>JAWDJE010000003.1:225761099-226163599 GCA_035047345.1 Bradypodion ventrale | reverse complement strand
TCAACTGGTTTAACCTCTGCCAAGGTTCTATGCCAATTGGGCATGCGGAATCCGCAGTTTTCTACATTAACTAAATTTAAGTAGGCCTTAATTTTAGTTTAAAAAATTTGTTAAAACCTAAAGCATTATTGTTTTTCTAACACCACATTTTAGTACTCATGATGTTTGCATAAGTTGGTAACTGAAAATGTTCTGTACAGGAGAAGACTGTCTAAATTTTTCCAGAAAAGGCATGTTGTTCTTTTTGTTTTGCCTTTCCTTTGATTTCAGGTGTTTCAGCAACATTTTGAAAACCTTCATATCTTATAGATATACAGTAAAGTATCATCTGGTTTCAATAATAGGGTTTATTTATTATTTGTATAAATTGGGGAAGGGATACTTAACTTTAAACATCACTCAAAAAGAGAACAGCTATAATGTTGACACTAACTCTGGAGAAATGCTAGTGGAAAATACAAACTTAAAAATTAATTTACAGTACAGTAGTTGCCTTTCTCTTAAAAGTGTAGCTGAATTCACAACTTATTTTAATATGTTACTTCCTACAAAAAGATACTACCACAATCTCAATTTTTAATGGCCAAGGGTGAGGTATAAATCTTCCGTGAAACTGCCAAAATGAAGTCACTTTCGGTGAGTCCATTCTGCAGTTCCATTGGCCTGACCTAGTGTGAGAAAGATTAGCTGGCAACACAAGGTTACCATTACCCGGGTACACCTGATGGTGGTTTAAAAATAACACAATCTTCAAGGAGGCTCTTTCTGTGTACCCATACCATGAAGACTGTCATGAGAATATAATGCAGTGGCCCTTCATCTGCCTTTTGCATCACACCAGTGACCACTTTCTGGTCCTGATCCCTTTTGACACACAAAATCCTCATCAGCCCCAGGCCAGTATTGATGAAGCTGCTGCCCTTCATCAAGATGGATTCAAGTGGGATTTAATCCACTTGGGGACCATCATCTTTCCCTGTGGACTTCGGCACCCAAGGCCGTTAGTCCTCAGGGTTGTCAGGTTAGTTAATTGCTGTCTGACACTCGATGTTGAGTTGCTGGCAGTAGGGTCTACCATAGCAGGACAACCTGGTCAGACTGTTATAAATGGGGTATTATTGAGTCTGAGTATAAATGGAAACAAACAAAATGACCAGGTCAACATTTTATCTGACTTTAAGAAATGAGGTGTACCCTGTGACTCTTCAGTTCCCTTGGAACAATTTTTTCTCCTTGATTTATCTGTAGGTGCAGAAATGTCTGGACGTACAAAGAAAGCTGTGAAGACAAAGAAGTCCACCAAATCTATAAAATCTGGCGTGCAATTCCCAGTGGGCCGTATCGAGCGGTACCTGAGACAGGGCCTCTATGCAGACAGAATAAGCACCGGAGCTGCTGTGTACTTGTCCGCAGTCTTGGAATATCTAACAGCAGAAATCGTTGAGCTGGCAGGAATGGCTGCTCAAGAGAACAAGAAGCAGCGGATTGGGCCGCGGCACATCCTGCTGGCCATGAGGAATGATGAAGAGCTTAACAAGTTGTTATCAGGAGTGACCATCTCGGAAGGGGGAGTCCTCCCTAATATCCAAGCCCAGCTACTCCCCAAGAAGACAGGGATGGCTAAAGAAGCTTCAAAAGGTGCCGGATCACAGGAATTCTAAAGCCTATTGCTGTCTTATACTAAGAGATTTATAAATAAAAGTAGTAGGTTTTATAAGAATCCTAGCATTAGGTGATGAATACCCCAATAATTGGTATATCTTCTAATGTTAAAAAAGTCATCACTTTGTAACGTGTCAAATGTGAAACAAGATTTGAAACAGTTTTTTAAAATGTTAAAATAAAGGTGAATTCTATAATGCCCCAAGAAATGTCATTCATTTCTTCTTCAATTTCTCTCAATGTCTTAAGCTTAAGTAACTGACTTCCTTTCTTGGGTTAATTTTTCCAAGCATTTGTTTCTGTCCTAGTACAAATTGCTATACATGTTGACACTCCTACTGGGCACAGAAAAGTTATTTTCTCAATTTCTCAGCTGATTTCTGGATCTTTTAATCTGAAAATATCCCCATGACATGTTTTGCTGTCTACCAGATCTTTAGGCCCTGTCACTTTGCAGGGAGACTGTCTCTGCTACAGACAATATACAGGTGAAACTCGGAAAATTAGAATTTCGTGCAAATGTTCATTCAGTTCAGTAATGCAGTTCAAGCCTTACTTTGTTATAATATTGATGCTTATGGCTTACAGCTTATGAAAACCCCAACCCCCCCCCCCCAATCTGATGTACCCCATAATCATCACATAATCTCATGTACGCCATGATCACCACAATTATAACAAATTAAGGCATGACATATCTTGCTTTGCATGTAGTGAGTCTATCTCATATATTTGCTTCACCTTTTAAGTGAAATGGACATTTGCACAATATTCTAATTTTCCGAGTTTCACCTGTACATTTGACCACATTGGCATATTATCAAGTTGAGTAGGAAACTCGCTACCTATTCATGTGTTAGACCAGGGGTTCGCAACATTTTCCAGCCACAGGCCGGACCACAACCCCTCAGACAGCTGAGCGGGCCAGACTGGTGCCGTAAAAGGCACGCACAGCTGTCGTAAACATGTTTACGATGGCCACAGACTCATTTATGGCTGTGTAAACATGTTTATGACAGCCACGGACTCATTTAGGGCATAGTAAATGCATTTACGCAGCTTTAAATGTGTCCATGGCAAATTCCTGCAGTGGCAGCAGCGGCGGCAGCAGCAGCGGCAGCAGCGGCGGCGGCGGCGGCGGCGGCGGCGGCGGCGGCGGCAGCAGCGGCGGCAGCAGCTGCGACGGCTGGAGCGAGATTGGGGTGGATTATTTGGTGCCAAAGGCCGGCTCCAGCCCACAGGCTGTAGGTTGTGAACCCCTGTGTTAGACTGTGTATTCATTGTATCCCATTAAGTTGAATCAAGTTTATGGGGATTCTGTGAATGAACAGCTTTCACAAATTCCTATAATTAACAACTTTGTTCAAGTCTTTTTGTCCAGTGTATAGCTTCAAATGTTGTGGCATTGCCATTTAATTTCTATAGCTGCCCAGAGTCCTTGTGATTGGGATGGCTATAGAAATTCGAGTAAATAAATAAATAAATAAATTTTGGAATTATCTAAAGTTTTTTGTGATCCTCACCACTGAAGACTTCAGCTGAGGGTGTAGTATCCATGAGGAAGAAAGCAAAGACCAAAGCATTGCTCTTTGTGCCCAGTGCTTAAAATGTTTGGGCTACTGCAGGACACTATTACAGACATCACAAATTATTAATAGGTATTTAGGGAATACTTCAACTGTTGGAAACTGAAAGAAAACATTTTTATTTAGGTGAATGACTGGGGTCACTCAAGAAGGCACCAAGTTATATAAGCTACGTTTTCATGTACTATATAATATTTTGTCATGTGTTTATTTTATACATTTAGATCAGGGGTTCCCAACCTAAGGCCAACGGGCCGAATCCAATCTGCGGTGCCATTTCATGTGGCCCCCGCCCCTCCAAGGTCATTCAAGAAACAAAATTACCACCCTTTTGAAGCTGTTGGGACAAAATGGCCATACCATCGTGCAGGCAGGGCAAAATGGTCATCTGGCCCTCGAAGCTGACTGAGAGAGCATGACCTGGCTTGAAAAAGTTGGGAACCCCTGATTTAGATAAATAAAAAAGAAACCACCAGGTTGATTACTCCTGATGTTTTGGGGTAAGAAATTCAAAAAGAGATAAGGCATATCTGACTTTGCAATTCTTTGATATCTGTTTTGGTTATCAGTGTACTCATTAGTGAGATACTCAGTTATCATTTTGCCAATTAGTGAACTAAACACCGGAGAAGTCACTAACAGGTGTGTGCTTCATGAACACTGGAAAGATAGGTTTTGGTATTTTGAGCCATCATGAAACATCAGTGTAGACCACATTCCTGAGAAGTGTTGTACAACAGCTAATTCCAGCGGTTGCCCACTACTGGAATTCCAGCATGCAGAAGGGCCATGAGGTTCTCTTTACTATTTTACTGCATATACTTTGTTTCATATTATCTTAATAAAATGTATCTTTTCCTTCACTGATGTGCCCATTGTTTTGTTGTTGTTGCTGCTGTTGCTCAGTCGCACAGTCAATTCCGACCCTTTACGACCCTATGGACCATTGTCCTCCAGACACCTCTGTCCTCCACCATCTTCCTCAGCCCGCCTAGCTCTGTGCCCATTGTGTCTACAATGCCATCTAGCCATCTCATCTTTGGCTGCTCCCTTCTTCTTTTGCCCTCCACCTTTCCCAACATCAAGGCCTTCTCAAGTGAATCCTCCCTTCTCATTTGATGTCCAAAGTACTTCATCTTCATCTTTACTATTTGACCTTCTAAGGAGCAGTCAGGATTGATCTCTTCTAAGATCGACCTATTTGTTCTCCTCGCTGTCCAGGGGACTCAAAAAACTCTCCTCCAACACCACGTTTTAAAGGCATCTATTCTTCTGCGCTCAGCTTTCCTAATGGTCCGGCTCTGTCACCCATACATTACCGCCGGGAATACCATTGCTTTGACTATACGAATTTTTGTTTGCAAGGTGATGTCTCTACTTTTCACTATGTTCCCCAGGTTTCTCATAGCTTGTCTCCTAAGAATCAGTCACCTTTTTATTTCATGGCTGCAGTCACCATCTGCAGTGATCTTAGATCCTAAGAAAGTAAAATCTGTTACTGCTTCTACTTCTTCCCTGTAGGATTGGGGCTGTAAAGCGGCCCTTGAGGTCCCGGAGGAGACTGGTCCCGGAGCGAAGACCAGTGATTTATTGAGGGAAAATCATCAGTATATATTATGTTCAAGGCTGCGCATGGTAGAATGGTCATCTGACAGAAAATCACATCACCCATTTACCCGGGTTAATTGAGAACCTCTCTTGGGGAAGTTAATTAACTAAGGCAAACACTGACAGAGGAAAACCATTGTTCGAGGCTTACGCCAGAGTAAATATGGCTTCTATTTGCACCAAGGATTACGCTTAACTGCGAGTGAGTGATTGCCTAATGGGTAACGGAGGTTAGAGATCTGCTCTCTCAGCAGAACCGTCGGTCAGGTCAAGTGTGGGTGAATAAACCCTTATGATTAATCCACCACCCCCCCAATTTCCATACTGGCAAGGGCCAGTGACCAGGAACCTTCTTCGCCGGTGTAACCTCTGCCAGGGGCTGAGTATGCCAATTGTGCCCGCGGAATCCATATCTCCCCTTATTTTGTTTTTTATGGACCTGACAGACGACCCTGCGCAAGAGGGGCATCAGCTGGTGTGTGGGAATGACGTTTCGGGGTTCCCTCCATGGGGGACATCTCGATAGCAGTGAGGGAATACATTGCACGAAACAACACACTGTTGTGCCCAGTATTACCACCCCCACAATCACTTTGAGTGTCGTCTGAAGCCATCCCCATGGGAACCACGACCACAAGGAGTCCTACCACCCCCATGAAGAATCCTCCTTGATGTTCTTAACTAGGGTGTGGAGGTCCGTGAGCTGGCTCTGTATCTTGTGGGTATTGTCTGTGAGATTTAAGCAACACATGCTGTGGACATATTCGCAACCCAAATGATGTAACAACAGGGGATAATCGATAGCTGCTTGATTATCCAGTATGGCATGGTGAAGCTCTGTCTGCTCCTGGTTGAGCAGCGCTATTGCTGAGGAGGTATGGTCAATGGCTCTTGCAAAAGTGCAAGCCAATTGACCAATTCATTCTCCGAGCGTTGCCTATGGCTAAGCCTGACACGCTGAATATACTGACTGCTGCCTGGCTTTTCAGAGCTGTGGGTCTGAATCCAGACTGCTTTCTGTAGCAAGGCAAGATAATGAAATGTGTCATTGATCTCTTACTGTGACCTGGGGTGATTCTAAGCTATCTCTGCAACTTCTGGCGTTGTGCAAATGTCTTTCTAGCACCTATGGGGAGGTGTGAAGATAGGCTGGGGATTACCGGCTACCGGGTGCTCAATCTTTGCAAGTAATGGGCCGGTGCAAACATGGGCCGGTCTGGCTTCCTTTGGTGAAAGCTGGCCATTATTAACAATATACAGAAATTCAAGTGTCCCTTGCAAATCCCAACTGGAGCATTGTACAAGGCATGTATAAATAAAGAGCAACTGCAGATAATAGCAATAGAAAACATTCAGCTGCTTCTTGAGGCTTCCCTTCTTGGTGGGGTTTCATGTGTAACTTGAGCTTGGAAAAGTCTTGTTTTGTGGAAAAGCATGGTCCTCAGAAGTAGCACTGAGTATGCAAAATGTTCATAGAAATGTCTTTGGAGATGTAAGTCATAAAGGAAGACGGACAGCTGATGACATCCAGGACAGTGACTGGCAGTGACTTTGCAATAGCCGAACTTGGCATCCAGGCCTGATTCTGGCCTCTGGGACCTGCATGGGGAAGAGACTTGTTTGGGAGAAAAAAATTCTGAAAGAGTTAGTTAGTTTTTGCACTTATAGGATAGCAATTGCTGTGCAACTATGGGATGTTGTTCCCCCCTTTCTGTTTGTTTGTCAATGTAGGACTTAAGCGTCCGATAGACCCGTTCCACAATTGCTTGCCCCTGCGGATTGTACGGAACGCCAAAGGTGTGCTTAATATCCCAGGTGGCCCTGAAGGTGGCCAGCTGCCTGGAGCTATAAGCTGGGGCATCATCGGACTTCGTGTGCTGAGGTTCGCCCTTGGCCGTGGGAAAGGAGATGCTGCTCCACACGAGGAGCCGTTTCTCCCTTCTGTGCTGTTACCCAAACAAACTGTGGGAAGGTATTAATGCAAACGTGCATGTACTGCCATTTGCCAAAATGTGGGGCATGTGTGACGTCCATTTGCCACACCTGGATGGCCTCTGTCCCTCGTGGGTTGACCCCCCCACGAGGGCCCCCCCGGTGCCCCTGCACAATGCAGACAGGAACGGACTATGCCTTGGGCTTGGGAAAGTGGCAGGTTGAACTGCCTTGCGAGCGCTTTGGCATTCTGATGAAAGAATGCACCACTCTGAATTGGAGATGTGAGGAACAAACTCAGCAAGTTTTTGTCTATCGCGGGAGTGATGTATGCTCCCAGTAGACTGTGAAGCAAATTCCTAGGAAACTGGCTGTCAGTAATTATGTTGAAGCGTTCTTTGGCAAAGGTGCGCAAAGCGAGGTTCACAGCTGCCAACTCTGCCCGCTAGCGGAAGAGTCAGGAGCGTGCGCCAAGCTCGGTCCTCTTGCCAAGTAAGAACCTAACATGTGCGACCCCCATAAGTGAAAACTGTCCTAGCCCCCCGAAGAGGAACCAGTGACATTAATCCACACAAGGTGACTGTCTGCGTTTGAAGCGAGACGAGTCTGGGGTCTTAGGGCAAACCTTGGAGCATGAAGCGCCAGGCTTCCCTTGGGTAAATTTCTCATGAAGGCCCCCCGGCGCACATCCATTCATGGTGTGTGTGCACACTCTTAGAAGGGTGCCAGATGGTGGCTTAGACTTTTGCCTGTGCTTAGACTAGCAGCAAAAAGGGAAGGGGTGGCCTAAAAATGCCTGTATCTGATTGAGAGTGTGACCTGACTGCACTCTTAAAATGGTCCTAGGCAGTCCTGGCTAATGAGTGGCACTCTGCACATGCTCAGGAGCTCAGGGACTAATCCTTCCTCTGTGCTCTGGAGTTTGTGAAATGTGTCTGCTCACTAGAGAGGGTGCTGTGGGCCAGGTGCCATACTTAAAATGACCGACTAAGACTTATTAAAACAAGCCAACTATGGCGTACCAGCTGTAAGGAAATAATACACAAAAAAATGAAAAGACACACAAGTTAAACATTTCCAGCAGGGAGTTCCACTGGCGAAAGGAGGAAAGACAAGTCAGAAGTTAGCACAATGAGAATGCAACAACTCTTATCATAACGAAATCAGATTAGGTCAGGTAACTAAGACAACCGGGTCCTCCTGTTAAGAAATCCCTACCAGTAATTAACTCTGGAGCCTGTGAAAGGAAGCAATTTAAGGCTGTAGAAAGAAATAAATTGGTTACTATCAAGGCCTGGAGAGGAGTTTTGTTCCTGTAAAAAAGGTAAGCATTTTCTGAATATACAGAGCGCAAGAATGTTTGCGTGCTTTTTCCTGTGAAAGGGGTACAATGAGTGAGTTACTTTGCACAGATTAAAGTCAAAGTACCAGAACAGTATCTTTCCTAAGAGAATAAAGGAGAGTTAGAATGATTCTCAACCCGCGGCCAGATGTGGGCAAGTGGGCCAGAAGCGGCCCACGTTGCTCTGCCACTACCCCCACCAAGCCAAGAAGGGCTGTGCGGCGAAGGAAGGGCAGGGTGACTGTCCGGGCCCCCAGAGCTGCCTGAGGCCCCGGAACTTGGCCCCTGACTTTAAAAGGTTGAGAACCGAGGTTACAAGATGATAACACAGTACACACATGAAGACAATGCAATTCTCTCACTCCTAGTGAGATACGTGACTTCAAGACGCTAAGAGACATTCAAAAAACCTTAAAACACAGAGATGGGGGTTTGAGGAACACAGACGTAGGGAGGGGCCCCATAGTTTATGATCTAGTGAGGAAAACTTATAGAAGTGATTTTTGTTTTCAGATCGCGCTTCTGAAAAGAAAAAAACTGTTTTCCTGAGTGGCACGGATTGCAAAACCGGCTTCCAAGAGTGGCTTAATCCTTTGACAAAGAAAAAAAGTCTCAAGGGAAGAAGGGGGGTCACCCTGCCCTATTGCAGGTTAGGATTCCCCCCCCCTCCACCCTCCTGCCTTCGCTGCCCTTAAGCTGCTAAGCAGGCAAGGCAAAGGGGCTTTGTTCACCATGCTTTCTCAAACCTTAAATAGTTCCTGCCCATGAACAGAGTGCAAACTGTTTAACACATATTTCACAGTGACATTACCACGCAGTTACACACAAGGAACACTTTTTCAATCATACTGTGGTCATAGAGACAAGGCTTTTGCAATCATACACAGTTCTTGCAGTCATACATTCAGTGGTGCACCACGCATACACACATTTATTTACGCATTCGCACATTCCTCCCCTGATCTGCAGTGTTCTATCTTACACATGAGGAGATGACTTATACACAGCTGGTCCTTTACAACCATCTGGGTGCTTCTACTTAGGGGTGAGTTTCTCTGGGCTACTCCAAGGTGAGACCAGCAGATTCTGCCTGTGCCTTGGGAGAGCTCGGGGTGCTATCGCTGGGATGGTTCTTCTGGCATAGCCAGGGCGATGGCTGCTTCCTTTCCAGTGCCAGCGTGGCCATTTGGCATTAAGACAACCTTTTGAAGATCTGCCTGGTCTAGATTGGCATTCTCTTCTAAGGTGTCTCATTTTTCCACACTGGAAGCAGGCGCCTTGGGATTTTGGCACTGCTCTGCGCCTGAGTGTGGTAATGGGTCTGCTCTGGAGCCCTGCGTGGCCAGGGGCCATGCAGATTTCCATGAGCAGTGGGCGCTGAGCAGCCCTGCCTGAACGTGTGTCTGCCTTCAGATAGGCTGAGCACAGCAGTTGGGCGCTAGCTAATTGTGCCACTGGCAATTTCCCCGTGAATGGATCTTCCTCACCCCTGCGCTGAATGTTCTTAATTGGCAGGGAACATTTAACTGTCAGAGAAGCGCCGGGGCCTCTCATGCCATGAATTCCTTCAGTGACGTCTGCAGCTGTCACTGAGGGAATGCTCACTACACTGCCCTGCTTAAGCTGAAATGACAGATAGAGACTCCTTGGGGCTGATGGTTCTGACTGCGCTGGGGGTTTCTGGGTCTCTATCCGGACTGGGTCTACCTCTACTGAGAGTTTCCTACATTTGCTCCATGTGCAAATTATGCCCTCTGGAGCTTTCGGGGGTTGCTGAATGCAGTCTCCTATCTGATCCCAGAGCTGAAGGGTTAGCGTACCTACTTCTGGGTAAAGCAGGCAGTGTTCCCTTAGGTACACCAAAAATCTCGGTAGCTCTCTGCTGTGAAAACGTAACTGAAATACCCTGGCCAGGATTTTGAACTCTTCCTCATGAGTTCTTTGGCTAGCGGACGGACGTTGTCGCTGAGGACAAGTCCCCATATTACCTGCGGGGGTTCTCCGAAGATTCCTCCTCGGGACGAGTCGACGCGTCTTTTGGGCCAGGTAATAGGTTTTGACGACGATTCTCTGGGTAGAGCTCGGAGCGTGGCCTGCTGCCACGGGCCCTCGGTGGCCTCTGCGTTGTCAGGGGTTCATAGCTGACCCTGAGCGGAACGCGTTTTTCCGTGCTGCAAGCCACCGCGAAAGTCGGGAGCAAGCTGTAGGATGCCTCTTCTGTAATGCCTCGCCGCTTGGGCCGTCTTCCCGATCGGCTGGCTTACCGACCGGACTGCCGTGCTGTCCTCCGGGATGGTTGGACGCGGTTCGAGCGCAGAACCGGACCGTGTGATCGCTTACTCTCGGGTAAGATCATGTCTCGGGGTCACCAGATGTAGGATTGGGGCCGTAAAGCGGCCCTTGAGGTCCCGGAGGAGACTGGTCGAGTAATGACACGAGGCAAGATGGAGCGAAGATCAGTGATTTATTGAGGGAAAATCATCAGTATATATTATGTTCAAGGCTGCGCATGGTAGAATGGTCATCTGACAGAAAATCACATCACCCATTTACCCGGGTTAATTGAGAACCTCTCTTGGGGAAGTTAATTAACTAAGGCAAACACTGACAGAGGAAAACCATTGTTCGAGGCTTACGCCAGAGTAAATATGGCTTCTATTTGCACCAAGGATTACGCTTAACTGCGAGTGAGTGATTGCCTAATGGGTAACGGAGGTTAGAGATCTGCTCTCTCAGCAGAACCGTCGGTCAGGTCAGGTGTGGGTGAATAAACCCTTATGATTAATCCACCACCACCCCCCAATTTCCATACTGGCAAGGGCCAGTGACCAGGAACCTTCTTCGCCGGTGTAACCTCTGCCAGGGGCTGAGTATGCCAATTGTGCCCGCGGAATCCATACTTCCCCATCTATTTTCCAGGAACTGATAGGGCCTGTTGCCATTATCTTGGTTTTCTTGATATTGAGTCTCAAGCCAGCTTTTGCACTCTCCTCCTTCAGCCCAATCAAGAGATTCTTTAGGTCTTCCTCACTTTCTGCCATTAGGGTGGTATTGTCTGCATATCTCAAATTGTTGATGTTTCTTCCAGCAATTTTGATCCCATATTGTGATTCCTCCATCCCTGTGTATAGGTTGAATAAGCAGGGTGATAAAATGCAGCCTTGTCTTACTCCTTTTCCTGTTCCAAGCCACTCTGTCATTCTGTATTCTGTCCTAACTGTTGCTTCTTGACTCATGTACAGATTTCTCATGAGGCATATGAGGTGTTCTGATATTCCCATCTCTTTAATTATTTGCCACATTTTATTGTGATCCACACAGTCAAATGCCTTGGTGTAGTCAATAAAACAAAAGTAGACTTGTTTCTGGTATTCTTTTGTTTTCTCCATGATCCAACGTATGTTGGCAATGTGGTCTCTAGTGCCCCTGCCTCTTCTGAACCCAGCCTGCACCTCTGGTAGTTCTCTCTCCACGTGCTGCTGAAGTCTATCCTGTATTATCTTGAGCATCACCTTACTAGCATGTGGGATGAGCACAATTGTTTGATAAGTTGAACATTCTTTGGCATTACCTTTTTTTGGGATTGGAATGTATACTGATCTTTTCCAATCCTGTGGCCACTGTTTTGTTTTCCAAATCTGCTGGCATTTTGAATGCAGTAATTTGATTCCATCATCTTTTAGGGCTTTGTTACTGAATTCAAAAGAACCCCTTGTCATTCTTGATAAGATAGTTATTTGGGGATAAGAGAGAATGGAAAGGGAAGGTGAGTTCACATACAGAAATAATGCAAGCACAGTTCAGGGCTGCAAGTTTATTACATATAATTGCATGCAGTAGAAATACAGCTAATTCTCTTTAAACCAAGGTCCAATAGTCTGGCATTTCTTCTCATAAAGTGATGGAGCAAAGAGGCCAATTCATGGACAACAGCTTCCATTGAAATCTGAAAGAAATGGCTACATTTTATTCTGAGGAAAGATACACATTGCTTGGCAGGATCTAGAGTACACAGAAAGAGCATCCTCATAGACTGTGGTATTTTTGAACCACAATCAGGCGTACCCCGGTAACCGCAACCTTGTGTTGCTGGGTAGTCTATCTCACACTAGGTCAGGCGAATGGAACTGCAGAATGAACTCACCAAAAGGTGCCTTCATTTTGGCAGTTTCACGTCTGACCTAGGTACAGAAGAAGAAGCCACCTGCTGCGTCCTCCCCTATATGACTACATGTGCTCAGAAGTCTGCCTTTGTCAATCAGCTACTGCATTCACCCGCTGGGCCTAAAGGTGGGTCTGGACTTATCCCCTTGTCTCATTTTTCCAAAATTTAAATTAGAGGTGGGCAATTTTGGAGAGTCTACTGTGCCAGAGAGGCAAGCGTCTTCCCCTGAAACACAGACAAAAATGGGACCTGAAATGAGTAGAGTAGGAACATATCATGTTGCTTGAAGCACACTTCTGCTTTCATTTTTGTGGATGTGGACTCTTTGGTTGGATGGGGAGCTATATCTCATTTTATTTCAAAACTGCCATTTACTGGAGGGTGGAAAGGAATATTTTTGTCAGATTTTTTTTTCTATTGCAGGGGACACCCAGGTGACATACACTTTGCTTAACCATGCTTTAAAGCAAAACACTGCTTTGAAATGTTAGGATGTAAATTAATGCACATTAAAGTACTCTGAATGAACTAAGTTACAGGTAAAGGTTTCCCTTGCTCGAAAGCCAGTTGTATCCGACCCTAGGGTTCAGTGCTCATCTCTATTTCAAAGCCGAAGAGCCAGCGTTATCTGCTTCTGCAGACGTTTCCATGGTCATGTGGCAGGCATGACTAGATACTGGAGCACACGGAATGCTGTTTACCTTCCCATTGAAGTGGTCCCTATTTATCTACTTGCAATTTCTTGCTTTCTAACTTCTAGGTCCTTGAGAAGGGACAGGAAGTCACTGAGCTATGGGGAAGATATAGCCCAGGGGTGGGGAACCTGCAGACTTAAGGCCACATGCAGCCTTCTAGCAATCACCCACTTCTATACCCGCCCCATGGCACTTAGTGTGCTCTTTGTGCGGTTCACAAGGTAATTATCAGTTTGCCACCAACATGCTGTGTACTCACTTTACCGACCTTGGAAGGATGGAAAGCTGACTCAACATGGAGCCCTGGTCAGTATCAAACTCACAACCTCTTGGTTGCAGTACAGTAGTTCTAGCTCATTAAGTGCGCTGTTTGCCTAAATCCACATTTTACAGAGCAAATCCTTTTATTTTTATTAATACATTTTTGTTAATCTTTTATAATTTTACTTTATTTTAGGTAAAGGTAAAGGTTTCTCTGGCTCGAAAGCCAGTCATATCTTACTCTAGGGTTCAGTGCTCATCTCTGTTTCAAAGCCGAAGAGCCAGAGCTGTCTGCATCTGCAGACATATCCATGGTCATGTGGCAAGCATGACTAGACACTGGAGCACATGGAAAGCTGTTACCTTCCCACCGATGTGGTCCTTATTTATCTACTTGCAATTTCTTGCTTTCAAACTGCTAGGTTGGCAGAGCTGGGACAAAGACTGCACTTTATGAGAGTTGTGATTTCTTGATTTTTATTCACTCACTTTAGTACTCTTTGTTGGTTATCCTCTCAATTCACAAAATTCCTAGCATTCTTCAATAAATCCCTACTCTGAACCAGACAAAGGGTAGGCCTGCCTGTAGCCCCCCCAAGGCTATTTTTGAAAGTCTCTCAGGTGTGCAGGGGAGAAAAAGTAGGCTAAAGGTAAAGGTTTCCTTTGCTTGAAAGCCAGTTGCATCTGACTCTAGGGTTCAGTGCTCATCTCTGTTTCAAAGCCAAAGAGCCAGCACTGTCTGCTTTTGCAGACATCTCCGTGGCCATGTGGCAGGCATGACTAGACACCGGAGCGCACGGAACACTGTTTACCTTCTCACCGAAGTGGTCCCTATCTATCTACTTGCAATTTCTTGCTTTCGAACTGCTGGGTTGGCAGGAGCTGGGACAGACGACGGGAGCTCATTCCACCCTGCAGTACTTGGGAATCGAACTGCTGACCTCCCGCCTTCCAGTCAGCGTCTTAGCCACTTGAGCCACTGCAGTCCTTTAACCACAGTTAAAGTTGATTGGATGATTCTGGCCTCTCGCCCCCCAAGAGAAAATGAGAAGAGAAAGGTGCTCTCTTCTAGCCTTGAAAAGTTAAGAATGTAGTCCGATGTCAGCATCTGTGGCTATCAATGGGTGTGGGAGAGAGAGATTTTAATATCTATTTCTTCTAAAAGCCAAGAAGTAGAAGTAGTATCTTCTCAGCTTGCTAGGTAAATCCCAAATGAGCAGAAGTCTGGGTTTCCTCTTACTCCTTGGGATGAAGATGTCAGAAGCAGCAATGCAAGATCAGGCTTATCTCTTTAATTTTTAACATTGGAATTTTGTATGTATAGTGAGGCCTTGATTTTAATGTCAGTCAGTAGAGAATCTTGTGCCCAAATCCAACATAAGCAACAGACCTGTTTAGAACATTACCAAGCTCAGTTCTTGGAAACACTTTATTCTGATAAAGCTACCGTATTTTCCGGCGTATAAGACGACTGGGCGTATAAGACGACCCCCAACTTTTCCAGTTAAAATATAGAGTTTGGAATATACTTGCCGTATAAGACTACCTCTCTTCCAATGCACACCAAATAAAAATTAACCCACACTCAACCCGAAGACGCGCAGCCCTCCGAATCGAATGGGCAGGTTCTGGTGGAGAGCCAATCCACGCTCACATTCTCCTCCTCGAGGTACAGGAAGATGTGTGCAGCTTGCTTCCCCTTGCTTCATACTCCCCGCACAGAGCAGGGACTCGGCCACGGCACCCCCCACCATATGCGCCGGACATATGAAGCAAGGGGAAACAAGCTGCAGTTAAGTACCTGTCCTATAAGACGACCCCCGACTTTGGCACAGATTTTTGGAAGTTAAAGAGTAGTTTTATACGCCAGAAAATACAGTATTTGTCTAAGCATCTTTATCAAAAAGTCCTCTTTTTATCCTCACCCATTTTAAAATAGGTAATTACCAGTATTTATTGGGAAATCTCTTTATCTCATATGTTTGAAATATGCCTAGAGATGGGCATATTGAAGATTTAGATGGAATCACAGTTCTGGCAGCATGAAACTCAAGTACAGTTGTGACAGTGTGATGAGTACTGTGTGAGCTATAAGGTCGACAGCCATATGACTGGAACGAGGGAGAGAGAACAAACCACCCTTGCTCCAGGATGCTGTTCAAAGCGGTTAATGATGATGAAAGCAAATACTAATTGTGAAATAAAGGTGCCTGAATAAATGCATGAAAGAGCACAGTGGCACATATGAATTGCTACAGTGGAGTCAAGATTTTTGTAAATACCGTGGAACTCTGGATAACGACAGCACCGGATAATGACAGCAATTTGTTAGAAAAGATTTGCGCCGGACAGCATCATTTTGTCGTTATCCGGTGCATTGTGTTTGATCTCCTATCTTTTCACGCTGTTTGGGGCCGAAAAAATTGCCATCTTTGGGTGCATTTTTCCGGCTCTCTGCCTCCCCAGCAGCCTCAGGTGGGGGGGGGGGTGAGAGGACCTTTTCTGCACTATTCTTGCCATTTTGTTTCAGCTGTTGTGCATCCCAGGACCTCCTAGGAAGGTGGGAATAGGTGGAAAAGGTCCTCCCACCCCCCAGAGGCTTCTGGGGAGGCAGAGAGCCAGAAAAATGCACCCAAAAATGGTGATTTTTTTTGGCCCTGAACAGCGTGAAAAGGTAGGAAATCACGCTATCCTTTTTGTGGGGGTGGGCTTCTGCCTCCAGAAGGGTTGGGGGAGCCGATCCATGCCCCCTGACCTTGCTGGGCAGTGCTGCAAGCCAAAATGTGCAGCTGACAAATGAGTTTCCCCCAGGAATTTTGGATTGTAGCACCGCCTGGCAAGTTCGGGGGGCATCAGAAACTGCACGGATTGGGTCCCCCAACCCTTCCAGAGGTAGCTGGCTGTTTTTTTTTAGCGATATCCAATACATGGACTGGACAAGGACCAAAACCGGATAACAACACGACTTGTGGAACCAAGTTTTGTCGTTATCCGGAGTATTACCGCATACAATCCCTTGCCACATCTAAGACAATATTTCCATTAATTTAAAAGCAGGCAGAAAGCCCCAACTGATATGTTATTACTTCTGTATGTGTAAATGTTATACAGTACAGTACTTGCAAAACAAATTACCTTTTGGCTGGTTTATTCACCTCCACTATCTACTGTTCTTCCATTCCTAGGCTGAAAACATAAAATGCAAAAAAAGAGGGAGGGAGGGAGGGAGAGAGAGAATTTGTTATGAAATAAATAATAAAAATAGAAAGATTCAGATTCCTGCATTGAGCAGGGGGTTGGACTCAATGACCAAAAATGCCATTTCCAACACAATTATTCTATGGTTCTATGAAAGACCTTTTTGCCAGCAAAAGCATGCATTAGAAAAGAATTCAGAGGCCCTCAAAGTTACACTTCCCCAGTCCGGCATTGGCTGTGGGGAAGTTTGAGCACCTGGGGCTGACTGCGTCGCGGACTTTAAAAACTGCCACCTTTGCCACCCCGCCAGAGCTCCTTCCCTGGTCCGGCATTGGCCACGGGGAAGTTCAAGCACCTGGGGCTGGCTGCAGACTTTAAAAACTGCCGCCTTTGCTGTTTAAGTCTACAGCATCACTGCAGGGTTTCTGTATTGGTGTTTGTTAGGGTATTTAACATTGTACTTTTCTAATTAGTAACCTGTAATCTGTATATATTTTTTGAAATTGTAACTGTTTGTATTTTTGCTGCATTTGTAATATTGTATTTTGTACTTTCATACATTGTATATTATATTTTTGTGTTGTAAGACACTCTGAGTGGTGTTCACACCAGCAGAGCGGAGTATAAATAAAATTCCAATTCCAATTACATGAAGCTGCTGGGAGAGATCATCCGTTCCCACGGGGTGAGGTATCATCAGTATGCTGATGATACTGAACTATACATCTTAGCCCATGGTGTTCCCAGCGATGCACTCAGAGTCCTTTCCAGGTGCCCGGAGGCTGTTGGGGTCTGGATGTGGGACAAGGGGCTACAACTGAATCCTGGCAAGACTGAATGGCTATGGGTTAGGGGCCTTCTAACAGTTTGTTAGTCTTTTATACTTTTATTTTATTAACTTTAAAATTAACTGTTTTTTTAAAGGGGTCCTACATTATCTCGGGAGCTACCATCTTTGGTTCTGGATGGGGCTACTTTGCCCCAAACAGACCCGGTGCGTAATCTGGGGATCCTCCTGGACTCATGTCTACTGCTAAAAAGCGCGGGTGGCAGCCGTGGCCAGGAAGGCTTTTGCACAACTTCATGTCATACACCAGTTAAGCCCACTCCTAGATCGAGACTCCTTGCTTATGGTCACGCATGCTCTAGTCACCTCCAGACTTCACTACTGCAATGCGCTCTACATGGGGCCACCCTTGATGACCATTTGGAGGCTGCAACTGGTCCAGAATGTGGCTGCTAGGGTGGTGATTGGGTGCGGGGGGGTATGCCTGTGCCTTACTACTGCTTTGGGAGCTGCACTGGTTGCTGGTATGCCTCCGGGTGTAATTCAAGGTGCTGGTTATTACCTTTAAAGCCCTACATGCTAGTGGGCCAGGATGCTTAAGAGACCGCATCACTCCAAGAATATCTGTCCAGTCCACCAGAGTGGATCGGAGAGGCTCTCTAATTGTTCCATCTGCTAGAGAGGCACATCTCTCTAGCACTAGAAGGAGGGCCTTCTCAGTGTCCGCTCCAGCCCTATGGAAACTCTTGCCAACCGAGTTGCATCTCCAGATGGAGTTGCTGCACTTCAGGAAAGGTTTAAAAACCTGGCTGGCAGAGCAGGTGTGGGACACCGGCAGTGCTGTGACCCCAGCCTGCTGGCTGATTTAAGAATGCTCTCTCCCTCTTTTTAAACTGGTCGGAGGGAGGTCCACCATCAGAAATTTCTGGGCCCTATACTAAGCAATCCTATCCCCCCACCCCCCAGTAATGTCACAGTTATGACCACCGGCAGCAGGGCCCCTGTCAGCTCCGGACCCTATACGGCAGTACTGGTAGTACTGCCCCCTGGTTACATAGCAGGGGATTAATAACTTATATTCATTCATATTTTGACTTTCTGATCTATACCTATAAGAATGGGTTGGGCCGTGCATGTGCAGAATGCGTGTCCGCACACGTCCAGCCCATCCCGTAAGGAGCTGGCCACACCTACCTTACCTCATGGACACGGTCGCCGCCAGGGTCCGGGAACCGAGAGTGGGGCCAATACCCCACCAATGGGGGACAAAAAACCCTACGGTCCACAGCATTCTCTGCACCGTGGCATGCCTCAGCCAATCAGGTATGAGGACGCGAACGCAGAAGAGGCGGGACAGCCGGTGCATGCGACAAAAAAACAGTCATCACACGCGCCTTTCCCCCCTTATCAACTGTGGCCTCATGGGACTGTGGGGAGAAGAGGGGCTCCCCATTCTCCCCTCCTCTTGACACAGCGACGGGGAAAAGGAGAGTTGACACTCAGGCTGTTCTTCATCCGGGGACACACGTCTCCTGACAAAGTGTGGCCTGACTGTCAGCTTCCCTTTTTACCATTGCTGTTTTGAGAGCTTCTCTCGACACAGCGATGGTAGGAGGGGGTAATACAAAGGCGGCAGCCAGTGATTCAGCAGGGAGAGTGCCTCCCCTGATGAATCGCTGGCTGCTGCCTTTGCATTTCCCCCTCAACTGTTTCCAAGGTTGACACAAAACAACCCTCGAAACAGTTGAGGGGGAACAAAGGCCTCCCACCCCCCACGGCAAGTAAAGGGGGAAACGGAAAGCTTCCACCTCCCACCCGTCCCACACACACACCAGCCGGGAAAGGTAGAACGAAACGCTAACGCCTCACCCCTTCCCTCCCTACTCACCTGAGCTCCTCCTCCTCACCTGCAGCCTCCCCCCCTCTCTTTCTCTCTCTCTCTCTCTCTCTCTCACACACACACACACACACACACACCTAATGGGCTGCACATTCCAAAACCTTATTAACAATAGCTAGTGTAAATATAAAAATTGCTTTCTTGCTTGCTTACTTTATATCTATAGGTGAAACAATGTATGGTTCAAAGTGAGTTTTGTTTATAGTAGTAAGAGAGAGAGAAATATATACCCTGAAAAGAAAAAATGGTCGTCCCAAGACATCCAGACCATCCTGTAATATGAAAGAAATAAAGCAGACTTAACAAGAAGTTTCACAACTGGATATTGGCTAGCATTTTACCACATATATCTCCCCCATGAAGGCAACACAACACCTGGCCAATGGAGGAGAGGATTCTACAACAGGAAAGGCTTCAGAATTTCCATCCAGCAAGAGTGGTTTACATTGCAATTCTTCATATCTCTGCTCAAAAGTAAGTCCCACTGAGTTAAATACAGCTTGTTCCCCAGGGAAATTTGTATATCAGGGGCCATTCTACAATTACATGATCCTTTAAGGGGGGGGAAGGGGACTGCCATCTGAATTACCAAAAAAGTATGTGGGGGGTGGGGTAGGTCAGGTCAAAGATTACATAATCTATTTGGAGCTGTTGTGCATTAGGCACTAATAGTGAAAAACTCTAAAAATTAGAGTTTCAATACAAAAGCTCTGGTTTACGTAATTTTAAGGGGGGAAAGGGGGTCGGAGCTAAAATTGCGGTCAGATTACATAGGGGGGAGGGGGCCAATTTCTCCCAAAAAAATGGATCACATAATTGTTGAATGGCCCCTCAGCAGGGCAGTCACTCAAACAACTTTGACAGCTAGAGAATTTTCAAGGAGACAAGGACCTTGTGGAAGGGAGAAATCTTGGGATAAACATTTTCTCTATTTTAACAAGAGGTGGGTTAGCACTTTAGCTTCATCCAGTACCTTACATATACAGCAGTGGTATACAGCTAGTTTGGAAGTATAACTTTGAGGACCTCTGGTCCTAGAATCCCTCAGCCACCATTGTCACTGGCTGGAAGATTCTGAACATTTTCCAAGTCTGATTAAAAACGCAGCTATCTCCTACAAGGGTGGAGAACCTTTTCCTGTTGGAAGGCCACATGTATTTAATATATATATTTTTAAAAAACACTTAATTTTAAAGTTACTAAAATAAAAGTATAAAAGTGTAACAAAATGTATTAATAAACATAAAAGGATTTGTTCTGTAATATGTGGATTCAGGCAAACAGCCGCATTTAATGACCTAAAAGGCCATATTTGGTCTTAAGGCCGCTGGTTCCCCACCCCTGCCCTATACCATGGGTAAGACTCTCCTGGGTGGAAGGAGAAACCCTGAACTAAATGCCTTGGGAGATAAAGCCATCATTGCATGTAATTCTTTCTCTCTTCTGCTGACATCTGTTTTGGTAAAATGGAGGAGCGCTGCAAAAAGCTATCTCCTGTTGCAAATGTTTGGATCACATCTATGTAGATCTTAATACATTGTTAGAAGTAATTCCAGTTTTAAGAGATGCAGTTGTGTCAACTGACTCAAAATACTTTGCCACTGGCGAAATTATTTTTCAGAAGTATTAAAATTTCCCAATCCCAAATAAAGTCTTCAGATCATTGTAAATAGAGTATAAAGGACTGCTCTCTCAATCTTTTGAATTTCAACTTTCATTAGTCCCATACAATATGTCTAAGACTGAGACTGATAGGAGCTGTTACCCAAAACAACTGGGTGGCCCTGGGCAAAATAAACACACAGGCAGACAGACCCTAGTTCCCTGCTTTCTTTCTCTTTGATATGCAACTTGCTATGAAACACAGTTGGTTCACTGTGTGAGAGAAAACCCTGATAAATGGAATACTAAGAACTGGCAAATTATCTGCACAGGTAACAATAGTTGATTTTCAGTTTACCTTCTTTGTGAACTCTGCAGCAGCCATCTGCGATTCCTGCAAGACAACAGTGCATGTTAATTTGAAAACCTTATCAAATGCTAATAAGTCGCAGCCTTTCAATAGTTTAACAAACTCATAATAGAACAGTTGAAACACAGAACAGGCAATGTTAGAAACAGAAGGAGCAAAATACACATCTGGATCTTATATGAGCTCTTTCTTGGCCCGACTACATGCAGAGTGCATGCTTCTTCTCTTTAACTGAAATGACATAGCCATGCTCTTGTACACAAAACAAACACCCAAATGAGAACTTTCTTCATCCCAATAGTCTCACAGTAAGATAGTTCTACTTTAAAATTCTTCTTACAATTCTCCAGATTCTCCGCACTGTAATGTTAACCCAGTCACTAGTCACAGCTAGCAATTTCCATTACTGCAGTTTACAATACACTATTATCTTTTTGGGTCTTACACAAACTTTTCCATGAATGTCAAGCAACAAAACTATTCATTACAAGTGACTGAAGAGTAAACTAATTATTCCATCCACTAAGGCTATTGCAGTGCAGCATGCTGTTGTGCATAAATAACCCATTTACAAAATTGCTTGAAAATTCTGCCTCCAGGATGAGAACAGGAATATTATCAGTGGATTTGAAATCCCATGGGTAGAAAATGTGACACTCTTATGTTCGGTACTATACCAAACATCTGCACTAGTATTAACTTAAGAAGGATTAACCTTTATAACATTTATTGTTGTGACCGAGTTCAAATATGGTATGAGAATCATGGAGGGATGAAAATTATAAAATACTCTGGGAAAATGGGGAAATGGAAAAAGAGAGAAGAATGAAAGAAAAGAAAAGAAAATGATGGGGGGGGGAGGTTGCCATGTTAAATGTTCACAGTTTTAACACAGCACAATGGTGTTTTAAAAACAAAAACAATTGGTACAAAATTTTAGTGCCACAAAAAAACTATGGAAGAAGGGAGTGCATACTGGATCAAGGAATCTTTTCATTCTTCTCTCCGAGAGCTTTTGAGCAAGGCTCATTAAAGGATGCAAAGGGAAAGACTGCAATAAAGAGATATTATGAATACTAGTTTTACACAATGATGAAACTTAGAAAAGGGCAATTTCTTATGCTTAGACACTAACTGGCTTTGACAAATAATATTCCTAATATGTCACAATACCAATGGGTTCATGAGTCCTGAGCCATTCAAAATAAGCTATTCAAGACTGTTATAAACTTTACGTATGGCCAAAAAGAACAGTTGGGCTTCACAATTAGCTCTAGTCAGTTTGCTGTTCCCACTTTTTATCTCAACAATATTTGCTCTTTCCATAGATGAATCATATAAAAGCTTACATGGTGCTAATGCTTGACTGCTTCTGTCACACAATCACACCAATTATATCTTACTTCTCATATTCCATTGACCATGTTGCTTTTTCCCAGAGCTGCTGAATCAGGAGGACCAGATAACCTAATCTCTGTCCTTGTAAATTAAGTGGGACTTAACTAGGGTTGCCAGATGGTAACCTAAAAGAGGACATGTCCTCCTTTTCTATAAAACTTATTTGTTAAAAAAAACCAAGAACTTCTTTCAAAAATTGGCAGTTCAGCTAAATATGATTAAAATAAAGTAAATTATATTTTTAAAAACTCATTTGATTTGTGAAAGTCCTCCTTTTTAGACCCATCAGCCCTCCTTTTTCAAATTATCATCTCGCAACCCTCGACTTAACACACATAGGACACTTCCTCTCTTGGTTTTAATAAATTGAATCATCATTATGAGAGCACAGCATTTTATATACATCTACATAGATAGTCATTCTTAACAAAATCAATTTAAATATAAGGCATTATTAAGTACTTGTAGCCTTTTTTTGGATGGGCAAAGTTACTAGTATGACTTCCCAATGAATTTTAACATTACTTTCTTTGCCAATTGATCTCCATGTCATATTGCAGTTTGATTGCGATACTGAGACGACCTGATTGATGCTTACTGCCCATTGTCTAAAGCTCTGTGAAGCTAGTGAAGCCTTAGGTACCAGGATAAAATATCTTGGCATTGATCGAATTGTGGAAGATTTTTCTGATGGCATTAGAATTCCGTGCTACTAGCTGTAGTAGGGCTGGCAGCATTATTAAGATTATATCATGTATCTTTACTGTATCTCCTTAAACTCAATCAGAACTGCAGAGCCCTAAACCTTGATGTAAGTTAACTTTGCTTTTTGACATTATGGTTCTCCCCATGAAATCTTTTTGCCCCTTTAGACATTACATTATTTGGAAGAAGAAAAAGATTCCAATGACAAACAGAACTAGATCTGTCGGGATATATTTTTTAAAAATCCTGGATGGTTTTTTGCCTCTTAAAAAAAATTACAAGGCAAGTGACTGATATCTGGGGATGTTTAAACTGAAAATACCATAGAATGCCTACCTATTAAATACACTTCTAGGCGAATTCTCCAGCAAAACATAACTCTAGGGGAATACTATGTCCTATCCAGGTACATGAAAGTAAAACATTTTTTTGTATTTTCTTAAGATCTTCATTAATGAATATAAGATATGTACCAGGGAGGCATTCTGCTTTTATAAAAACTTATACCATTTAATGTTGAAAGTATGCCTCCCCTGCAGGGGATTTAAGACATAAGAAATACTATTGCATATTGCTCTGTACTGTTCTGTATGTCGTAATGTATAATGTGATTACATTAACATACTAACCCCATCTTTAAGTGGATGTGTTGGCTCTTGAGCTCTGGAGTAGTGAAATAAAAACTGCATAAAAAGAGTTATTTTAGTACATTACATTTTAGTACATTGTTTAGATAAATAAAGGCTAAGCATATAAAAGTCTACTGTTGAGAAATGTAAATACTTACCCTTTTATAAATTTCCTGATTATTTTCCTAGGAGGATAATGATGATGGCATTAGATTATGAAGTAACAGGCAATTGCATAACAGCGTTAATACTCTGGCAGTATTTTCAGGAAAATAAAATGACCAAGTCTTACCTCTTCTATCTGCAAGCTATTAAACATGGAGTTACAAAGATCCAGAACAGAACTGGAGACCTACAAAATAAATGTAGATAGATAGATAAATCTTTATTGTCATTGTCCTGCACAGAACAACAAGATTGAAAAACCACTTATCAACCCAACAACGCCTAACCAATATACAACTATACAAAATTATCAACATACTCCCACCCCACATATACACATTTAACCCCTAAAAAGTTCTAAAATTCTAAGACTCTAAAACTCTAAAAACTATATACAGAAGCTCCCTCATATACATATATTTTAGAAGTAATCAAGGTGATAGAAGTGTTGGTGACAGTGATTAAGATATTGAATTTATATGACTTAGCAATACAAAACCAAAACTTTATGCATTTTTAACATTTATTCATTTCAAGGTGACTTAGAAGTGGTTTATTTAAAAAATGCCAAGGCAACTAGTTTGGGGCTCAGAAAGAGTCCAAAATGTCTGCATACATCAGTTTTAACTACAAGACATAGTAATACTGTCAGTGAGAAGGAAAAATACAATTTCAAATTAATGACAACATATTTTTTACCTGGGGTTGATTGGACAATTTTGTCCACTGACTGAAACATAGTGCCAGTCTCTGAAATGGAAATATAAGAGAACCATATATATAGCTAAGTCTGTAGCATAAAGCAAAGGGTTTCCGTGGTTTCATATTAGTAGCATTCTCTGAAGACTCACATACATTCTACAGTAGTACATTTTATTCCCAAAGCCAGGGCTGAAGTGCAGCAACTAATCTTTGCAGTTATATATATTTGGGAACTCATCAATTGTCCTTCCCTTCATAGCAGCTACAAAATCTGGCAATTTCATAGGATGCGATATTGTTTTGACATATATTTCCAACATAAGTATGGGCAGTATATTGAAAAAGTTGTGTATTGTACCTCACTTTTAGGAATGTCTGATTCACCTAGATAACCGGCAAAGGGCTGAGGAAACCCTGTAAAGGTAAGACAGCAAGGAAACATTAGAATCACCAAAAATACTTCAAATGCAACAGTACTGACAAGCACAATAGATTGAACCAGGATGAAAACTAGAAAAAAGATCCTAAATTATCATATATAAATGCTAAAAATTGGTTAAATGTTACATAAAACGTTTTAGAAAATGAAAGTGCTGTGTTTTGTTTTGTTTTTTGGATTTTGATCCTGGATTTTGATTTTTTAAAAAAAAAATCAAATAATATACAAAGGCTGAAGTAGATTGAATCAGTTAAATTTAGTTAAGTGTTGCTTTACAATTCAGAAACTGATTCAACAAGTGTATTCCTAATTTAGACTAATGTTAGAGAACTGACCACTTCATTTTTAAAAGGAGGCGATATGTGTCTTCTTGTTTCAGCACCTTGGAGAGCATCACAGGTGGCACATGTTGAACTGCACCCAGTGCTTTAAGGTAGACATCAAATCCTATCTGATCATGTACAACTGCAGCCACAACAATTATTCACTCCAGTTTTACTTGCATTTCTGTTTTTCTTCTCTTTCAAAGTTTATCTCCAGAAAAGAAATGGAAGAAAGAGAGCCCATTGGACCCGGGATACGCTCCCCTGTGGTTTCTGTAATCTGGCATCCTTTCTCTGCTGCATTTGCATGTACCTCTAGGTCAGCAAAGAGTCTTGAAAATTAACATGTTTGGTTTGGTGAAAGCTTTTGTGGGCTACTGCTTGCTTCATGAAATGCATTGCCAAATGGGCTGCAGCCCACAAAAGCCTACCTTGTTACTCAACAAGACTGTTTGTCATTTTGGGAGCCACTGAATTAAAATCCTAGTTCCTTGGAAACTTTGAAAAAATTGCCAAATCCTTCCCACCACAGTTGTACATTCCTGCTTCATACAAAATATATTCCTAATTGATAGAGTGGGAAGGCAACTGAAATCCAAATTGTTAACTGTTATTTCACCCTGATGAAGAGTACTAAAAGATGAGTAAAAGAAGTCTTTTATTCCCTTACAACTAATCCTGGAATCAGAGATATTTCTATGGTTTTTCAATCATAGGATGCAAGCAGAGAAGGTAGAAGGTGAAAGAAATTTGCTGAAAATTACTTCTTAGAAGTTACCTTGTTGAAGAAGAAGTTGTCATCCCAAACCACATGGATAGGATGATTACAGGGTACAGGTAGGATAGGAATGTAATACTAAATAATACTTTACTGTTTTTAAGTTGTATTGTAAACTGCCTACGGAAATATCTAAAAGGATATTTGCTTGTCTTAAGCATAAAACATAAGCAATAAGAAGGTGGGTTTTCATACCTGAAGCAAGCTGTCTGGTGCAAACACAGTAGATCAAGACCAACATAGGAAAGGGAGGAGGAAAGTGCTTGACTTTCAGTGGCCCAGAAAGACACGGGTTGCCAAGATGGAGCTTCTGCATCTCTCCTTCAAGCCAACAAGCCAGTGAATTTGTTGCTGCCCAGCCTTTTGTCTGACCTGTGTCCAAACTCGAGATGTGGCCTTATTTGTAACAAATCTGAGCCCCATTGGAAGGAGAACCAATCAGCACCTCACAGGACTATCGTTTTCTCATTAAGCATCCAACTGAGTCTTTATTTGGGAAGCAATTTTGCCCCATCTTTTCAGCACAAAGTGATCGCAGCAATTAGTCAAGTCTCCAGCAAGGAGACTACGCAGGATGAAATGATGTGGATGCCAAAGGCAAATGAAAAGAGGAGCAGGAGAAAGGGAAGCAGATGCAGAAGCAGCAGAAGTGGAAGGAGAGGAACAAGACAAGATCATTTGTATCTTGGCAAGCCTTGTGGTTTGCCTCAAGGTTCTACCAGTACACAGAATGGTTGTGCATTAGTAAAATAAGATAAAACACAATGCAGTAAATCAATATTCCGTACTTCAACAGCACCTATAGGTTAGTGCAAAGGTGACCAAATTACGGTCTGTGGGCCGGCCCTGGCCCACAGCACTATTTCATGTGGCCAGCTGGCGCCCTCACCACTTCTGGAAGTGGACACATTTATGACAGCCATAAAACATGCCCACACATGCGTAAACACGCCCATGCCTGCCATAAATGCTAGTGTAAATGCACCTGCAACTGTCCTAAATGCATTTGCAACAGACACATTTGATGGCAGCATTTACGGCAGGAGGAACCACTTGATTGGCCCATTCAGCTGTCCAGGGGGCAAGGTCAGGCCCATGGTGTGAAAAGTTTGGGAACACCCTGGCTTAGTGTGTTGGGTAATTGGTGTCAGAATAATGATCTGCCATTTCTGAAATTCCCTCCTTAGAGAGGCCTTCATCATGACGAATGTCCTCTTTCCATATCAGGCTTAGATACTTTTATTCATTCAGATTCTTGATTGTATTTTAAAGTGTTTTTCTTTTAAAACATTTCATTTTTATATTTTTATTTGCATATTTAGGGAAAACATTCTTGTGACAGAATGTAAAAATAATAGATTTAAAGATATCTTTT
The DNA here is from genome assembly GCA_035047345.1 of Bradypodion ventrale. Taxonomy (NCBI): domain Eukaryota; kingdom Metazoa; phylum Chordata; class Lepidosauria; order Squamata; family Chamaeleonidae; genus Bradypodion; species Bradypodion ventrale. Next base: position 226,135,977 of record JAWDJE010000003.1, on the reverse strand, counting down.
AAACTCTTGTTGTGCTTATTTTGATACCCTCTTGAAAAGATGTCTCTTATTCGCACAAACCAGTTCAATAAAGTTGGGATTTACTCTTATTGCTAAACATTTGAGAGTTAGAAAGAAAACCTTTGGTGCTAAACTGTACATCAAACAAAGATTTGTTTAAAGATCCCAAACTACTTTCTGCTTGCTTTTGCTCAAGAACAACTTTGGGGCTTAAAGCCATAGGTTAGCACAATATACACGAACTATCAATGATACAAACATGTCGAAGTGTACTTTGGGATAGCTGGCTAGATAGCTCAGTAAATTAAGAATCTGGCTATGGAATCAAAGATTGCGAGTTCAATTCCCCACTTTTCCTCCTGGGTGAAAAGCCATCATCTGTTGCCTTGGGCAGGCTGCATTACTAGGATGCCCCTATTAGAAAGTTTAGTGATTAAGACACAGATTGATAACTGGGCAGATCAGCAATTCAAGATCCTAGGGTTGCAAAATGGAATGAACTCCTGTTGTCTGTCCCAGCTCCTGCCAAACTAGCAGTTCAAAATCAAGAAATTATAAGTAGATAAGTAAATACTGCTTCGGTGGGAAAGATTCTGTGTGCTCCAGTATCTAGTCATGCCTGCCATGTAATCATGAAAATGTTTGCAGATACAAACAGTGCTGGCTCTTTGACTGTAAACAGAGATGATCACAGCCCGCTAGAGTCAGATACACATGGCTTTTGAGCAAGGGAGACTACCTATTAGAAAGGAATAGTAGACAACTGCTGAGTATGATATTTCTAGACAACAATGGAAAGGGTCACTGTCAGTGTGAAACACCTGAAGGCATGCAATTATTATATTAGAATACTATAGTTGGGGGTTAGCAGAGATCTCATCAAAGAATTTTCAACCACATTTTAAGTAGAGATATTTGTCCAATTCTATATCTTTGCCACTTATACTAATTATCCTACAAGGAAGATGCCATTATCATGACAGTCTTTTTTCCAGAGAGAATGTGACTCATTACTGAAGGTAAATAATTAATTAAACCTTTACACAAATAGAAAGTAATGGTGTAATTCTGTTGTGAAATATTATGTTGGAATTGGTTCTTTATTTTTTAGTTGGCTGTGGATGAAAATTCAGCTACAGTAGAACCTCGGATAACGTCCAAACTCCGTTCCAGGGAGTAGGTTCCTATGCGATTTTTATTTATTTATTTATTTATTTATTTATTTATTTATTTATTTATTTATTTATTTATTTATTGTTAAATTTTTATACCGCCCACTCAGCCAAAGCCGACTCCGGGCGATTCACAACAGTGGGTAAAAACATATAAAAACAAATAAAACAGATAAAAACCAGCAATAAGAACCCACCCCTAAAAAGAGAGGGGTGCAGGAACTGAAGAAACCGTGGGGCAGGCATCCTCCCCTATATTAACCACCCAACGGAAGCCACCCCTCCACCTGCACCCCAAACTTGGCCCGCCAGCCAGGTTTTTAGTTCTTTTCTAAAGGGCAACAACTCCGTCTGGAGACGCAGTTCCACAGGCAGGAAGTTCCAAAGGGCCGGTGCGGACACAGAGAAGGCTCTCCTCCTTGTGCCAGAGAGGCGAGCCCCCCTGGCCGATGGCACAATTAGAGAGCCCCTCCGGTCCGCTGTGGTTGGACGGACGGACGTCCTTAGGGCGATGCGGTCTCTAAGGTAACCTGGCCCACTACCATATAGGGCTTTAAAGGTCAAAACCAGCACCTTGAATTGCACCCGGAGACAAACTGGTAACCAGTGCAGCTCCCGCAGCAGTGGTGAGGCATGGGCATAATGTCCACACCCCATCACCACCCAGGCCGCCGCATTCTGGACCAGCTGCAGCCTCCAAATGGTCATCAAGGGCAGCCCCATGTAGAGCGCATTACAGTAGTCTAGTCTGGAGGTCACCAGAGCATGAGTGACCATGAGCAAAGAGTCCCGGTCCAGGAGCGTGCGCAACTGGCGAATCACCCGAAGTTGGGCGAAGGCCCTCCTGGCCACAGCCGCCACCTGTTCTTCTAGTAGCAGCCGCGAATCCAGGAGGACCCCCAAGTTGCGCACTGGGTCAGTCTGGGGCAAAATAGCCCCATCCAAAAAACAAAGATGGTAGCTCCCGGGATAATGCAGGACCCCCTATCCATAGCCACTCAGTCTTGCTAGGATTCAGCTGTAGCCCATTTGACCCCATCCAGACCCCAACAGCCTCCAGACAGCTGGAAAGGACTTTGACTGCATCACTGGGGTCCCACGGGCCGAGATGTACAACTGTGTATCATCCGCGTACTGATGGTACCGCACCCCGTGGGAACGGATGATCTCACCCAGCAGCTTCATGTAGATGTTAAATAGGAGAGGAGAGAGTACCGAACCCTGAGGCACCCCATATTATAGGAACCTAGGACTGGACTTCTCGCTCTCCAACCACACCGACTGGGTCCGGCCCCTCAGAAATGAGGAAAACCAGGACCACACAGTGCCCTGGATCCCCAATCCTCGGAGCCGTTCCAGAAGGATACCGTGGTCGACGGTATCGAAAGCCGCTGAGAGGTCAAGAAGAGCAAGGACGGACGGATGACCGCCATCCCGCTCTCGCCAGAGATCATCCATCAGCGCGACCAATGCAGTCTCAGTACCATATCCAGGTCTGAATCCTGACTGGAAGGGGTCCAGATATTCCGCTTCATCCAGTACCCCCTGCAACTGACGCGCCACTGCCTTTTCCAATACTTTCCCCAAAAAGAGGAGGTTGGAAACAGGTCTGTAGTTGGTTATGACTGCTGGATCGAGGGATGGCTTCTTCAGGAGGGGGCGCACCAAAGCATGTTTCAATGGTGCAGGAAATATCCCTTCCCGAAAAGACGCATTAATTATAGCCCCGACCCAGCCACCTGTCACCATCTTTGAGGCTTTTACCAGCCAGGCGGGACAGGGATCCAATGGACAATTAGTGGCGCGGACCGCCGCAAGGAGCCTGTCCACTTCATCTGGGGCTACAGGATCAAACTGATCCCAGATAACACAGCACGACTGTGCACTGGCTCCCCCCTGACCCTCCCCATCCACGCCAAGATTAAACCCTGAGCGAATCCGATCGATTTTCTCCACCAGATGGTCAGCAAAGTCCTCAGCCGATCCCTGCCAACCAGGCACAGCCCCCCCCCCCTACCAAGGAGGGACCTGGTCACTCGAAACAGGGTGGCTGGGCGATTATCAGTGGAGGCAATAAGGGAGGTGAAGTATTGCCTCCTCACCACCCCCATCGCCACTAGGTAGGCCCTAATAGCGGCTCTAGCTAGTGTCCAATCAGAATCGTTCCTGGTCTTTTTTTAAAAATTTTTTTATTAATTTTTCAAAATATGTAACATACATTTGAAGACATAATAACAACATTCAGAGAAAAATAAAATAAAACGAATCATCTAATTACATAAAATAAAAAAAGAAGACAAAAAATATACATATACAAGATGGGAATGAAAAAGGCAAAAAGAAACTATCATAAGCTATTCTGTTTCAATATAAAATATTCTTACTTACACACTATACTTTTATCATTATTAAACTTTAACTTCCGTATCTAATCCACATTTATCAACTCTACTTTAATATCCGTACTATACTTTTATTGAACTCTTCTATCTTGCCAAGATCTATTGTATTTCAAACATCAGATTACGTACAAAATCACCCTGTGCTATGTACATTGTCCTGGAGGATGTGGGAATTCCCATTAATTTCTATTGTACCCAAAATTTCATTTGGTCTGGTGTCAATTTATTTGTTCCTTCTCTCGTCAATGAATAGTCAACAAATTTTCGCCATATATTCCAAAATCTATTTTCTTTTATTATACCTTTTTTAAGATTTAGCTCCCATGTTAATTTTTCGTTCAATGCGAGATCCCACATCTGCTTATACCATTCCTCCACCTTTAAGATTAAATTGTTTTTCCAATTTTTTGCAATACACATTCTAGCTATTACCAGCATCATAGACAACATTTCTTTCTTGTCATTATCCAAATTCATATTATCTACATCCGTCAGCAAAATAGTATTTGGCCCCAATTTGAGACGCATTCCCATAATTTTTTCAATCTCGTTCTCAATTTTTGCCCAGAAATTTTCTACCACCTTGCATTCATACCACATGTGAACATATGTACCCAATATATTTTTACATCTCCAACACATTTTATTGTTCTTTTTATCTATCTGATGTAGTCTCATAGGGGTCAAATACCACTTCCATAACATTTTAAAATTATGTTCCTTTACCCTGACCGACAGGGATCTCATAATTCTTTTTCTCCATTTATTTTGCCATTCCTTTTCTGTTATCCTCATGTTCAGATCCTGTTCCCATGTATTTCTTAATATTTCTTGTGGATTAATTTCTGTATTTATTATTTTATAAATTTTACTAACCATTCCTTTAATTTCAATTTCTTTCCTCCTTATCTTCCACACTAATTCCTCAAATTCTGTCCTATGTCTTTCCAGATTCTCCCTCATATATTTATTATTCCACTTGTTCACCATCGCTATCTGGAACCAATTCAACTTCATCTGGATATATAGCTCTCGTTTCGTCCCATTATCTCTGCAGACTCGTATCCAATCTTTCAACAGGAAAACCCCATTCATCAACAAGATTTCTCTCATTTCATTACCCATTCTTATTGGAAACTTTTTCAGATCTTCTATTTCAATTATCGGTGAAGTATTTGGGACCAATTTCATTTTAACTTTCTTCCATACACCCAGCATTGACCTCAACATTCTATTTTTAACTGGTGCTTTCCGTATTTCCTTATCTAAGAAAAGGCTCTTACCCTCTTCCTTTAATTCCTTCATTTCAATTTCCTCCCAGATAACCGGCTCCTTTGTCAAAATTTTAACTACGTTCTTTATATGAAATGCTTTATAATAGTTCTTTACATTAGGGATTCCTAGACCCCCCTTCTTTTTGAGATAAATACCACATTCTCTTTGGGATTCTAGCTCTACGTCCCCCGTTACAGTAATTATCCAATAATTTTTGAAATTCCTTAATTTCTTTGTCTGTCAGTTGAATTGGTAAGGCATCAAACAGAAAATTTAATTTTGGTAGTAACATCATCTTAGTCAATGCTATTCTGCCGAACCAGGACAATTTTTGATATTGCACAATTTTTTCTTTTAGTTCTTTCTTTTGTTTATCATGATTTAATCTTTTCAGATCATCCAACTTATTGGAGATATTTATCCCTAGATATTTCAAACTCTCTTTAATCTGCAATTTAAATTCGCCTCTTATTTTCTCTTGCTCTTCCTTTTCAATATTGTTTACAATCATTTCAGATTTATCCCAATTTACCTTCAGGCCAGTTATTTGTTCGAATTCTTTTAAATGCTTCTGAATACATTCCATAGTTTTTCTGGGATGTTTCATAATTATTAAAGTGTCATCCGCGTATAGGCTAATTTTATTTTCCAATATTCCCTCTATACTTTTATCTTCCCTTATTGTATTTGCTAATATTTCCATCGCCATAATAAATAATATTGGTGATAAGGGACATCCTTGCCTTGTCCCTGCCTCTAATCTCACTTCCTCCGTGAGACCATCATTAACCCTAATATTAGCATATCCTTGTTGGTATAATTGTTCTATTGTTTTTATAAACCTATCACCAAATCCATAACTTCTAATTATCTCATTAATTTTTATCCATTGCAAGAAATCGAATGCTTTAAAAATGTCTAGGGATAATATTCCAACTTTCTCCTTATTTTGTCCTGCAACATCAATCAAATCTATAACTCGCCTTACTAAGTCTGCCATGTGCCTACCTTTCACAAACCCAGCCTGATCTTTATTTATATATTTATCCATAAAGCTATTTAATCTGTTCACCAATATTGCCGTAAAAATCTTGGCATCCTGATTTATTAAAGAAATGGGCCTATATGATTCTACCTTTTCTGGGTCTTTTCCTGTTTTTGGTAATAACACAATTATTGTTCTGTACCAAGATGGTGGTATCTGCTCCCCATTAAGTATAGCATTATACACTTTTAACAATTTTGGAATTACTATGTCCTTAAACTCCTTATAGAATTCTGCAGGTAATCCATCTTCTCCCGGTGATTTATCTACTTTCAGCTTATTTATTACTTCTTTTATCTCTTTTTCAGTTATTAGTTCTTCCATTTTTTGTTTATGTTCCTGATTTATTTTATTTTTAACTTGCATTCCCAATTTATCTTTCAGTTTATCTATCTTTACCCTCTTTTTAGCGTATAAATCTTGATAGAATTCTCTAACCACCTTACATTTATCCTTGATCTTATTATGTCTTATACCTTCCTTATCTACTAAGGTCCCAATTTCTCTTCTGCTTCTTTTTTCCTTGGCCGCTCTTGCTAAGAGTTTTGAATTTTTGTTACTATATTCGAAGTATTCCCTTTTTAAATATGCCAAATCTCTTTTCACCTTTTCAATATCTTTTCCTATTAATTCCTTCTTTAAACCCTGCATTCTTTCATAAACCTTTCTATCCTTAGTTATTACATGTTTCTCCTGCAACATTTTTATCTCTTTTTCAATTTCTTCTTGCTTACTTTTTAACTGTTTATTTTTAATATTTGCCAACCTAATGCTTTCACCTCTGAAAATTGCTTTCATTGTATCCCATACAATACCAATTCTAACATCCCCTGAATCATTCCACTTCCAATTTTCTTCCCATTTTTCTACTATTTGATCCTTAGATTTTTTATCTCTAAACAATCTAGCATTATATCTCCAATTTTTCCTGGTCTTCATAGCATCTATGTTCATTTCCAACAATACTTTTGCATGGTCGGACTCTTTAAAAATTCCTATTTCTATATCTTCTAAATTTCTTATCAAATTGTCCGTAATAAAAATATAATCTATTCTGGAATACGTATTATAAACTTGTGAGAAAAATGTGTACGCCTTTTCCAATCCTTTAAGTTCCCTCCATGCATCCTTCAACCCCAAAGATTTCAACCAGTTGTTTAACACGTGCATTTTGTTTCCACCCACACATCTTGTTATGTTTGTACTATCTATGTTTGATCTTATTAGATTAAAATCTCCCGCTACAATCATTTTTATTGTTTTTTCTTTTTCCAATATTCGGTACACCTTATCTTAAAAACTGTTTTGATGTTCATTTGGCACATATAGATTCACCAACGTTATTTCCTCCTCGTCTATTTTCCCCTTTACTATCAAATACCTACCTTCTGGATCTGAAATACTTTTTACCATCTCAAATCCCAATCTGTTTGATATCAAAGTTGCAACCCCTCTAGCCTTTGAGGTACCATATGCTTTTTCATAAACTTGAGTCCACCCTAAAAATAGCTTGTTGGTATCTTCCGATTTCTGATGGGTTTCCTGTAGAAAGATTACATCCGGTCTATCTTTTCTGAGTGCTGCCTCTAATCTCCTTCTCTTCACTTGACAACCAGTACCTTTCACATTCCATGTTATTACTTTTATATTCCTCATCTATTAACTTCCTGCCCTAGTTTTTTACATCTCCCACTTCCTCCTACGGACATGTGATTAACATATAACACTACCTTTCCCTTATACAAAAAAGTAAAGGAAAAAGAAAAAGAACAACTAAATAAAACACACTAAACATTCTACTACTAACCCTCCCCATTTTTTCTACAAATAGCCTCTGGAATACAAAGGGGGGAGGGGGGGAGGTGCGACAGACTATGAGAGCTCCAGAAAAGTCTAAACCTATTCTCCACCCAGAACGATTCCTCCTTCAGCTCCTTTGGGCATGTTCTCGTTTCCATTACTCTCCCGCCTTTTATATCCACCAGATATAATCAATTCTTCCTTCAAATCAAACCACTCTTTAGTTCCTGCTTCCAATATCTTTGCATCTACCATTACATCCAAGACGTTAGGACCTTCACTTATCAAATGGAGTCTTCCCAAATTGAAAAAACTTAGTTGTCGTGGGAATTTCCAATTGTACCTTATTCCTTTATCCTGAAGTCGCTTTGTGATTGGTTTCATTGATTGTCTCCAAAAACGATCCTCAATTGGAATGTCATTATACACTTCAATATTATGGCCTTCCACTTTTAACACCTCTATTCCTTTTTCCCGTATAAGTGCCATTAAACGCAGTTTATCTGAGACGTTGGCGAATTTTAACAAGACATTCCTTGACCCTGTTTTACTCCTTCTTGAACCCAGCCTAAATACGTTTACAACATCCTGCGATGTGAAACCATCTTCCATAATTTCATCAAGCCATTTCACTATTCTTTCTTTTAATTTATCTGGAGAGTTCTCTGGCAGTTTTCGAATTATGACGTTTGCTCGTCTTAGCTGTTCTTCTACATTTTCCAATCTCTTTTCATGATCTCCAACCTTATTTTCTCTTTCTTTTTCTCTCTTTCTCAAATCCATGACCTCCTCCCTGATCGTTGCCTGTTCTTTTTTTGATAACTTCCTGTTCTTTTTTAAGATTGTCTTGTCCTTTTTTTATAACATCAATTCCCTTCAAAATATCTGCCAGCATGTCTTGCCTTTCTTGTTTTCGTTCTTGTTTATCTTGGGCCAACATACTCTCAATTTTGTATTCCAGGTTATCCACTTTCTCATTAAATTTTTCAAGTTCAGATTTAGGCCCTTGCCCCCCCTTCATTGCCAATATTGTTGGAGTTGTTGCTGTAGCTGTGGTTACAATCGTCGTCGGTATTGTCCCTGCCGTTGCCGCTGTAGTTGTTACAGTTGTTGTAGTGGTTGTTGCTGTTGTTACTTTTGCTGTTGTTATTACAATTGTTTTTACAGCAGTTGGTGCAGCCATAGTTGGAGATATCATTATCTTCTGTTGCTGTTGCTGTTGTAGTTGTTGTGCTATCTTCTTCACTGTCTCTTGCTCCTCCAAATCTTTCATCTCTTGTTGCGTTGTTTTCTTCATCTCGTCCTCCTCCAGCTTTGTAAGCCTTCTGAAACTCCTATCCGAAGAGGTTGGTCTTTCCACTCTTATCCAAGCCAATTTCTTCTCCTTCTCTCTCCCTCTCCCCTGCCGTTTCATCCAAATGTGTTTCCAATTACTTGATTTCAATAATTTACATAAACAATTTATTATTTAAATTCACCTTATATCTTGACTTCGGCCAATATTTTCCAAATACTGTATTAGGCCTTTAGCCTCCCTCCCTCTCCCCCTCTTTCAGGTATATGTATGTGTACTTACATATACCTGTACACACACATATACAAATATATGTCCACCAAGGTCCTGGTCAACATAAAATTGATATATAAAGTCAGTAATCCCAATTCAAACCAAATTGGTTTCCCTCTTAAGTATTAAATTTTTTAAATATTTGAATGTTTTACCCCCAAATAAACAAAAAAAAGAGAAAGGGAAAAAGGAAAAAAGGGGAGGGAAAGGGAAAAAAAGAAAAAATGGACAATACAAAAAAAGAGAAAGGGGAAAAAAGTAAAAAGAAAAAAGAAAAAGTGCTCCTACAAAAAAATATTAAAAATTAATAAAAAAATAAAATAAAAAATCACAACGTGGAGGTAAAAAGGAAAAAAAGTTCTCAATAATTATCCCACAAAAAGAGGGGAAAGAGAGCTAATAATTTGTTCCTCTTGTAACAACTGGCTTTATATTCCTGCTGCAGCTTACAAACTCTGTCCAACTTTAAAAGGCAAAAGCAAAAACCAAAGACGAGATCAAACTTCTGCTCTCCAAAATTCAAAAGAGATAGCACTTTATCTCTCAGCCCAAAAACCAAGTCCAAAACTCACGCTACAGCAAGAAAGGGGGAAAAGAAAAAAAAGGAAAGAAACAGCCCCACTGTTGTCCCTTGTTACTTGGCCCTTAGCTTATCAACAATCCACCGACAAAAAGGAAAAAAGAAAAAAAAAGAGTCCAGCAGTAGTACTTCACTTTTCTTCTCCTTTCCCCCCTCCTTCCCCGTCTATATTATCCAGTTTGCTCACCGGCAGGACTTCTCAGCTTCTCCACTTGATAATTTTCCGGCACCGCTAGGCTCCGTACGGCTCCAAACGAAGGGACCGGCGAGGCCGAGCGAGGCTTGCTTCGGCTTCGCCCTTCTATTTTAACAAGTTTGTTCTCCGTCAAGGCTTCTCAGCTTCTCGGCTTCTCCGTTTAGCAATTTTCCGGCTCCGCTAGGCTCCGAACAAAGGGGCCGGCGAGGCCGAGCGGGGCTCGCTTCAGCTTCCCCCTTTCGAACCCCCACCGGACTTACCCTTTTCTGTCCGATCGTCCGCTTATCCGTTTGCCTGTGTTTTCTCGAATTTTGCCTGCACCTTTTTCTAAGCTGTCCGTTCTTCAGCTAAAGTCGCTAGTACATCGTCGCCATTATGGGCCGCCCATCCCCCCTCTCTCTCCGAGATCGAAACTCACGTTTTCCTCTTTTTCTCGGCACAATTTTTAACCATCCGAACTGATTTCCACAACTATATTTTCTTATAAATGTTCTAGTCCATTTTTTTTCGAATTTCAGGAACTATTTTCACTTTTAAAAGTCACTTTCATTTCCCTCCTTTCTGAGCGGAAGAAAGTTCGCTCCTCTCAGTTCTCCATCTTGACATCCCCCCCCCCTGGTCTTCACCCAGCGGTGCTCAAGGCGTCTCTTTGCCCGTTTGAGCTCCCGTAGTTCTTCCGTGAACCACGGGGATGACCTAGCTCCACGGGCTCTGAGAGACCGTAGTGGAGCGATTACATCCAAGGCAGCAGTCGTTGACCCACACCATAGGTCAACAAGTGCCTCGGGCGAATCGTGTTGCCGATCCAGGGGAAAAGCCCCCAGTTCCCTCTGGAATCCATCTGGATCCAACGTCCATTTTGGAGATTATGTGGTTCCTATGGGGAGATGTCTCACGTAAAGTCCAAAAAATGGTCAAAAACGGACGTTATCTGAGGTTCCTATACCAATACCTTGGATAACGTCCATTTTTGAGTGGTTTTGAACATTATGCGAGGTATCACATGTGCATAAAAACCGCGATGTTATGCGAATATGACGTTACCCGATGTGGACGTTATGCGAGGTATTACTGTAGTTGTTTTTATATTTGAAGAAGGAGCTGTGTGATTAGATAAGGAAGGTAAAACAGCTCATTTGCTCCGAATAGATTTCCTCCCACTTATTCCTTTTCAAAGACATATGGTGAGAATTTGGAATGCTCCATGACATTGCCAGCCATACATCCATTTAATAAGTTGCAATTTTACTGAACAAATGAAACAGTGGTTTATAGGTTCTGCACTTCCTGTACTTTTCTTGTGGACAACAAGATCGTGGAAATTAAATTGGCAATTTTTCCAATTTTAGGCCCATGTAATCATATATAGTAAAATGATTTGATGGAAAGAAGGTTGTAGAGAAGGTAACCATTATCACACTCAGTCAGATTCATATAAATTTGCTTTCCCCCCCAACTATGCCAATACGTAATAGCCTCTGATTTCAGCAAACAGTAGCTTTGGAAGTTAGAGCAAAAGGAAAACTTTGGCCCTGGTTAATTCGGCTGGATAATTCAGCAGAATGTTGAACTGTCTGATATAAAGTGGTGGTATATTCAAGGCTCAGGTATATTCAAATCTGGGTGTTTACCTTGGCTATCAAGCTGAAGGGAGTGCATAGTGACCTGAATTTGGTTCAGTATACAATTTAGAGAGAAAGAAGAAGTAGTAGTAGTAGTTTGGTTTAAACTAACTACAAGAGGAGTAGTAGTAGTAGTAGTAGTAGTAGTAGTAGTAGTAGTAGTAGTAGTAGTAGTAGTAGTAGTAGTAGTAGTAGTTTGGTTGAAACTAACTACAAGAATAAATTTCAGTCAATTGTATTTCATGCATAGTTTTTTCCACCAATGTTCATGTTGTTGGAATGCTAGATGAACATCAACAGTATGTAACTTTATTTTGGGGCTGTTTCATTAAGCACTATGAGTATCATAAGAGCTATAAACAATTTTTAAAAGGAAAACCATAAATTAGTGGGGGACAGAGAGATCACAGGTGATAGTGTTCTTTATTCAAAGTGCTATCTATCCAATGTCTAGTTTGGGATGAAGCACGATAAAAGTTCAATATAAGTAAGTTTTTATAAGTGTATCTGAGCAAACGTGCCCTGCAACTTTATTACTTCTGCAGAGTAATGTAAGCAAATATCTACTTTCTAAATTTGTAAAGATATGATAAGTCCATGTTCACTAGCTAAACAGTTCACTGAGTTTAGTACCTGACTGTGAAGCTAGAGGCTGGGAGTTCAATTCCCCACTATACCTCCCTGAACAAAAGTGACCCTGTGTAGGCTTGAACAAGCTATATTGTCCTAGAGCAGGGGTGCCCAAATTTTTTGGGCCATGGGCCAGTCACATAGTTGAAGTAGAAGTAAAATGTGCATAACACACCTGCACATAATGCACCCATACATGTGCATAACGCTGCTGTAAATGACTCTGTGGCTGTCATAAATGTGGCACAGGCCATATCTGGCCCATGGGCTATAGTTTGGGCACCCCGTCCTCTGAGTACTTCAGAGGACTGTGTTTATGTATAATTTTAATTTCTATATTGCCCCATTAGTGCTAGCACTCTGATCAGTTCATAACCCATCAAAAGATAACCACAAATCATACAAAATAATAATCACAAATAAAATAAATCCTGTAAATCCTGTTACTGGCTTAATTGATGAAGCCAGGCATTAAATGTAGACATCTCAGGTCAATTAGGTAAAATGCTAGTGAATGTCAGCTTTAAACATTTCTGTTCTAATTGACTTCCTAAATATGGAGAAGGATGGCACCTGATGAACATCAGTACGAAGCTTATTCCAGAGAAAAGGAGCCATGACCAAGAATGCACGGTTCCTGGTATTAACTCTTTTGACCTCCTTAGGTTTCACAGTTCTTACCATCATGGATTGCGAGAAGTGGGTGGGACAGATAGCTGTTTTGCAAGAAGGACTTTGAAACAAGTATCAGAAGGTGCTAAATTATTAAGAGCCTTAGAGTTCATCATCAGTACAGTACCTGGAATTGGGCATGGAAACTAACAAGGAGCCAATGAAGGTGTGTCAAGACTGGGGATATAGGTTCATATCTGCTGGTATTTGTAATCAGTCTGGCAGCCACATTTTGGAACTGGTGAAATTTGCATACTAACTTCAAGTGCTAGTTTAAAGCCCTAAAAAACCAACAAAAACCATTTGTGGCTGTGACTGAGTCCATGCAACATAAATATTTAATAGTTCCAACTTTTCAACAATTTGACTTGTAGGTTATATCAAACATGTAATGTAACTGTAGCTTTAACTGTAGCAATATGTTGAAAGTCTTCTGGATTAAGTACTTTTTTGAACATATATCTTTTTCAGAAATTACTTAATATCTCATTTACTGTAATGACAAAAACACATGAAAACAAACTAACAATGTTATTAACAAGAAACTTGTTATCATTACCCCACCCTTCTAAAAATCAGTTTTATAAATGAAGTTGCATAGTACGTAAGAATGAATAAACATACCTAAATGTTTTCCAATTCAACCGCGTTCAAAGCCTCACTTGCTTTACTCATTTTGGGCTGAAGAATGTTAGTACCTATAGTACTGAAGCTCTTAAATAGAGTTCTCTCAGGTGAGAAATGTTACCTGAAAAGAGCTACTTCATTCAATCTTGGTGACCATATTAAAGGTACACGTGAGGTCCAATTCACTGTTTAATCCAAAAGGGTAATAAGTCTTCATTCTAAATATGTAAAACCTACGTAGTAAAATCTTGTCATCATTGATCCTTTCGAACTGTTTGGGATGTACTGCCTCAATGACTGTGAAAATAAGATCCTATTCGGAGTGACCCTTCTCTCTGTAATGATTTACTAAGGGAGCTGACTCCACCTGATTCTTGACTTTGAAACAAGTACTCTATCAGAAGGTGCTAAATTGTTAAGAGCCTTAGAGGTCATCATCAGTACAGTACGTGGAATTGGGCATGGAAACTAACAAGGAGCCAATGAAGGTGTGCCAAGACTGGGCATAGAGGTTCATACCTGCTGGTACAGTATTTGTAATGTAATCAGTCTGGCAGCCACATTTTGGACCTGCTGAAATTTCCATACTAACTTCAAGTGCTAGTTTAAAGCCCTAAACATCATGAATACAAGCTATCTAAAAGACCGCACCTCTCTTTATGAGTCTGCCTGAGCGTTAATTTCTTCAGGGGAAGCTTTTCTCTCCATCCCACGACCCTCATAGTTGTATTGGAGAGGGTCTTTCCTGTCACTGCACATAGACTCTGGGACTCACTCCCACACAGGTCAGGCTCACCTCATCTTTGCTGTCCTTCCACTGGCAAGTGAAGAGCTTTCTCTTCAGGCAGGCTTCCCCACAATGTCTGGCCGTCTAGAAGGGGATTCTGAAAAGGAGATTGCTTGTGCCTTGTGGCTTTTGTATATGTTTTAGCATTGTTTTATATGCTATTTTTAATATGGGGTGCCTCAGGGCTTGGTGCTCTCTTCTCTCCTATTCAACATCTACATGAAGCCATTGGGTGAGATCATCCATCCCCACGGGGTGTGGTATCATCAGTGTCTAGGCCAGATGTGAAACTGCCAAAATGAAGCCACCTTTTGGTGAATTCATTCTGCAGTTCCTTTTGTCTGACCTAGTATTTTTATTCAACTGCCTCTAATGATACCTCAAAGAGGAACTTCCTTTGAGATTCCATAAGCAGGTCAAGACTATCATGGATACCCCATCAATGGATGCATAGCGGCATATCGCAATACAGTCATAATTACTAAGAGTCCAGGACTCATTTTAAAGCTGCCCAGATTGGCATAATCTGGCAAATGAGTTTTTACATTGTTACATGCGTCAGTAAAATTGAGCACCTCACTGATAATTTCCAATTCTAAATAATTGTTGATCTAGTTTAAAAGCACTGCTCCTAATGCAAATTCCTGAGGAGGAGGAGAATACAAAGGGCTTTAAACTGGCCAAATGTGCTCTTTCTGTTGTTGTTTTTAAGCTGGACATAATTGGGTTGGTTAAAACTCCAAATTCTTGTAAGTTTTCTCTGCTGATGTTTGGCTCCTGAAATACAGGTTGTATCTTCCCAAGATTTAACTCCCTATGCTGTATCCTTGTTTTGAATGGATGGATGGAGCAACACTTAACATTTTCTTCATAAGGCTGCTTAATTTGTGCTAATGTTTAATTTTCTTTTTTTCCCTAAAGCAATAGCATTCACCTTAGAGTGTGAATTGCTAAGGAGTAGGAGAGGCTGTGAGATGTACATCTCAAGTAACAATGTCAAAACAATAACAGAGGCCCAATTGGAATGCATACCCAAAAGGAAAAAGGGCACTGCCAGGTCCAAGAGGACTCCGATGTGGCTTACAGGAGCTGTTCGGGAAGTGATCAAGAGCAAGAAAAGCTCATTTAGAAGATGGAAGGCTTGTCCGAATGAGGACAGCAGGCAGAAACATAAATTCTGGCAGAACAAATGCAAGGCAACAATCAGGAAAGCAAAGCAAGACTTTGAGGAGCGTATAGCTAAAAATACTCAGAGAAATAACAAAGACTTCTTTAATTACATTAGAAGTAAGAACCCTACTAGGAAGGCCATTGGACCATTAGATGACAATGGAAGGCAAGGGGTTATTAAAGAGGAAACAGAGATTGCAGAGAGACTCAATGAATTCTTTGCTTCAGTATTCACTGAAGAAGACAGAGACCACATGCCCAAAACAGAGCCTATCTTCATAGGGAGGGAAACCGAAGAATTAAGCAAGATAGAAATAACCAGGGAGGAGGTCCTTGCATGTCTTGTTAAGCTAAACACTAACAAATCACCAGGACCAGATGGCATCCATCCACGAGTTCTCAGGGAACTTAAAGATGAAATTGCTGATCTCCTAGCCAAAATATATAATATTTCCCTCAAATCAGGCTTTGTGCCTGATGACTGGAAGGTAGCGAATGTAACACCAATTTTCAAAAAAAAGATCCAGGGGTGATCCAGGAAATTACCGACCTGTCAGTTTGACATGTGTCCCAGGTAAAGTGATGGAAACCATCCTAAAAGATAGAATTAATAGGCACATAGAAGAGAAGGCGCTGCTAAAGGAGAGCCAACGTGGCTTTTACAAGGGCAAATCATGCCTCACTAATCTGTTGGAATTTTTTGAGAGTGTCAACAAGCATGTGGATAAGGGGGATCCAGTTGACATTGTTTATCTGGACTTTCAGAAGGCTTTTGACAAGGTCCCACACCAAAGGCTCTTGAATAAACTTACCAGTCATGGAATAAAGGGACAGGACTTGTCCTGGATCAGCAACTGGCTAAGGGACAGGAAACAGAGGGTAGCACTAAATGGACACTTCTCCAAGTGGAGGGAAGTAAAGAGTGGGGTCCCCCAAGGTTCAGTACTGGGACCCCTGCTTTTCAACCTCTTTATAAATGATCTAGAGGTAGGAGTAAAAAGCAAGGTAGCCAAATTTGCTGACGACACTAAATTATACAGGGTAGTGAAAACTGTGAGAGATTGTGAGGAACTCCAGAGGGATCTCTTGACACTGGGGGAGTGGGCAAAACAGTGGCAAATGAGCTTCAACATTAGTAAGTGCAGAGTGATGCATGTTGGGGCAAAAAACCCCAATTACATTTATAAACTGATGGGGTCTGAACTCTCTGCGACAAACCAGGAAAGGGACCTTGGTGTCCTGGTGGACAGCTCAATGAAGATGTCAACCCAGTGGGCCTCAGCAATGAAAAAAGCAAACTCAATGTTAGGGATCATTAGGAAGGGTATAGAAAATAAGTCAGCAAGTGTCATTTTGCATCTTTATAAATCTATGGTGAGGCCCCATCTGGAATACTGTGTACAGTTCTGGTCGCCATACCTCCAGAAGGATATTGTCGAGTTGGAGAAAGTACAGAGGAGGGCAACCAGAATGATTAGGGGACTGGAACACCTTCCTTACCATCTGAGGCTGCAACGGTTGGGCCTTTTCACTCTTGAACGACGGCGTCTAAGAGGTGACCTGATTGAAGTTTATAAAGTCATGCATGGTGTGGACAAAGTAGATAAGGAAAAACTGTTTTCCCTATCGCACAACACTAGAACTAGGGGACACTCAATGAAACTTTTGGGTACTAGTTCTCAAACAAATAAGAGAAAGTACTTTTTCACCCAGAGGATTACTGGTCTATGGAACTCCCTGCCAGAAGAAGTGGTGACAGCTGTCAGTCTTGACAGCTTTAAGAAAGGATTAGACAAGGTCATGGAGGACAATGGTATCAATGGCTATAATTATGGATACTTAAGGACAACCTTGGGGTTGGAGAGATAGGCAGGATATCTCTCAATGCCATTTCCAGGGAATCCTAAGCAGGTGAAGGCATCTCCTTGGGAATACCCTGAAGGAAATGGTGAGCCACTGTGTGAGACAGAATGCTGGACTGGATGGGCTGTGGCCTGTTCCAGCAAGGCTGTTCTTATGTTCTTATGTTCTTATGTCATCCCATGTTGAACGAAGTCGGATGAAACACAGTGGTATGTACGATGTAGATATGTTTAATTTCAGGGTGCACTACTTTACATGGATATTTCAAAAATGTAGAACATTGTTGTTGTTGTTGTTGTTCAGTCACACAGTTGAGTCCGACCCTTTGCGACGTCATGGACCACAGCATGCCAGGATCCTCTGTCATCTGTAGAACATAGGTAAGACCAGTTAAATTGCGTGTACTTTAAAGAAGTACTTACTGGAGCCCTGTGGCTCACAGTTTGAATGAACAAACCCTAGAATCATGCAGATGTAAAGAAGGAGAAAGACTGTAGTTGTTCACATTAAATCACTAACAATTTAATGTCAATGATTCAATCAGTATAATTACACTTTTACTTTCCCATCTTAACAGCTAGTCAAAAAAATGCAGAATGATGGGAAATTGTATTATTGAGTTACATGAACGCAGCAGTCAGAAGATCTATCTGAAAATAGAGAACTTTAGTAAGCAGGTTTTCCATTCCAGACTATCAGCAAGGTACTGAGCAGAAACAGGGGTTGGCTATTACTTGAAACAGTAGGAAGCAGATAGATTAACAGTTGAGGAAAGCAAGAAATTGGCCACAGCATATTTAAGTACTTGCTGGAGAACTTATTACTTCCATAGGAGCTTGGTTTAGTTTTACACTACCGCAGTGTTTGGAAATGGAAATTTAAGAGGAAAAGAAAGGCTCTGCGTTGTTTCGGTTATTGTCAAGATATTTCATATTTATTTGAGCTTGTTATTTCCTGGGCCTTTTGGGGTAAGTGCTTTGGCAATATATTTCATGTTTCCTGATGTCCATTAATCCTTGTAATAGACCAGGGATAGAAAATGAAATGTATGGTCATTTATCGGCGGCGGCGGCGGCGGCTACTCGTGTCCGAGCATACATTTCCCCCCTGAAAGTCATTATTTTCTCCATTGATGGATGTATCTCTGGTGACTCAATAGCCGATCCTAGCATAAAACATGCGACCACACACATTACACTAAATAGATGGTGAAGGGCGTGGTTGAGTTTGACGAAGTTTCCGTGCTTGTCGCTTAGCCTCTTCATGTCTGCGGCTTTCCCCTTTGAAGTGATCGGTAGCAGCAGAGATGGTTTGGTGCCAAAGTGGGCATTCTTTGGCTGCTGCCTCCCAAGTTTGTGGGTTTATACCTGACACCTTCATGGTTTGTTTCAGCTGGTCCTTATAATGCTTCAAAAGAGCTCCATGAGGTCTTGTACCAGAGGTAAGTTCCCTATAAAGAATTTGACAAGGAAGCCTGGAACCAGCCATACTGCGGACATACCCTATCCATTCTGCCTATGGCAGAAGCTTCAGTGCTGTTTAGATTTGCCTTCTCAAGGACTGCGATGTTGGTGACATAGTCATCCCACTTGATGTTCAAGATGGATCTTAGCTTCTGTTGGTGAAAGCACTCAAGCTTTTTGATGTCTTGGCGATAGAGGATCCATGTATCACAGCCATACAGCTACGTTGAGATAACAACAGCTTAGCATGCCATAAGCTTAGTCTGGGTTGTTAAATCTTTGTTCATGAAGACCCGGTGAGATAGATGTCCAAAGACAAAATGGGCAGCACTGATTCTCTTCACATCCTGTTCACAGTGCAGTTTTTAGACAGGATGCTACCAAGGTAAGAAAACTGGTCTGCCTGTTCCAGTGTCGAATCTGAGATGGTGATACTCAACTCTGGAAGGGCTGTCCTTGGGGCAGGTTGTGCAAGTACCTTAGTTTTCTGAGCATTTATGGTGAGGCCAAAATGATCACATGCATTCTTGAAACAATTGACTGACTGTTGCAACTCCTCAGGTGTAAGAGCAGGAGATTCAGTATCATCGGCATATTGAATTTCCCTTATCTTGTTAGCACTGGTTAGTTTTCAGGAGTGTAGTCTAGCCAAATTAAAGAGTCCTCCGTCGTAGCGGTATTTAATCGCTACACCTGTATTGTTATTAAGAGTTTCATATTACATGGCAGCCAAGTAAAGGGCAAAAAGGGTTGAAGCAAGCACACAACCCTGCTTCAATCTGTGGGTGATTTGGAAGAAGATAGAAAATTAATTGTGTGGCCATCCAGATGTTATAGAATTGTACCTCCTACCACTGACTATGTTGACTATGGCAGATTGGAATTGCATTTCAGTAACATCATAAAGGCCACATGATCCCATCCATTTCACAAGTTTCACAGCTGAAGTTGGATGCTACTTCACCCCTGAAATCAAAGACATTCAGGGCCTCTACCAAACAAGTAGAATGCAAACCCTTTTCTGATAACATGTAACTTTATTAGTGATGATTGATTGATGCAGAAGACATTTCCTCCCTTTTAACTACCATAGAGTACCCTCCTTGCACCACTACTACAGTGAAGGCACTCCAAGGTCAGAACCTCTTAAGTCATGCAACAATTCATACAATGTTAAAAAACAAAACCAAAAGGGTAAATCACAAGCCTATAGATGTTATAATTCCAATCTTCTGTCCAGAAGGCCTCTACATTGAAGCAAGCTATAGCTGATGATGGGACAGGCCTGAAAAGTCAATTTGCATCTTAGCTAAAGTATGAGAAGGTTAGCTTGAGGCTTTCTACTCACTATATGGTGAAAAGTTCAGTAAGATAGCAGTTGTTTATTATTATACTTGGCTATATTTTGAATGTGAATTTAGAAAACAATAATATATAGCCATTTTACATCCAGGACAAACTGTGACATGAAACCTGTGACATACCCGTCAAGCATGGCTCTGGAAAATATGGGACCTGTGTAGAACTCTGCACAGAAGTGTCTGCGCATGCACAGAAGGGCTCTGCATATACACGCATGCGCAGCACCTACTTTCCCTGCCAGTGAAATTATGGGATGGCGGCGGGAAAGTAGAGGAAGTGGTGCAGAAATACGGGAAATCCCAACCAATCCGGGATACTTGACAGGTATGACCTGTGAATAGTTCACATGTTTGCCTGTTTTTAATTTCTTCATGTTCCCCACTACTGCCCTTCCATAACAATGTTTGTGCAGCAGGACTAAGATGCTTTGATTTCTTTTATTTAAAGCAGGTGTTTTTTCTCAACATTTCAGTGCAAGCTGAGATTGCTATGGACCAGCCATATTAATTTTTTCCTACAGCAATCAGTTGCCATATTTTACACTTTTTAAATTAAAATCTTATAGGAAGCACTTTAATTTTTGCCTAAGTGAAGATCCATGTGTATCTGCACTCACAGGCTAAATGGATATTAACTAACCTGCAAACTTTTTCTTTAGTTTTACTTCTGTGAAGGATGGGTGCACTCTCCCTTTCAATCTGTTTCCTATTGCATTGACTCTAAGGTCATCACCTCACTAGAATCTGTCCATATGCTTGCAAATATATGCTTAAATTCTGATATAACATACCACTAAAGTATACCCTCTGTTTAGAAATCCCCAAGATATTGTTAAACAGAAATAAATTGCATTCTTAACTGTGTATCCACTTTGTTCAAAACAGAACTGAGTGGTAGATTGTGAAGCTAACATGGGCAAAGCTTTTTCACTTTTGAGGCTTGGGAATAATATAAGGAAACCCACAAGAGATTAACATAGCTCATAAGTCTTTATCTTTTCAATGCATCACTAGAACCTCATAAAACCTCTAAGTAAGGCAACCTTCCCCAAGTGGTGCTTTCTAAATCTGCTGGGCTACAATCTCCCTGTCAGTAACTAATCTGGCCATTAAACCATGTTGTCTGAAGATGATGACAATTATAGGTCAACTTGTCCAGAATAGGCTGCACTCAGGGAAGGCTGTTCTGTGCCTCTTCATGTACTACTGATGTCTTCCATATGCACAATGTCTAGAGTCATCTGTGACTTGTCTCGTGGAGTCATCAGAGAAGGCTGAATACCTTCCAGTCAAGTACACAGTTATGAGGACACCAAAAAAAATGTCGTTGCAGGCGCACCCCCCCAATAACGGACTCAGACAACATTGAAAGTGGATAACAGCATAGGGCCACATTTATTGATTCAATGCCCTAATCCGAATTATAAATTTGTATTGGTAAAACGACCAATCATAATTCTTAAGGCAAGCAGGCCGAAGTAACACTGGTAAGGTACCACCCCAAAATTGCCAACGGCAATTGGTTACAATGTATCAATTTGTATCAATTTGTTTGTTGACAACAAACAAATTGTTGACCGTAGTCAATATCTAACTCATGACCCCACCCTCTGACTCGTATCCGTAAAATCACGGGGTGATGCATGCTGGCTAGCTATCGCCATCACCCCGTCGCCTGGTTCGTCGTTGACCGGACAACGTTTAACTAATTTGTTCCTGTCTAGTGTTGTCCAGTCAATTGCGAACCTGCCGGATACCTGTGGGTCATACTGTTTACCTTACCAGTGCTACCCGCCAATGTGACCGGAGTCAATAGTAGAAACGAAAGGAAACCCCTATATCAAACCATAGCAACAGTGTGGGATGGGCAAAAAAGCCAGGACCCGGAAGCCAATGTGGGTCCCAACCAAAAATTCCCACCCGGCCCCGAAGCGACCAAAATATCACACTGTTAACTAGGGAGGGGGTGGAGGGGAAAAACTTCTCTGCTCCGTCGCTTAGCTAAAATGGCAGCGCGGCTGCCTCGTGGCCACCCCTTTTATAAGGGAGCTGGCCACGCCCTAAACTACCCAGATTCTTCGTCCTGTGGGGGGGGGCCCGCAAAGAGCGCGGCGGCCATTTTGGCGCCGCGCTTGCATTGCAGGCGCACCCCCCCAATAACGGACTCAGACAACATTGAAAGTGGATAACAGCATAGGGCCACATTTATTGATTCAATGCCCTAATCCGAATTATAAATTTGTATTGGTAAAACGACCAATCATAATTCTTAAGGCAAGCAGGCCGAAGTAACACTGGTAAGGTACCACCCCAAAATTGCCAACGGCAATTGGTTACAATGTATCAATTTGTATCAATTTGTTTGTTGACAACAAACAAATTGTTGACCGTAGTCAATATCTAACTCATGACCCCACCCTCTGACTCGTATCCGTAAAATCACGGGGTGATGCATGCTGGCTAGCTATCGCCATCACCCCGTCGCCTGGTTCGTCGTTGACCGGACAACGTTTAACTAATTTGTTCCTGTCTAGTGTTGTCCAGTCAATTGCGAACCTGCCGGATACCTGTGGGTCATACTGTTTACCTTACCAGTGCTACCCGCCACACGGAGGGGCTTCAAAGAAGGCCTGATGCCCCCCCCCAGACCGTCAGCTCGGTCAACAGGCCTGCTCGCCAATCACCCAACAGGAGGTCCATACCTCCTCGCGACAGATGGACCCCATCCCCTGCATACAAGTCGTAATTTCGTAGGCTAATAGCGGGGTGACGACTGACCCGTCCCCAAGCCTTGTCGGCAAGGAACCGCGCCACCGCCCCGTTGACCGCGCGCCTAGCGCGGTCAAGGGCCAGGAGGTCAATGCCCCCTCTGTAAGAATGGCGCGGGATCATGTCCGACCAAACCAGGGTTGTGGCAGGCCAGACGTAGTGCAAGTAAGCAAGGTCCCCGCAAATCGCATGCTTGAGCGATAAGCCGGTGACCTGACCCATATCATTGCCCCCAAGGTGTATGATGAGAATGTCAGGCGGGTCAGCACTCCTGCTGGAAAACAGGAAAGGCAGCAGCTCCCGCCACAACATCCCAGGCTTACCATGCCATGTGAGACTGGCGTGTTCACCCAGTCCCAGTCGAGGTCCCCACTCTGCCGCCGCAGCGTAACGCGCTGCCCTGTGCACATAGCTGTGGCCCACCAGCCATACTGTCACCGGTGTAACACAACACCCAGCGTCTGTAAGAAAAATTAAGAAAAAAGGAAGGTAAGGTGATAGGATTGGTACTCACGGTGGAAGTGGGCGCACATAAAACTGAAAACATTGCGAGCCCCACCTCCCCATGCTGCGTATGTCAGCCCCGGAGTACCCAAAAGCAGCTGCTGTAGAGGCTGCCCCAATACGAAATGAATGTGTGCCATAACGGGCACCTGGTAGGCCCACCCTGGCGAGGGCTCTGCCTGTCACCTTCCAAAACTGAAATTTAGTAAGGGGAGACCCATCTTGGTGACAGAAAAACGGGCCATGGTGCATGCCACGCAGTGCCAGGAACTCCTGTAGGGCACCAACCGGACAGATGTCTGCCAAAGAACACCGTAGCAGTCTTACACCACTGCCTACGCCATGCTGATCTGACTTGGAGGAACGTATCCTCAACTGGGCCCAGTCTTTGGCAACATAGACATCTCCGAGTTCCAGTGCCCTACAACTTGCATCCGCCTTAGACAGCATCACAAGTTCGCTGATGCGGAGCGCTCTAAAAAATGCCACCGTTGTGGCTGCATGAAAAACGGCTGCCTCATAATGATCAAAACAGAGGCTTGGCCAGCCCCGGGCCAACTGGGTAAGAACCCCTGGGGAAATAGGGTGCCGATCGTCCGGGCAACGCCCGCGCTCGCGCACCCACCCCTCCAAAACATGTCTCACACGGAAGTCAGAGGTGTTGTCCACATGACCCCCTACTTTGGCCATAAAAGCCAGCGCCGAGAGCTTGGATGCTATGGTGCGAGGTGCGAGGTGCGAGGCCGAGAGCATGCAGGTGGACCATGAACCGCAGAACATGGTCAACCGGGATAGGCCAGGTCTCTGGCAGGTGAAATTGAGCAGTAAATGCCCAGTAAGAATTAAATGCTTGTTGATACGCCTTACGCGTGCGTGGCGCTAGTGACAGGCCAATCGCCCGGTTCACCTCTCCTTGCCAATGGTCCATATCTCGTCCGGGAGTGGCGAGGGAAATTCCTCCGCATCCGGGGCCAAGGCACGGAACCGGGAGATCTGCAGGCGGGACAAAGCGTCAGCAATATCATTATTAATCCCTGGGACATGCCTGGCTCTGAACAAAACGTTGAGGCGCAGGCAGCGCAGCACAAAATGGCGCACTAGGTCCATAACCCTGGGCGATTTGGAAGTCTGTGCATTAACAATGTGGACAACAGCAGCGTTGTCACACCAGAAATGCACGACCGAGTTAGCCCATTCCTCGCCCCATAGCATCAAAGCCCCTAGTATAGGAAAAAATTCAAGGTATGTGAGATCACGCAGGCGATCAGTGCCTGCCCAGGCCGGTGGCCACCCAACATAGGCCCACTTCCCATTGAAGTACATCCCATAACCCAGGGATCCTGAGGCATCAGACTGGATCTGAAAATTGGGGGATGCCAGGAGGTCAGACCTCCAAAATGAGACCCCATTAAACTCCCTCAGGAACTGTAACCAGACAAACATGTCTGCCCTGATACCCCGGGTAAGTCTGACTCTGTGGTGAGGCCTGGTTAACCCTGCCATGGTGTCGCATAAGCGTCGAGCAAAAGCCCTGCCCGGAGCGACCACCCTGCAAGCGAAATTTAGGTGACCATGTAGCACCTGCAGTTCCTTCAGTGATGCCTTGCGCTTGGCCATCAACTCCGAGATAAGGGCCACTATTCTGGACACCTTATCCTCCGGTAACCTAGAAGCCTGCGCTAACGTGTCAATCTCCACCCCCAGGAATACTAATTTGGTAGATGGGCCCTCGGTCTTTTCGGGCGCTAAAGGGACACCGAGTTCCTCCATTAGCGTCTGAAATGTGTTGAGGAGACGTGTGCACGTGTCCCAGCCCCGTTCACCCCCGAATAAAAAGTCATCCAGGTAATGGGCTACAGACCGGGACCCTGACCTGCGGACGAAAGCCCACTCTAAGAAGGTACTAAAACGCTCAAAGGCCGAGCATGATATGGAACAGCCAAAAGGCATGGCCTTATCAAAATAATATTCGCCCCGAAATTTGAAACCCAGCAACTCAAAGTCACCCGGATGCACCGGCAGGAGGCGAAAGGCCGACTTAATGTCGCACTTGGCCAGCAGGGCACCCGGGCCACACGAGCGCACCATGTGCAGCGCGTGGTCAAAAGACGTATACCTGACTGAACAAAGGTCATCAGGGATAGCGTCATTGACCGACCGGCCGGCTGGGTAGGATAAATGATGAATAAGGCGAAACTCGCCTTGAGACTTTTTGGGAACCAAGCCTAGGGGCGACACCTTAAGGTTGGGAAACGGGGGTGAAGGGAAAGGGGCAGCGACCCTGCCCGCATCTAACTCCTTCCTGATACTGGCAGCAGCCACCTCCTCCCTCCCCTTGAGGGACAAAAGATTGGGGGCATCCTGAGGGGACCTATCACCCATGAAAGGGATGCGGAACCCATACTTAAAGCCTTGAAGGAGATACTCCCCATCCTCTCCCTTCGGGTACACTGTGAGCCAACGCTCCAACATGTCCACCTTAATTGGGGAGGGGGCCTTTCGGTGAACCAGCTCCATCTGTGGCAGCCTTGCCAGCCCACTGTCCGCCCCTTCCTCTGCCCCGTGTCCCCCCAGGCCTGGGACAGGCGGAGGCTGCGTGGGGGCCCGAACATGTGGGACACTCATGCCTGTATTTGCAATTCTTCTTATTGCAGGAACCATTGGACGAGAAAGCCCAGCACAGCAGGCGGGCTGGAACCCCCTGCCCCGCCGCTTGGCGGGTAACCTGTGCTGGGACAGCTCACTGGACCGCATGTCCGCAATGGTATCTATCCCCTGGCGCGGGGCGCGTGGGTGTCATGTACAGAAGCCAAAGCCTCTGGCACGGCTCGTCCCACCTCATCTCCGGGTGGAGGGGAATCCGCATACGGAATTCCTCGTCATAAGCAAGCCACGAAGGGCCCGGGAAATCAACCATTGCCCTGTATATGTTGTCCAAATATTGGACCATCGGAATAGCCAACTCCGGCCACGCCCTCAGATACACTGCCATGTAAATTAAATAAGCCGGCAGCCAGTTGGCCCAGGTACGTGGCGGCTTACGACGACGCGCCTGCTCCTTATCCTTCTCATCCTGTCCCTCCCTTTCCTCCTTGGTGGGCTCTCTGTTCAGGAGTGAGAAGATATCTACATACTCCCCCCGCCAAATCTTTTCTTTGGTTGCCTGTGCCAAGTGGTCACCCAGTGGTAATGAGTACCCCGCAGTTGGTAAGGCCGAAAAAGGCACCACAGACACCGGGAAAGGGGCCTGAGCTAACCCAGCCACCCCCAGTACATTCCCCGCAGTGTGAGAAAAACTACCCACCCCGGTGCCCTGGGTGGCAGTTACCGTCGCCGAGTGGAGTGCCGGCTGCTGTGCCACCGCACCACCCGAGCGAGGCCAAGGCCATTGAAAAGCTCCCCCCATAGAAGCAATGTGTGCAGGTGTACTGGCTTGTACCGTATACTCACATGCTGCACCCCCGTGGGCCGCCCCCACTGGGGGTTCCGGCCCACTGGGGGCGTCGGAGCTCACGACCGACGTAGAGCTCATCATCGGGGCCTGACCTGCACTCGTCTGCTGGCTGGGGAGCTGCGGGGCAGTGGCCGAAGCCGCGCCACCCGCCTGAGGCAGCTCAACCCTGCCCGCCGCCTGTTGTCCTCCCGCCGACGGTGCCGCAAAAGGGACGCCAAAGGGAGCCCCAGCCTGGCTGGCCCGAGCTAAAGACGCTTCGAGGGCCGCAAGGCGGGCCAGTAAGGCCTGCACGTCGATCTGGGGCCAAGGGCCGGCCGGCCCGCCAAGTCCAGGCGCGGGTACAGGTCCCTGTACCCCAGGACCCGAATAGGGCCATTGCCCAACACCGAAGCCCGGTAGGGTCGGTGCAGGAACGTGCCAAGGTAGGGGAC
Source organism: Bradypodion ventrale (assembly GCA_035047345.1). Classification (NCBI taxonomy): domain Eukaryota; kingdom Metazoa; phylum Chordata; class Lepidosauria; order Squamata; family Chamaeleonidae; genus Bradypodion; species Bradypodion ventrale. The sequence goes on along the minus strand of JAWDJE010000003.1, from coordinate 226,108,587 downwards.
CACACCACCCGCCCAGGCTAGAAGGCCCAGGAGGGAGAGAGGCAGGCCCAACAGGATGGGCAGGGAGAGTAGCGGTGTCCACCACTCGCGGGCCGCGGGCCGGAGCCCCTGCCGCGCCTGCATTCCGATCCCCCGCGTCCGGCCAAGGGGCAATAGACCCCATTCCGCCGGGCCCAGCAGGGGCCTGGACAGGCGGCTGCTGGGGAGGCGCAGCCGTGGTCCTCCGACCCGGGTTGCGCCTCCTCACAGCTCGAGCCGCACTCGAAGCTGCCTTCTTCTTCGAAGGCATCTCAACGCAGGAGAGGGAAGCCGAAAAGAAGATTCGCCGCCAAAAGGCTTCCCAGCAAGGTAAGGCGCGACGGAGACACAGGGGAAAAACTTCTCCGCTCCGTCGCTTAGCTAAAATGGCAGCGCGGCTGCCTCGTGGCCACCCCTTTTATAAGGGAGCTGGCCACGCCCTAAACTACCCGGATTCTTCGTCCTGTGGGGGGGGGCGCAAAGAGCGCGGCGGCCATTTTGGCGCCGCGCTTGCATTCTCATTGCACAAGCACAGCAAACTTGTGAAGCCTTCAGTTTTCAGACTGCATGCCTGGCTCTTATTTCCTTTCATAGATGATTCACGGGGGCCAAAAGGAAGGATCCAGTGTACTATGTAGTGCACCCATCAACCCACGATAGTACCTAGCAGCACCTACAAAGATGAAACTATAATAAAACTTGGAAAAAACTTGTTCCATTATTAACATGTAGTGGGGTCGTGAAGGGTTGGAATAGACTATGCGACTGAACAACAACAACAAAGTGTTTTTTACCAATCTCCAGAAAAAAATGCAGAAAAATGTTCCCTTGTCCTGATATGCCCAATCCCGGTATGTTACTTGGAAATACTTACAAAAACTGCCACTTGAAATTAAAAACGAATGACACAACGCCTGAAAAACTCTTGCCTAAGTACCTTAAAATACAAAGTAAAAATAATATTTGAAAAAAATAGAAAATGTTATATTACCTACACCTTTGTTGCCCAGAACAGCAGTTATTTACAGGTAACCACATTACTTCTAGGCTTTGAGCAATACATTGCCAGGCAATTCCCTGGCTACTATGAAGATATTTAAATTCCATAGCCATACATTTTTATGGATAAAATTCTGCAAAATGTCATCACTCAATGAGTGGTAGTGGAATTAATGGATGACTTAGCTAAACGCTGTGCGCTCGGTAGAAGAGGACGACCATCCCAGATACTGTAGAAGGAATGTATAATACAATACAATAGCTGTGCTCCCCTGCTAAAACCTCCAAACAAGCTCCATACAGAATTCCAATAATAGAAGTTTATTACAATGCAAACATCTGGAGAAAAACAATATTGATTAATTTTGAGAAGTCTACAAAAGTTCTGCATTCCCCTTATTTGCTTGTAGCATTTTTTTGCCCAGCAAGCCGTGCATGTTTAATGTGTGTGTTGGTGGTTAGGGGTGGTTTGGGTGGTGGTGACTAAATTTAGAAGAATGGTTTTGTTTTAGTTTTCTCTGTTGTTGTTTGTGGGGAGATTTTCTCTAAAATAAATTAGCTTTTCTGGTTGTGGATTTTGTGTTTTTGTATTTATTTGATTTTTATCAATTTGGCTATATTTTATTTGGATTTTTTTAAAAAAATATTTATTTGCCTGTAGGATACTCTTCCGGCCTCTTGGTAGGGCTGTGATTAAGAGTTTGATGTTTTTTTCTTCATTTCTGCTGCGGAGGCATGGTGGGAGGACGTGTTTTGTAAGTTTTCTTGTGTTATTATTATTTTTTCCTTTTTGTTGGGATTTTGGGGTGCTGGGCTGGGGGTTTTAAGTAGAGTGTTTGTGTATTTAATTAAGTCTTTTTGCTTGTTGTTTAGTATTGCTTTTGGATTTTCTATGTGTTTTATTGAGTTGAATATTTCTGGTTGTTATTTATTATTTTGATTTTTTTCCCGTATTTATTTTTGTACATTGTGTTGTTTTTGGATTTTTGAGTAAGGTATTTTCGTGTTGTTGTTATGTTGTAGATAGGTGTTTTAGTGAGTTTTCATGTTTTTTTGTTAGCTTTGTGTATTTCGGATGTGTTTTGTTGTTTATTGTTTTGTTGTTTACTGGGTTTATTTGCATCTTTTGTTTGTTTATTTGTGTTTGTATTTTTGATGGTTGGTGTTGTTTTTAAACTGATTTGTTTTGTTGTGGTTGTGTTTTCTGGGGTGAAGTACGGCCTGTCTGTCATTGCCTCTTTTCCCCATTGCTGTTTCGAGATTAGCTATCGATACAGCAATGGGCAAAATGAAGAGCCGGCAGTCAGCTCGCACTTCGTCCAGTAACGTTCGTGAAGTCGGTCGGGGGAGAAGGAGGCAGAGAAGAGCTATCTGCTTCATGATGGTTTTCTCCTCTCGGCCTCCTTTTCCCCTGGCTTACCTAATGGAAGATCTGTGTTTGTGGCTGTGAAGTTGTTTATTTTGTAAAATTGTAGTGCAACAGGCAATGATCCATAAGGGGTGGCGCACTTCCATGTGGATTGCTGGCTGCTGCTTTTCTATTACCTTCACCACTGTTTCGTGCTAGTTCTCGAAACAGTGGCTTGGGTAGTACAAAGGCAGCAGCCAGTCATTCGCTGGGGAGTGTGCCTCCCCTGATGAAGTGCTGCCTGCTGCTGGTTCCCCTCCCCCCCACCTCAACTTACCTTGAGGTTGGCGGTGGTCTCGCTGTGTCTTCGGCAGGGTAGTGGAGAGGAGGGGGAGTCCTTCTTCTCCCCATTGCTCCGGGGAAGAAGGCCGGCGGTGGCCTTGCCGTGGCTTTGGCGGGTTTGGGGTAGCAAGGGCATGAGGCGCTGCATCTGCCTTTGGCAGCCTTGTGCTCCCATTGTGTGAGGCATTATTTTATTTTATTTTTCGCGAACCAGCTTTTCCAACATTCTAGGTGCTTGCGCCCTTCAGCCTGATTGGCTGAGTGGTCACGGCGCGGAGGACACTGGAACTTGTAGTTGGTTTTTTCTGTCCGCATTCGTGGGGTGGCTCCCCCACTCACGGCTGCTGGACCCTTGCAGCGATGCTCGGACAGTGGAAAGGCAAGTGTAGGGGGCTCGGTATGGGATAGTAGGGACGGGTGTGGGCATGCATGCCAGACACCAACGGTTAACACACCATTTTATAGGTAAAGATTGTGATAAATCAAAGATGGTATCTCAACACAGAAAAGAAGCTTGAAGAATGCAATGGGAACTACAAATGACAGCTCAAATTTTTAGAAAAACAAACTGATTCTGTTCATCTATTAATTGTTAAAATGTTTTTTTTAGAATAATGGGTATGCAGAAGCTTACAAACTTCATCAACCTGAGTTATCTGTTTATTTTTATTTTTTAAGGGATGTTTCCAAGTCAGTACGCTCTGTTCAGATATTCAGTTCCTTGCACTTTTGTCTGATAGCTGAGCTTGTCTCTGCTTTTAACAAGCCTTTCCTCTCAGTCTGACAGATTCACAGACTGCAAGGAGTGCAGCTGTCAAAGGAGATTATTTTAATAAAGAGAGATATGCTCTGAGGCATCTGTGGGAATACCACAGATTATTCTCAGTCAGAACTGTTGAGGAACCTTTGCTTTTCTATTATGCCTTTTATTTTATTTTTTGGTTGGGCTACGCCACTCCACTCCTTCAAGAAAAAGAGCAATGGTATAGTTTGGAAATTTTAGAATCAGGATTTATACCACCACTTGCCTCTTTAAATAGTAATTAATGGTAATGCATACAGTATTTACTTCACTCACTCCAAAATGTTTAAAGCCAGCCCAATTCAAGATGGAGGAACTCTTTCCCCAGATTCTATTGATATAAGACAAAGTACACAGAAAGAGTCTCCTTGAAGATTGTGGTACTGTATTTTGAATCACAACCGGGTGTACCCCAGACAACGGTCACCTTATGCTGGCTAATCTTACTCACACTAGGTCAGGCAAAAGGAATTGCAGAATGAACTCACCAAAAGGTGGCTTTATTTTAGCAGTTTCACATCTGGCCTAGACACTAAAGAAGATTGGCATAAGACAATTTATTTTCACTAGTGACTGAAATATTTCAAACTGCCACATTCTGGTGGAGAAAGTTTTATATGGTGACTAAAATCTTACATACACTTGCTTCGTAGTAAGAGCACAAACCTATGCATACTTATACAGAATAACATGCCATTAGTTCAGTTCCAGCCAGGCAATGGGATACATAAGGAACAGAAGAGCAACCATGATTTCATTATCATAGCAAATACACATAAGACTCAGCTGTACATTAACTTAGCACATAAAATAGCACTACAATTAAATGGGATGACACATTTTGCATACCAAGAGAGCTCTTTTTACAGTTGTTTTATCTAGATTACATGAACCTGAATTTTAGTTATATGTCAGGGACTTGGTCTAACAAAAATTCTCATCCAAATTTTCATTTGATATTCTACTGAATCCAACCCATTTGCTGTACTAGTTTAAGTTCAGAACACTGTAGCTCATATTTCTGAACTCAGGGCAAGGGAGAGGGAGAAAGTGTATACAGACTAATGAATAATAATGCATCTTTGCATCAGGAACAATTTAAATGGTAACATTGAATGTGCTTCCATCTGAATAGATGGGGAAAGTGAATTAGATGCAGTAATAAAAAGCAGGCGTATACAGTACTTTACAATGTGGGATTCCTAGCTTTTCATAACTTTTACTTCACAGCATCCATTAACAAGCAAACGCGGAATAATATGGCCATTCTTTCTCACTGGAAGCACTCAGAATTCACAAAACGTCCAACTGACTGCACATAGAGAGATAATATAACACACACATGCAGGCAGCGAGTCTAATGTAGTTGCACAGAGGTTGGCATATCTCATACTTTTCCAATTCAGGCTAAAAATGAAAAATTCTGCCTTGTAAACAAACATTCATTTTGAGCTTGATTTAAGGAATAAAATGAGAGTAGACAGTTGATGTGGTAGGGCAGAATTTACTTTCAGGTCACACTAGATTGATAGAAAATTCAAAAGGTTTACCTTCTGCTATTAATACACAATGATGCATCACTGAACTCAAATGACTACAGTACAGTACTGTACTTCCTATTTAGATTGCTCAGCATAGCTGCAGATCTCTGACATATTCAATCGTGCATTGTAGAAGGTGGATTTAAATGAGGTTGTGCGGCTTTTCCCAAACCAATGAGTTTTCATGCATGACATTTTCAAAAACAACCAGGAAAGACAACAATATAGCACTCACTGAAAAGATGACGGAATTCTTTTAAGTTTATTATTTATCTATCATGCTGACTCAGAGAGCTTTAGAACAAAATTATTTGTAACACAAACACCATGTAAAGTCACATACTGTACTCTGTATTGCTTGTTCCGGACTGAACATCTTGTGTAAACAAGGATTTTATCTGACAGAAGAACTGATCTCACTCTCCTGCCTTTAACTCTAGAAGAGTAAAATGAAAGGGACACAAGAGGGAAACATGATCCCAACACTATGTCACCAGTCTTCACTACCTGAGGAAAGCCATGGTCACATAATGGTTACATCAGAAAGGAATCCTGTAGAGCACAATAGATGACATTGCACCAGTCACTATTTTTCAGAGAAACCTACTTCACAAGATTATTGTCAGGGGAGGAAGCTGACATGGTATGCATTTTAAACTCCTTTGATTAATGTGATAAAGTAAGTGTCATCCTGTCTGGTTCTCCAGTTTCTTCAGTTCAAATAGGCATTCTTTTATGTATGCCAAACTTTGATAAATTCATAAAAAATGGCAGAAAGGAGGGTGTCATTCTGCCTATGTAACCCATATCCCCCTGCCTAGCAGGAATCTGAATAGAGAACTGGCTTCTTCCTAGTGATCTCATTACTTAACCAAAGTAAAATATGTTAGTAAGGTAAAGGTAAAGGTTTCCCTTGCTCGAAAGCCAGTCGCATCTGACTCTAGGGTTCAGTGCTCATCTCTGTTTCAAAGCCAAAGAGCCAGGGCTGTCTGCTTCTGCAGACGTTTCCGTGGTCATGCGGCAGGTATGACTAGACACCGGAGCGCATGGAGCGCTGTTACCTTCCCAACAAAGTGGTCCCTATTTATCTACTTGCAATTTCTTGCTTCCGAACTGCTATGTTGGCAGGAGCTGGGACAAAGACTGCAGTTTATGAGAGTTGTGATTTCTTGATTTTTATTCACTCACTCTAGTACTCTTTGTTGGTCATCCTCTCAATTCACAAAATTCCCAGCATTCTTCAGTACAACCCTACTTCAAATGCCTCTACATTTTCTTAGCCTTGGTTCCATATAAGAGAACCATGTATTCATGGCAACGAATCATTCTCAACTCCCCTTCCTCTTTCTGTTAAATTTGCCCTTGAGGAAGTTAAGTGGGAAGGTGATGGAGGAACAGACCCAATTCCTTCTTGGCAAACCTTCAAATGAAAGAAAGAGGATAATTGAGATAAAAACCAAAACCATCATGGCAGGGGGCATAAGCTTCTGTGGGGCAAACAGATTTTCCAGAGCCCTGGTAGCTAGTGGTTAAGATTCTGTACTGCAGCCAAAACGTTGAGAGTTCGAACCTGATCTGGGCGTAGCCTTCCATCCTTCTGAGTATGTTGGGGGAATAATGCTTATTAACTTGAGAACCACCCAGATAGTGCAGTAAGTGTTATGGGGCAGTATACAAGTGTGATTCCTATTGTTATCTGAGCTGCATACTTATGTATGCATGCCTATCTGGAAGGAAGCCCCATCCCACCCTGCTAAACTTAGTGGGGCTTAATTGAAGATGAAGCTAAAGTACTTTGGACATCAAATGAGAAGAGAGGATTCACTTGAGAAAGGTTGAGGGCCAAAGAAGAAGAATGAAATGGCTAGATCTGTGATGGCGAACCTTGGCACTCCAGATGTTCTTGGACTTCAATTCCCAGAAGCCCAAGCACCCTGTGAATCCACACAAATGGGTTTACTGCGATTCATCCGGCCCGTGCTGCCCTCATTGCTCCCGGAAGCAGAAGTAAAACGCGCCCGTATGTTCACGTTTTACTTCTGCATCTGGGAGCGATGAGGGCAGCGTTTTACTTCCGCTTCTGGGAGCGACGAGGGCAGCATGGGCCGGATGAATTGCAGTATACCCATCCGTGTGGATTCACAGGGTGCTTGGGCTTCTGGGAATTGAAGTCCAAGAACATCTGGAGTGCCACAGTCCGCCATCACGGGGCTAGATTGATGGTATGGTTGACACAATGAATGGGCACAGAGCTGGGTGGGTGTTATGTATGTACAATGTTGCTTTAAGAAATGTATGAATGTAACCTGACCACAATTACATTGTAACCCAGCTGTTAAAGGAACGCGAGTTAGCTGCCTATAGAGGGCAGCTGCGAGCGTTCAACTCACATGGTTCCTTTAGTGTATTGGACCAAAGACACCAGGACAGCCGAAGAGCTGGCTTAACACAACTTTATTACATGCTGGTCAGAGGGAACATGTGGTAATGGCGGACGAACAGCTCAATATATGCAGTGGCTATACATTTGGATGTGGCTCCTTGACAGTCTATTGGCTACTGTCCGCGTGACCTCATTTCAGGTCACGCCCTTCTTGTCCAGGTGAAGGTGGAGACGGGAATCTTCCCGCGCTGTTGCTCTTAGGTGAGTCTTGGACCAATGAGCTTGGACGCTCGCTATTGCCATCTAGTGGTCACTAGCTCGCGTCCTATTAGGGTTATAGTGATGCAGCTGAGGTTACAATGTTACACATGGAAAAGATTACATTGGATACACATGGATAGATACATTGTTTAAAGGCACATGCTTTAGAACACAACAATTCCCATTCCTCAAATCACCGGCAGCCGCGGGAACTCTCCCACACAATCAAACAACTACAGAAGAGGGGCGTGACTGGGACGACGTCACGCCGGTAGCAGCCAATGAGCTACCGTGCAGCAAGATTCAAATGCATTGTGCTACTGTATATAATGTGATGTATCTCCGCCATTACATGTTCATCCTGATCATCAACCAATAAACCTGTGTTAGTCCTTACTGCGACTCCTTCTTTGTCTTCCGTGCAAGACACTAAAGTGGGTTGAGGGAGATGGCGATGGTCCATGGGGTCGCAGAGGGTCTATGCGACTGAACAACTACAAAAAAAAAAATCTTTATTAAACTTGTGCAGGAATGTGCAGTCATTATTGCAGAAGCGCTTGATAACCAAGCCTCACTTTACGGTTGACTAACCCAAGTTATTACAATAAACCTTTTCAGGCGTTATGTGACCGCTCGGTTGGTATTGGCATTTTCCTGGCGAGGGAAACTGACCCTACAGTGGCATGATGCCACTGCAGGGTCAGTTTCCCTCGGCCTTGAAAATGCCAATACCAACCGAGCAGGGAACACAACGTGTCTGTGTGGATTCAAGTAAGGAATGAACATAGTGGGGGAGGGGTGGTCGCTGGTGTGTGTGCCACGCCTTCTCCTCAGGCTTCCCATCCGGCGGGTTTGGCACTCTCTGTCTAGTCTGGCATCCGGCGGCTCGTCCCTCTCGGCCGCCCCCTTTGGGGCTCCACCGGCATTGCTGCTCAGTGCTCACCCTCCAGCCGCGCGTGTGTACGCACGCACGCGTGTGCACGGAGAGCGGGGAGGGGGAACCGCGGCGCGGCGTCTGTCTCTCTCTTCCTTTCCCGCCTACTTTGCTCCTTGCCCGCCCGAGCCCGAGGAAAGCCACGCAGCTTCGTGAGCCGCGGCAGAGCCGCTTTGGGAGGCAGGCGGGCGGAGGCATGGAGGCGGAGGAGGATGGCCCGGCAGGGCCTGGCGGCGGGAGCTGAAGAGAGAGGAAAGGCGGCTGGCTGGGCAGCCCCGCTGCTTCCTCTCTTCTGCTGCTGCAGGGCCCGGGGGGCTGCACGGTCAGGGCGGCACCCGAGGTGGGCTCCACGGGCCATGCACGGGAGGGTCGTAGCTCCGGCTTGCTGAGCATCGGGGGGGGGGGCAAAAAAAAGGGCTGCTCCGCCCGGCGAAAGAAGGCCTCCGCCCGGTGGCTCGGCATGGATGTAGCCCAAGGAGCCTGGAAGGATGCCTGGGTGTAGCTATGGACGCCTCCCGCCCGCCCGCCTGCCCGCCTGGCTGCCTGCCTGCCTGCCTTTGGGCCCCCCTCGCGCTGAATGGGAGCGAATGGCTGCTGCTGCTGCTGCCCAACCACCGCTGGCATAGGCGGTCCGCTTGAGACCCTGAGTAGCCCCCCCGGGGCACTTGTTACGGAGTAAGTACCTCGGCCCTGCAAGCCCCGCCTGCCTGCTCACCGAGGGCGAGACGTAAGGTAAAAGGCAAAGGTTTCCCTTGCTCGAAAGCCAGTCGTATCCGACTCTAGGGTTCAGTGCTCATCTCTGTTTCAAAGCCGCAGCCTGCTTCTGCAGAGACCGTTGCCCGTGGTCATGTGGCAGGCATGACTAGACGCCGGAGCGCATGAAACGCTGTTTACCTTCCCCCACCGAAGTGGTCCCCTATTTATCTACTTGCAATGTCTTGCTTTCTTTTCTTTTTTTAAAAAAATATTAATTTTAAGAAAACGACATATTACAACAATACAAAGGAAATAAGAAAAAGTTTTACAAGTAAACTACCATTACAATCGACTAAAAATAATGCTAATAAGAAAAAAACATCAAAGGAGAAAAAAAGAAGAAGATAGAATCATAAATTCATTCTGTTATAATCATATAATAAATTCATTCTATTATATGTCTTGCTTTCAAACTGCTAGGTTGGCAGGAACTGGGACAGACGACGGGAGCTCATTCGTTCCTGCACTACTCGGGAATCGAACTGCTGACCTTTCCGCCTCCCAGTCAGCGTCTTAGCCACTTTAGCCACTGCAGTCCTGGGCGAGACGAGGAGGAGTTAAATCTGGGGTTGCGATTCCGAGAAGGAATGCGTAAAATTTGGATTTGCCTCCCCTCGTCTTGAAACCTCTTTTGCCTAAATGCCCCCCATCTGTTTGCCAACGGCGACTTTTGAGCCCCTTCTTCCTGCTGCGAGGGACTGCTGTGGCTCAAGTGGCTAAGACGCTGATTTGGAGGTCAGCAGTTCGATTCCCGAGTACTGCAGGACGGAATGAGCTCCTGTCTTTGTCCCAGCTCCTGCCAACCTAGCAGTTCGAAAGCAAGGAATTGCTAGTAGATAAATAGGGACCACTTCGGTGGGAAGGTAAACAGCATTCTATGTGCAGCATTTCAAATTGCCTGCCACATGACCATGGAAACATCTGTGCTGGCTCTTCGGCTTTGAAACAGATGAGCACTGAACCCTAGAGTCGGATACGGCTGGCTTTTGAGCAAGGGAGACCTTTACCTTTTTACCTTTCTGCTGCGGTCCCTCTGGCCCTGGGGAAACGGGCAAGAGAAGGACTGATGTAACTAAAGAGATACTCTCCTAAATATTGAACGTGGGGACAAAAAAAGTAGTGGTTTCCCCGGGTGATTGCAAAGGTGGTTTTGACTATTGGGGTTGGGGAATCTTGGTCTGGTAGAAAATTAACTGTTTTTGTCAGCTGCAGAAGTAAAACAAAAAAAGGCATACCGTCAGAAACATAAAAAGAAGACAAGTATGGCATTGCCTTTTTATATAACATAGTGTTTCCACATTTTGTGAAATTGCTGTGTGAGATTTTATCATACCAAAAGCACTGTGGAGGACAAACCGCTTCCTCCTTATCTGGAGGTAAGCCCCCGAGTTGTTCATGTCTCTTTAGTAAGAGTTTTAAGATTGCAGCATAAAATGATCAGAGACAATAAATATTCTCATGGCACCTTTAGAGCTATCAAGATACCTGTATGTGAAGGCATAAACTTTTTGTGAGCCTCAGTCTGCTTGTTCAGATGGTTGAGTTACTCCTCTGAGTTACAGGTGAATTACATGTGAAAGCTTATATGCTACAGTCAAGATGTTGGTCTTTTAAGGAACTGTTATTTTCCTTGCATGGGTCCCACTGGAAATTATTTAAATAATTCAGGTATTGATTTTTTAATAGAAAAAAGTTGGGGTTTAGTTCCTTCGAAACATCTAGAGGAGGGCATAAATACTGTGAGCAGGGTAGTTGGAGAAACATTTTTGTCTTGGGCCCTAGAATTTGGGCTCTAGAAACATTTGGTTGAGGGCTGCAGACTGGAAATATTAACACAGTGCTTAGTTAACTATTGGAATTATTTAGATGCAATGATGGCTACACAAAGAATAAATTTTTATCCGATATTTTAAATTCTGTCAGTTGTTTTAGCCATCATAGCTACATGGATTTGCCAAGTTAAGAGATATTTATGAGTACTATTTTTGGAAAATGAGTGGTAGAGGATGGCTGTCACATGATTTTATATTGGATGATCTAGATCGGTGGTTCCCAAACTTTTTTTGTCCATGCACCAGCTAAGCTTCTCTAAAATCCTGATGCCCCACACCCCTGTGTCATATAATTCTTATTATTCAAAAATTGAACTATTCATGTGGAGGAAGCCTAAAAGGCCATTACCTTGGTTTAAAACAGTGTTTTCGACTTTAATTCCCAGAAGGTTAAGTTAATTCCCCAAAGCACTGACCAGCCAATTTACTGACTTAGGCTTCTGGAAATTGAAGTCTCCCTGTGGGGCGTGAGCCCCTTCATTAGGAACCATTGGTCTAAACATTCTTGAATTGCCCCCCTTAAAAATCAAATTTGTCCCCCTGTGGGGCATGTGCCCCACATTGGGAACCACGGTCCTATATGGATCTGGTCATGAAATTCTGTATTATTTTGCATGTTATGTCATGCTGTACCTTTAGTAGCAGGCTAATTTCTGGCACAAAATATTCTTCCCATGATGGAGTTTTGTCACCCTTGTGAGGTTCTTCAGTCATAAACAGATGGGAATATAAAATAAAGAGTAGAAATCTTCCTTAATATTGTTCTTCTAAGGAAGTTTTCCCCTCTTTATATTCCCATCTGTAAGATAGCAGTAGAAACCTCAAGGAGTAGTTGTGATGAATAAAATTTCAGATTTAAAAATGATTTCTAATATGAAACCATGAGGTCTGGCTCCAATGTGTGTTAGTCAAACTTCACTTCCATAGATGTGAATGGGACTTAAATTAGATGTGACCCACTAGCACTGTTGATAGATGACAAACTATTCCTGCATCCAACCCCCTGTGTTGAAGCAATTAGTAGTTAGATTTAAGTCTTGGTTTAAGCATAGGTGTTTTCAGCATGGCCTTTAAAGGTCAGACTCAGGACATGTCTTGCTGTTAAAATGGAAGGAGAACATGATTACAGATGTTTTATTTGACACAAATAAAGCTTCACACAAATGAATGCTAGAAGTTTAAGTTTAATGTTGGAGAAGTTAAGTTTATTATAAGAAGGCCTTTGGATTCTAATTGCCGTCCAAGGATGTGGTCAGCTCTTGTTCCTTAGCAAATCATAGAAGTGTTGCCAGAAATCCCATACTTTCTTTCTTAAAAATAGTACTATTGAATTCTGGGTTTAGATGTACAGGATTGTTTTCTCAGATATTCCAGGCTGCTTGTTACAGTGCAGGCAGTGACACACTGGGGATTCAGTAAGATCTGTTACACAGGGTGATGGCATGGTACCTAACATCTGTGTTCAGATAGGTTTTTAAATGCAGAGTTAATCCTCCCTAGAGGACCTGTTGAAATGAATAGCACTTCTTAATCACCACCAGCTTAAGTATCATTGCTTTAAGAGGCTGGAATCCTGTTATGTAACTAAAGGAGCACAACTTGAAGTTTCACCTGCAGTAACTACAATAGCACCAAAGTGGAAATGCTAACTAAGGAGTACTTTCACTGCCATATTGTGCAATTGATTGCAGTGGGAACCAAACCACTGATTGTACAGTAAAATAGTGCAAACCGCTTTGCCTGGGCACAACACTTGGCAAAGTGATGCCTGATTAACTTTATGTTATGCCACGATGAACTGGATTCCCACCAATAAGTGGGGATTTCCCAAAAGCAGACTAAATTACCATTTTCTTCCTGCTTACTGATTTAGGTTAGTAAGACTAGCTTTCGTTACTTATATATAACTAGCAGAGGTTGCCCGGCGTTGCCGGGCTGTTTTAAATTGTGTTGGAAGGTTAAATTGTGTTAATGTTTTTTAAAAATTGCTTAGTCTGTAATTTTAATTTTTCCAATGTTTATTTATGTAAATTTTTTTTGGCTTGCCTGTTATTAACTGTGATCTGCTTTTTTTTGGGTTTTTTTTGAGGATTAATAAAAGAACAAAGTATGATATAATTTTTTCAAATTGTTTTATGTAAGCGAATAATGTTTTAGTTTTTTGAATTTTTTTTAATTAGTTGTACCGTAGGTCATAATTTTAATAATGTAAAAGTAAATGTTTTTTACATTCAATGTTTTTAAAAATGTGTTTAGATGTTTTGGGTTTAAATTTGAGTTAAAACTCAGCACAGGATTTTTAATGGTTTCTATTGTATTTTATTGACATATGTTTGTGATTTGTGTTAAAGTGTGTTTTAGTGTAATGTTTTTGACTTTTTATTGGTGTGACCTTTTGTGTAAAATTGTGAATTTGTGTTATGTTTTTGATTTGTTTTCACTCTTGTGGCCTTTTGTTTGGAACTGTTGTGTGTTTTTGAATTGTTTTTACTATTGTGGCCAGCAGGTGGTGGGGTTATTGTATTTTGACTGTTTTTTCTTTCCTGGCCTCTGGGTGGAGCTTCTTCTGGTAAGTAGTCTTTTTCTTTATTCATTTCTTTTCCAGTCCTGGTGGAGGTAGGACATCTTTTGGTAAGTTTGCTTGTTTTCTTTCTTTTGTGTGTGTGTGGGTGTGTGTGGGCGGGAGTGGGGGAGTGGGTTGGAATTTGTATTTGTTGTCTGTTTGTTTTGTTTTTGATTGTGTTTTTGTTTACTTCGTATTGTTTTTGGTGTTTTTGTTTTTGTGTATTTTTGGATGTTTTTGTCTGTGTTTTTAGTAATTTTAAAAAATTTTATTTGGTGGTGGGGAGGGGGCGTGGTCATTGGGGGTTAGGAAGGGTGGGCTAGGTGGTGGGAAGGGGGCATGGTCGTTGGGGGTTAGGAAGGGTGGGCTAGGTGGTGGGGAGGGGGCGTGGTTGGTGGGGGATAGGAAGGGTGGGCTAGGTGGTGGGGAGAGGGGCAAGGTCGTTGGGGGTTAGGAAGGGTGGGCTAGGTGGTGGGGAGAGGGGCGTGGTCGTTGGGGGTTAGGAAGGGTGGACTAGGTGGTGGGGAGGGGGGCTTTATTGTGTTATGGTGCTTTGAGTGTGTGGACTTATGAAAGTAGATCGGGGGTTTCCCCTTTAATATCAGTGGGTGAGGGGTTGCGACCCCCCTCTCCGCTGGCTCCCCTGGGGTTGGGAGGTTTGGGGGGACAAAAGTGGTATGTCCCCCCAACCCTTCTGGACCCAGGAGACCAGGGAGAGTGGATCGATTCCTATAGGAATCGGGGCCGTAAAGCGGCCCTTGAGGTCCCGGAGGAGACTGGTCAAAGGAACGACACGAGGCAAGATGGAGCGAAGACCAGTGATTTACTGAGGGAAAATCATCAGTATATATTATGCAGAAGGCTGCGCATGGTAGGATGGTTATCTGACAGAAAATCACATCACCTATTTACTCAGGTTAATTGGGAATCTCCTTTGGGGAAGTTAATTAGTGCGGGCAAACATTGACTGGGAAAACACCATTGTGTTAGGGCTTAGGATAAGGCAATCATGACTCCTGTTTGCCTCTGGGATAAGACTGAGACTCGGAGATGAGGGATTACTCTAATGGGTGATATATTCGCTCTCTCAGCAGGCTCGCTGGTCAGGTCAAGGAATTGGGTGAATCAAACCCTATCATTTTATCCACCCCCCTTAATTTCGGTGCCCGCAGAGCCCACGGGCCAGGAGCCTTTCTCACCGAAGTGGCCTCTGCCGGGCCGTTCCGTGCCATTGGGGCACGGGGAAACCACATCTCCCCTTTTAATTTTTCTTAAGAGCCTGACCAGCAACTCTGCGCAAGAGAGGTACCAGCTGATGAGCGGGAATGATGCTTCGGGGTTCCCTCCATGGAGGACATCTCGATAGCAGTGAGGGAATACATTGTGCAAAGCAGCAGATTGCTATGCCTAGTATAACCACCCCCGCAACCACTTCAAGTACCGTCTGAAGCCTCCCCCAAGGGATCCATGACCACATCCAATTCCACAATGAACTCCACCAAGTTCCCCATGCAGACCCCTCTCTGATGCCCTGGACTATGGTGTGGAGGTCTGTGAGCTGACTCTGGATTTTACAGGAATTGTCAGTAAGGTTGAAGCAACACATGCCATGGACAGACTTGCAGCCCATATGATGTAACAACAGGGGATAATCGATAGCTGCTTGATTATCTAGTATGGCATGGTGAAGCTCTGTCTGCTCCTGGTTGAGCAGCGCTATTGCCGAGGAGGTATGGTTAATGGCTTTTGCAAAAGGCAAGCCAATTGACCAATTCATTCTCCGAGCGTAGCTTATGGCTAAGCCGGGCACGCTGACTGCAGCCTGGTTTTTCAGAGCTGTGGGTCTGAATCCAGACTGCTTTCTGTAGCAAGGCAAGATAACGAGATGTGTCATTGATACTGTGACCTAGGGTGATTCTAAGCTATTTCTGCAGCTTCTGGTGTTGTGCAAATGTCTTTCTAGCACCTATGGAGAGGTGTGAAGATAAACTGGGGATTACCGGCTACCGGGTGCTCAATCTTTCCAAGCAATGGGCCGGTGCAAACATGGGCCGGTCTGGCTTCCTTTGGTGGAAGCTGGCCGTTATTAACAATATACAGAAATTTAAGTGTCCCTTGCAAATCCCAACTGGAGCATTGTACAAGGCATGAATAAATAAAGAGCAACTACAGGTAATAATACCAATAAAAAACATTCAGCTGCTTCTTGAGGCTTCCCTTCTTGGTGGGGCTTCATGTGCAACTTGAGTTTGGAAAAGTCCTTAGAAGTGGCACTGAGTGTGCAAAATGTTCATAGAAATGTCTTTGGAGATGTAAGTCATAAAGGAAGACGGACAGCTGATGACATCCAGGACAGTGACTGGTGCCGCTCTTTGCAATCATCCGGGTCTGATTCTGGCCTCTGGGACCTGCATGGGGAAGAGACTTGTTTGGGAGATAAAAATTCTGAAAGAGTTAGTTGGTTTTTGCACTTATAGGATAGCAATTGCTGTGCAACTATGGGACGTGGTTTCCCACCCTTTCTGTTTGTTTGTCAACGTAGGACTTAAGCGTCCGATAGACCCGTTCCACAATCGCTTGCCCCTGCGGATTGTAAGGAACGCCAAAAGTGAGCTTAATATCCCAGGTGGCCCTGAAGGTGGCCAGCTGCCTGGAGCTATAAGCTGGGGCGTCATCGGACTTCGTGTGCCAAGGTTCGCCCTTGGCCGTGGGAAAGGAGATGCTGCTCCACATGGGGAGCCGTTTCTCCCTTCTGTGCTGTTGCCCAAACAAACTGTGGGAAGGTATTAATGCAAACGTGCATGTACTGCCATTTGCCCAAATGTGGGGCATGTGTGACGTCCATTTGCCACACCTAGATGGCCTCTGTCCCTCGTGGGTTGACCCCCCACGAGGCCCCCCCCCCGGTGCCCCTGCACGATGCTGGCAGGAGCGAACTATGCCTTGGGCTTGGGAAAGTGGCAGGTTGAACTGCCTTGCGAGCGCTTTGGCATTCTGAATTGGGAATGCATGACTCTGAATTGGAGTTGTGAGGAACAAACTTAGCAAATTTTTGTCTAACGCGGGAGTGCTGTATGCTCCCGGTAGACTGTGAAGCAAATTCCTAGGAAACTGGCTGTCAGCAATTATGTTGGAGCGTTCTTTGGCAAAGGTGCGCAAAGCGAGGTTCACGGCTGCCCACTCTGCCCGCTTGCGGAAGAGTCAGGAGCGTGCGCCAAGCTTGGTCCTCTTGCCAAGTAAGAACCTAATATGGGCAACCCCCATAAGTGAAAACTGTCCTAGCCCCCCCCCCCCCCCGAAGAGGAACCAGTGACATTAATCCACACAAGGTGACTGTCTGCGTTAGAAGCGAGACGAGTCTGGGGTCTTATGGCAAACCTTGGCGCATGAAGCGCCAGGCTTCCCTTGGGTAAGTTTCTCAAGAAGGCCCCCCTGCGCACATCCATTCATGGTGTGCGTGCACACTTTTAGAAGAGTGCCAGATGGTGGCTTAGCCTTTTGCCTGTGCTTAGACTAGCAGCAAAAAGGGAAGGGGTGGCCTAAAAATGCCTGTATCTGATTGAAGGTGTGACCTGACTGCACTCTTAACATGGTCCTAGGCAGTCCTGGCTAATGGGTGGCACTCTGCACATTCTCAGGAGTTCAGGGACTAATCCTTCCTCTGTGCTCTGGAGTTTGCAAAATGTGTCTGCTCACTAGAGAGGGTGCTGTGGGCCAGGTGCCATACTTAAAATGACCTACTAAGACTTATTAAAAACAAGCCAACTATGACGTGCCAGCTGTAAGGAAATAATACACAAAAATGAAAAGACACACAAGTTAAACATTTCCAGCAGGGAGTTCCACTGGCGAAAGGAGGAAAGGAGGAAAGACAAGTCAGGAGTTAGCACAATGAGAATGCAACAACTCTTATCATAACGAAATCAGATTAGGTCAGGTAACTAAGACAACCGGGTCCTCCTGTTAAGAAATCCCTACCAGTAATTAACTCTGGAGCCTGTGAAAGGAAGCAAGTTAAGGCTGTAGGAAGAAATGAATTGGTTACAATTAAGGCCTGGAGAGGAATTTTGTTCCTGTAAAAAGGTAAGCATTTTCTGAATATGCAGAGCGCAGGAATGTTTGCGTGCTTTTCCCTGTGAAAGGGGTACAATGAGTGAGTTACTTTGCACAGATTCAAGTCAAAATACCAGAACAGTATCTTTCCTAAGAGAATGAAGGAGAGTTAGAACGATTCTCAACCTGCGGCCAGATGTGGGCAAGTGGGCCAGAGCCCACGTTGCCCTGCCACTACCCCCACCAAGCCGAGAAGGGCTGTGTGGCGAGGGAAGGGCAGGATGACTGTCCGGACCCCCAGAGCTGCCTGAGGCCCCGGAACTTGGCCCCTGACTTTAAAAGGTTGAGAACCGAGGTTACAAGATGATAACACAATACACACATGAAGACAATGCAATTCTCTCACTCCTAGTGGGATACGTGGCTTAAAGACGTTAAGAGACATTCAAAAAACCTTAAAACACAGAGATGGGGGTTTGAGGAACACAGACGTAGGGAGGGGCCCCATAGCTTATGATCTAGAGAGGAAAACTCATAGAAGTGATTTTTGTTTTCAGATCGCGCTTCTGAAAAGAAAAATCTGTTTTCCTGAGTGGCAAGGATTGCAAAACCGGTTTCCAAGAGTGGCTTAATCCCTTGACAAAGAGAAAAGTCTCAAGGGAAGAAGGGGGAATCACCCTGCCCTATTGCAGGTTAGGATTCCCCCCCCTCTCCTGCCTAAGCTGCTAAGCAGGCAAGGCAAAGGGTTTTGTAAGGGTTTTGCACATCCTGCTTTCTCAAACCTTAAATAGTTCCTGCCCATGAGCAGAGTGCAAACTGTTTAACACATATTTCACAGTGACATTACCACGCAGTTACACACAAGGGACACTTTTTCAGTCATACTGTGGTCATAGAGACAAGGCTTCTGCAATCATACACAGTTCTTGCAGTCATACATTCAGTGGTGCACCACGCATACACACATTTATTTACGCATTCGCACATTCCTCCCCTGATCTGCAGCGTTCTATCCTACACATGAGATGACTTTATGCACAGATGGCTATTTACAACCACCTGGGTGCTTCTACTTAGGGGCAAGTTTCTCTGGGCTACTCCCAAGGTGAGACAAGTAGGTTCTGCCTGTGCCCTGGGTGAACTCGGGGTACTATTGCTGGGATGGTTCTTATGGCATAGCCAGGGCGATGGCTGCCTCCTTTCTAGCCTGGGCCAGATGCATGCCAGCGTGGCCATTTGGCATTAAGACAACCTTTTGAAGATCTGCCTGGTCTAGATTGGCATTCTCTTCTAAGGTGTCTCATTTTACCACGCTGGAAGCAGGCGCCTTGGGGTTTTGGCACTGCTCTGCGCCTGAGTGTGGTAATGGGTCTGCTCTGGAGCCCTGCGTGGCCAGGGGCCGTGCAGATTTCCGTGAGCAGTGGGCGCTGAGCAGCCCTGCCTGAACGTGTGTCTGCCTTCAGATAGGCTGAGCACAGCAGTTGGGCGCTAGCTAATTGTGCCACTGGCAATTTCCCCGTGAATGGATCTTCCTCACCCATGCGCTGAATGGAGTTCTTAATTGGCAGGGGACTTTTAACTGTCAGAGAAGCGCCACGGCCTCTCATGCCATGAATTCCTTCAGTGACGTCTGCAGCTGCCACTGAGGGAATGCTCCCTACACTGCCCTGCTTAAGCTGAAATGACGGATAGAGACTCCTTGGGGCTGATGGTTCTGACTGCGCTGGGGGTTTCTGGGTCTCTATCCGGACTGGGTCATCCTCTACTGAGAGCTTCCTACATTTGCTCCATGTGTGAATTATGCCCTCTGGAGCTTTCGGGGGTTGCTGAATGCAGTCTCCTATCTGATCCCAGAGCTCAAGGGTTAACGTACCTACTTCTGGGTAAAGCAGGCAGTGTTCCCCTAGGTACACCAAAAGTCTCGCTAGCTCTCCGCTGTGAAAACGCAACTTATTTACCCTGGCCAGGATTCTGAACTCTCCCTCACGAGTTCTTTGGCTAGCGGATGGATGCTGTCGCTGAGGACAGGTCCCCATATTACCTGCGATTGGGTCCTCGGAAGTTTCCTCCTCGGGACGAGTCGACGCGTCTGTGGCAGGCAATAGGTTCTGGCGACGACGCTTCTGGGTAGAGCTCGGAGCGTGGACTGCGGCCACGGGCCCTCGGTGGCCACTGCGCTGTCAGGGGCTCAGCTGTCCTGAGCGGAACGCGTTTTTCCCTTTGGCGCAAGCCGCCTCGAAAGTCGGGAGCAAGTTGTAGGATGCCTCTTCTGTAATGCCTCGCCGCTTGGGCCGTCTTCCCGATCGGCTGGCTTACCGACCGGGCTGCCGCGCTGTCCTCCGGGATGATGGGACAAGGTTCTGGCGCAGAACCTGGCTGTGCTGATCGCTTACTCACGAGTAGACCGCTCGGGGGTCGCTTACTCTCGAGTAGATCACGTCTCGGGGTCACCAGATGTAGGAATCGGGGCCGTAAAGCGGCCCTTGAGGTCCCGGAGGAGACTGGTCAAAGGAACGACACGAGGCAAGATGGAGCGAAGACCAGTGATATATTGAGGGAAAATCATCAGTATATATTATGCAGAAGGCTGCGCATGGTAGGATGGTTATCTGACAGAAAATCACATCACCTATTTACTCAGGTTAATTGGGAATCTCCTTTGGGGAAGTTAATTAGTGCGGGCAAACATTGACTGGGAAAACACCATTGTGTTAGGGCTTAGGATAAGGCAATCATGACTCCTGTTTGCCTCTGGGATAAGACTGAGACTCGGAGATGAGGGATTACTCTAATGGGTGATATATTCGCTCTCTCAGCAGGCTCGCTGGTCAGGTCAAGGAATTGGGTGAATCAAACCCTATCATTTTATCCACCCCCCTTAATTTCGGTGCCCGCAGAGCCCACGGGCCAGGAGCCTTTCTCACCGAAGTGGCCTCTGCCGGGCCGTTCCGTGCCCATTGGGGCACGGGGAAACCACAGATTCCACCCCCTCCTTAAAACAACTCCGTTTTTAAAGAGAAGAAACCGCTTGGTTTCTTCTCTTTAAAGATGGAGTTTTTTTAGGAGGGGGGGAATCGATCCACTCTCCCTGGTCTCCTGGGTCCAGAATGGTTGGGGTGGGGGGCATACCCCCTTTGTCCCCACAAACCTCCCAACCCTAGGGTAGCCAGCGGAGAGGGGGATTGCAACCCCCCCACCCACTGATGTTAAAGGGGAAACTCCAGTCGGGTCCTTCAGGCGCTGTTGGTGAGGGAAAGAAAGCCAGCTGGTGTTTGCTTGGCTGTGAGGGGGTGAGTTGTTTTTCGTTGGGGGTTATGAAGGGTGGGCTAGGTGGTGGGGAGGGGGGCATGGTCGTTGGGGTTATGAAGGGTGAGCTAGGTGGTGGGGAGGGGGGCATGGTCGTTGGGGTTATGAAGGGTGGGCTAAGTGGTGGGGAGGGGGGCATGGTCGTTGGGGTTAGGAAGGGTGGGCTAGGTGGTGGGGAGGGGGCATGGTCGTTGGGGTTAGGAAGGGTGGGCTAGGTGGTGGGGAGGGGGCATGGTCATTGGGGTTAGGAAGGGTGGGCTAGGTGGTGGGGAGGGGGCATGGTCGTTGGGGTTAGGAAGGGTGGGCTAGGTGGTGGGGAGGGGGCATGGTCGTTGGGGTTAGGAAGGGTGGGCTAGGTGGTGGGGAGGGGGCATGGTCGTTGGGGTTAGGAAGGGTGGGCTAGGTGGTGGGGAGGGGGGCATGGTCGTTGGGGTTAGGAAGGGTGGGCTAGGTGGTGGGGAGGGGGCATGGTCGTTGGGGTTAGGAAGGGTGGGCTAGGTGGTGGGGAGGGGGGCATGGTCGTTGGGGTTAGGAAGGGTGGGCTAGGTGGTGGGGAGGGGGCATGGTTGTTGGGGTTAGGAAGGGTGGGCTAGGTGGTGGGGAGGGGGCATGGTTGTTGGGGTTAGGAAGGGTGGGCTAGGTGGTGGGGAGGGGGGCATGGTCGTTGGGGTTAGGAAGGGTGGGCTAGGTGGTGGGGAGGGGGGCTTTAGTGTGTTATGGTGCTTTGTGTGGAGTCGTGAAAGTAGATCGGGTTTCCCCTTTAATATCAGTGGGTGGGGCTTGCGACCCCCCTCTCCGCTGGCTCCCCTGGAATTGGGAGGTTTGGGGGGACAAAAGGGGTATGTCCTCTCCCCAACCCTTCTGGACCCAGGAGACCAGGGAGAGCGGATCGATTTCCCCTCCCCCCTCTCCTTAAAACAACTCCGTTTTTAAAGAGAAGAAAAGACGGAGTTGTTTTAAGGAGCGGGGGGAATCGATCCCCTCTCCCTGGTCTCCTGGGTCCAGAAGGGTTTGGGCAACATACCCCTTTTGTCCCCACAAACCTCCCAACCCTAGGGTAGCCAGCGGAGAGGGGGATCGCAACCCCCCCACCTACTGATATTAAAGGGGAAACTCCAGTCGGGTCCTTCAGGCGCCGTTGGTGAGGGAAAGAAAGCCGGCTGGTGTTTGCTTGGCTGTGAGGCAGTGAGTTGTTTTCCTTTTTCATTTTTCGGGCGCCGGTTTCCTCAGCGTTCTGCGTGCTCATGGCGCGCAGGACGTTGGGGCTTGTAGTTATGGGTTGGTGCTTTGTGTTTGTGCTGCGTTTTTTTAAAATGCTTTTCTTTTGATTGGCTGCGGCGCGTTTCCGAATGCTGCGCCGTGCGAGAGCCTCTCAGCCTGATTGGCTCTGGCACGGCGCGGCGCAAGGAATGTTAGGAAGTGAAGTTGTTTCCCTTCCTTCGCGTTTGTGGGGCTGTTGCCCCACTGCCGGTTTTCTCAATCCTTCGTTGACCTGCGTACCCAGATCGGCCGTGTGCACGAAGGGTGAGTGCAGGCAAGTAGGGCGAGGCATAGCAACCTATAGCCAGTTCCAACGGTTAACCCTTGGATTTATAGGTTAAGATAAGAAATCTAGCTTCATACCAGGGATGATGCTCTGAAAAGCAGCAAGATTGTGTTAAAGAAAAATTCTGGGAAATATAGTTCGTTCAATTCCTTTGTGAGTCGCTACTGAATGAGAGTTGCTCGCTAATTAGTGTGTAACCTCTTCCCAGGTAAGTGATATATCCTTAGGAGATAATCACAGAAGGATTGATTTTGAAAATCTACTGACTTCCTTGCCTCCATGCTTAACATTCCTCTACTTAAAAATTTGCCTTTTAAAGTTTCCTTGTACTCAAAATACACTGACTTTATTTTTTAGTGCCGGCTTTCATAATCTATGATATGTCAACATGGGAATGAGCCTAATGGCTCATGGACTCTTGGTTGCAAGAAAGAGATGGAGATTTTCTTTCTTTTTTTCTTCCTCTCTTCCTTATTTTTATTTTTTTTTTCACGCTTATATACCGCCCACTCAGGTACAACCCAACTCAGGGCGGTTTACATAGCGGACAGTAAATACATAAAAAGACACATGATAAAACAAAGTTAAAAGTTAAAAAACCCACCCCTAAAAGGTGCACAAGTACCGAAGGGACCTTGGGGGAAGGAACACTTCTCTACTTCATCACACTTCCTTCCTTCCTATTTCGCACTACATTCAACTCCTGAATAGTGTTTTATTTTAACCTTCCTTTCTTGACCCAAGCCAGCTTCATAATCTGTGGTTTTCAGTGCTTTTTTCCAAAAAATAATACGGTTTTTTTAAAGGGAAGAGCTGTGCCTCAGCCATTTTTAGATCTTTATGGTACTGATCCTTTTGTTAAACAATAAAGGGAGGGAGCTCTTTAAAGTTCTTTCATTCTATCCCCCCCAATTTGTCTTATATTTGACATTCATCCAAAACCCATAAAGAGCCCTTAAAATCCTTCAAAAATCAGGGACATGGTAGGCATCAGAGAAAGTTCAAAAGTCCCAATACCCTTTAAAACTAGATCAGAAAAACAGGCAAAATGGGCAATTCACAGTAAATTACCAAGTAGCACAATTTTTTTTATAAAAACGTCTAACATGGAGACCCCCTCATTGACCTACACACAGTGGGGGGGGGGGGAATGCAAACTAAAAAAAACACTGTCCATTCTCCCCAAAAAACAAGAAAAGCAAGGAAGTAAATAAAGAGACAGTAATTCAGTCAAAAACACCTTGAACAAAAAAGATAGGTACTGGGGAAATTTTTCTCCCACTTAACATTGATGCCTTCTGTTCTCTTCCTAGAATTCATCACTCACATATAGCAGCACTTGCAAAAATGATCCAGGAAAGAGAAATGGGGGGAATCCCCAAGTAATTGGGATGGGAATCCAAAAATAATTACAATGAAGCATGCTGGCTTCACAGACAACAAACGTAATCTTAAGAAATGGGAGTGATTTCCTTAATTGCGGAAAAAATAGCAAAAAGGATCCACACGACACAGACAGAATAATCAAGATGGAGGGTCACCATGGAGCAACACACAGATCCCATCCACAAGAAAAAACTGAAGCAAAAATATATTCTTCATTGAGTTCCAACCAATCCAGGTCCATCTATAACTTAAAATTCCCTTTTCCCATCTCCTGGACATTCTTGATTGGCTGCAGACACTAGCTCTCAATTGTACCATATGATCAGGGGTGGGGAACCTGTGGCCATGAGAGAAGTCTGGGCTTCGTGGAGGACTAGCCGGTTTCTTCTAGGTCATGGTTTCTCAACCTTGGGCCTCCAGGTGTACTTGGACTTCAGTTCCCAGATCAACCATTGCCGGAAGCCACTAGGAGCTTTTTTTATGCTGACGTCCTGGCAATTGCCACACAGTTTGCAACTTTTGAGGGTGTTGAGAAAAAAGTGGCTGAGGCTTTGAATTTAATGGTTATATATTATAGGGATAACCAACTGAAGTCAAACTGCCTAAAAACTCAACTCTGCTTTTCATTTGAAAAACTGTGAAGCATCAAGTAGCCTGCAGGTGACTTGGAATGGCACCAGGCTCAAACACTGTGTCACCCCCAAATACCTGGGAGTTACCCTGGATCAAACTTTCACTTTCAAGACCCACTGCCTTAATACCAAACAGAAGGTTTTTGCCAGTATTCTGAGGAAAATAACAGTCACAAGATAGGGTGCCCAACAAGATACATTAAGAACCTCTGTGCTAGCTTTATGTTACTCTGTAGGAGAGTATGCTAGTCCAGTGTGGGCTTTAAGACGACTGAGCGCCAGGGTAGGAAGATCAAGAGCCAATCTGAGAAAGTGGAGTTTTCCTGTAAATGATACGTCTGTGTGAATGTGGAGGAGAACAAACTATCTCCCATATGATACAATACACACAATGCCCCTCAACGTGCACTGAGGAAGACCTTATGTTGGCAAGAGGAAATGTTGATGTGGCCCAATATTGGGCAGATGCATACCTGTCAACCGCGGCTCCGGCCAATCCGGGACCTGCACAGAATGGTTCTGTGCAGGTCACCTTCTACGCATGCGTAGAAGGGTTTTATGCTTGCATAGCCCCCTTCTATGCATGCGTAGCCTTCTGCGCATGCGTAGAAAGGTTCTATGCAAGCATAAAACCCTTCTACACAAGTGGCGTAGCCTTCTATGCATGCGTAGAAGGGTTCTATGCAAGCATAAAACCCTTCTACGCATGCGTAGAAGGCGACCTGCGCAGAAGGGCTGCGCAGTACCTCCTTTCCCCCACTGCCAAATTCTGGGGTTTTTGCAGCGCCGGGCGGGAAATGGCGCAAATCGGCGCCGAAAACCATGAAATCCCGGCCAATCCGGGAAGGTTGACAGGTATGGGCAGATGTCATCTAGCCCTTTTAATTCTATTTTGTTTTAGATATGCTAATTTTAGCTTAGTATGTTGTTATAGGCTGGTGGTGTGTCTGACACAAATAAAGAAGCCCAGGATTTCCCTCAGGGTCACCACCACTGAAACTTTTCCTTAGCAATTTGACTAAGGAGACGAAAAGGCAAATAAGGTCTGAAGCTTTTATGATTTTTTTTTTTGTTAAAATGAAGCATTCAGATTTTAGGAGTTCTCTTTTAGAAAATAACAGAAGATTGTGGTTTTTTTAAAAAAAAAACTTTTTCCTCTCATTTGAGTTGAACCTGAAACCTTATCCCTACTGCCATGAAATCTCTTTAAAACAATTACTTTAATGTTAAAGAAATAATTGCCTTCAACTGCCTTTTATATTCCAGGAAAAAGCAATTGTTCCTTGCATTATTTATGTAATTTTATTGGATACGTAGTGAAGACAGGTGACATAACCCTGCAGAAAGAGAAGTTCAATTCACTTGTTTCTTCACTGTTTTGTATTCTATAAGTTAGAAATCCTTCAAAAATTGACCAGTCAATTATGAACAAATAATGTCATATACAGTAATACCTTGGATAATGTTTGCATCAGATAACGCTAAAACCTTATAACATTAAGCAATCTGGAAAAAACATTGCATTGCGTAACGTTAAAATCTTATGGGATGCATCGGATAACGTTTGCTAAAGCCTGTGCCGGTTACAATATATCTCTATGGAGTTTTAATGTTATGCGATTCATCCCATAGGATTTTAGCATTATCTGAGGTTTTACTGCATGAAGTAAATGCATCCATAATTTGTTAAACAGAGAGCTATCAGAAGTGTTGTTCACTGTTTTAAAAAAACGGATTGTAAAGGGAACAAGAAAAAAAAAGAACTCTGTTATACTCTTAGTGTTTTTACAAATGTATTATGGATGTTTGCTATAAAAGTTTATGGAAGTGGGTTTGACCTTCATCTTTCTGGTTGTTTTATCCATGGGTGACACTGCTAAAATGAGAAACAAGTGAATTGATTTTCTCTCACTGCAGGATTCTGTCTGCAATCAAAGGAGATTGGTTATAAAAGAGTCTGCCTTTCAGAAAACAGAACATAATACATATTAACTTTTCTGTGACTTTTGCAAAGCAGGAAGCAACTCAAGTTATATGGCTCATACCTGACATCATGCACCACCGGTGGCTGCTGTTAGCTGCATGCTTTTGGGTAATATTCATGTTCATGGTTGCTAGCAAGTTCATCACATTGACCTTCAAAGATCCTGATGGTAAGTTTACTTAGTTTTATTCTTAGCGATGCAAGTTATTGAACAGCTTCCTTTGAAAAATAAAACTGGGATTGTTGAGTCCAGAGAGTACTTCTTAGTATGTTTTTGCTTCTGTTATCATAAATGTTACAAAATGCAACAGTATACTAACAAAAGAACTGATGAATGATTATGCTTTGGTTTTCACATTATGCTTCTCATTTACAAATTTTAATGATGAAAAATGAGCCAATTTTTTCCTTTTTACAATATGTTTCTAAATTATCCCTTTCTTCCTTTTCAAAATAAAGAAATATGACGTGCTGTAGATTAGACATATAATTTTGCACCAATTAGAAGAGGTGGTATGTGAGAAACAGTATGAACCTTCCAGATTTGGCTTTTGTTTTTCCTTGCCTCTTTTCACCCTGTATTTCACTACACAAGAACGATTTTGTTACTGGGAATAATACATGTGATTTACATGATATCGAGTGTGCTGATTCCAAATCTGAACTCAGAATTTGCCTATCACGTACAGATTTTAAGTTATAGGCATACTATAGCTACTCAAATGGTACTGGGTAATGTATTTTTACATGGGAACATTATAACAGTTGCAGCTACCACTATGCCTGCTGCCACTTCAGCTAAATCATGTCCCATGGTGGCAGGCATGTTCCAGCAGCGGCATGTCTGGGCAAATCACTGAGGTGATGTCAGAAATAGGTATACAGTAAAACCACGTTTTACATACACTTCATTTTGCGTAAAAATCGTTTTACATAATGAATTTTTGCTGAAAATGGAGTCCCATTTTATGGAAATAATCATTTTATGGAACAGGTTTCCCCAGAATTTCCTTGCGTTTTTGTAAGTCTAAAATGGCAGCTCCGTGCCATTTTAGACTTAAAAACTCGACCAAACTGCCAGAAGTCACAAGACATCACTTACCGCGGTGGAGACAGCAGTGACAATTGCGGCCATTTTGCCATGTTTTCCGCAGTCCCCGCTGCTTTTACCAGGACTGGGAGAGTGCGGGAGACATATCCGCTCATCTGCGCTCTTTGTCCAGAATTTCTCCGTGGCGCGTATTAGCCAGATCAGAGCCATCTTCGTGTAATATGCATTCCCAGCTAAAGTGTGCCACAGAGAAACCTCGGACGAAGAGCACAACCAAGCAGATATGACCCCCACACTCTCCCAGTCCTGGTAAAAGCAGCGGGGACAGCGGCAGCACTGGTGGTGGTGGTGGTTCCCTCTCCCCTGATGGCCAGATAAACTGCTCAGGAGGAAGCAGCAGCATAGAAAAGGTAGTTAGATCACTTCGTCATTCCCTTTGTCCTGATTATTTTTTTAAGTTTTTTGGAGTATTTTTAGTCTGGTTGGGACTGTTTTTTTATTTTTCAATGCGTTCCTATGGGAATGCCTCATTTTATGGAAAAAATCGAGTTACGGAAAAAGGTATGGAATGGACTTTTTCCGTAAAACAGGGTTTTACTGTATAAGGGGAGATGGACCAAGAGCTTGTCTCTAGTGTGAAACCATCTTATTGGATAGTATGTCTAGACCATAGTGAGTCTGTTTTGAGCTAAAGGTGAGTAGGCACAGCTGTGTTAATAAACCAGACAATTTTTGCTACATTGGTGGCAAATATACTGTACCCCGCATGATCAGCACAAAAACCTAACCAGGAGGGTGAGATTTGCTTACTTAAGGTCCTAGGCAGAATCGGACTTCAAATTTGGATTCAGCGCACTTGATTTAGTTTAGGACACATGGATTAGACCAAGTAGCAGTCATTTTTTTTAGCTTTTTCTACATAAAAGATTACTCAATATAGCAATGCCTCTGGCTTGCAAGAGAGTATCGCAAAAAGAAATATTTGCCTTGCTACCTATTAATTTTTTAGAAAAACAATCCTTGGGAATTCCCTAGAGCTGAAGTGGGCATGGTCTGAGAACTTGGAGACTGATTTCAAGCTCCCAGGGCCTTCTCAGGGACACCCTAAGACCTAGAAATAGCTGGAAATTGCCGATAAAAAATACCATGATATGCTCAGTTGTGATAAATGTTGCTGGAGACTGGCAGTTATCAATGGCTGCATTTCCTTCCTTGAGACTGTTTTCTTTATTTCTAGTGTATGGTGCCAAACA
This sequence comes from Bradypodion ventrale, assembly GCA_035047345.1. Classification (NCBI taxonomy): domain Eukaryota; kingdom Metazoa; phylum Chordata; class Lepidosauria; order Squamata; family Chamaeleonidae; genus Bradypodion; species Bradypodion ventrale. Next base: position 226,079,597 of record JAWDJE010000003.1, on the reverse strand, counting down.
GGAACCATTAATATTGACAGCTGTAACTGAAATAGAAAAAAATCAAGAGACAAAAGTGAAAAGGGTGCCTGGAGAGTTTCAGGTATGTGTTCCACTTCACAAATATTATTTTACTTACATACATGCAGTTTTTAAATATGAATATTTATTGAATCCATTATGTGCCATGTCAAGTATTCTTTAAGCAATCAACTCTTTGGAAAGGGCTAAAATGGCTTATGTTTTATCATCAGAAAAACATCATTGATTTGTATTTTATTTTCCAGTCTTCATAGGGAAGAACAGTAGACCCTCGCATAACAACGTTACTTGGTTCCCCAAGTAGCGTTGCTAAGCGATTTTCGTTATGCGGGTTTCTATAGAGTTTCTCGCATAACAATGTTTTTAGCATCATTATCCGGATAACGACAGTTATTTTAGCGTCGTCCGAATAACAGTGCTAAAAACGTTATGCGGGGAACACGTGGCGCATAACGACACGACGTTAAGCGAAAATGATGCTACTCAAACCCGCCGTTATGTGACGGTTGACTAAATTTGAAGCTACTGTGTGGAGATATATACTATGACTTCCTGAATTTGCCTGCCCTTTTAAAATATGATATGAGGAATAAATTCTTCCATTTGCTTTTCTTCTTCTGCCCCCTCCCCCTTCTTTTCTCATTTTAGACTAAGACAATAGGAAAGGATTTGTCCAAAAACCTTGTACACCAACCTCTGATCCATATGGAAAGGCTTGAGCTGCTTAAAAATGTGTGCCAAGATACATCGCTGAAAAATCTCACCCACACTCCTGTTTCAAAGTTTGTTTTGGACCGAATATTTGTATGTGACAAGCACAAGATCCTCTTCTGCCAAACTCCAAAAGTTGGCAATACACAGTGGAAGAAAGTCTTGATTGTTTTAAATGGTACCTGTTCACTTTTAAAGTCTGGTGCATGTGTATGCTCAAATAGGAGAGGGTATGAAACATTTTAACCGATAAGGTATAAAAAATAAGTTAGGGATTGCTTAGATGTCATAATACTGTATTTAACTCAAGAGTCCCAAGGTGGAAATTGATTTAACAATCAGGAATTACATGACACACAGCTAAGTGTATTGTTATTTTTGATATTATTTGCCAGAAAATGGGATTATTTTAAACACTTCTATGAGGGTTGTTTATTTTTTAGTTGCTTCCAGTTACAGATTATTTTGCATCAATTTAGTACGTGTGATAAGGGCTGCAGTGGTTCAGTGGTTAAGAAGCTCGACTTGTTAGCTGGAAGTCGGCTGTTCGAGATCCGGGTTTGAGCGCCCGTCTCTGTCCCAGCTCCTGCCAATTTAGCAGTTTGGAAGCAAGAAGTTGCAAGTAGATAAATAGGGACCACTCCAGTGGGAAAAGATCTTGGGGACATGAAAGGAGCCTCATTCGGGTGCCCCATGAGCAGAGTTTCTCCAGCAAAAATCCTTTCAACCCAGAATAATTTCTGACACGAAATTATTATAGTATGTGCGATACTACCAGACAACTGGGCAGAACCACATGATTCTGTACTGCCAGGCCAAGAACAACCATGGCCTATGTGGAAAGCTTTAAACAGACTGCGAGCTGGGCTAGGAAGATCACGGGCTCATCTGAGAATGTGGGGTTTCCCTGTAGATTAGGAGTTTTCAATTTTTTTAAAATGAGGGCTGGGTCATGCTCCCTCAGACAGCTTCAGGGGCCGGACGGCCATTTTCCCCTTGCTCCACCACAAGGTGGTGGAGGCAGTGAGGACCACATCAAATGGCACCGCAGCCTGCATTCGGCCCACGGGCCACAGGTTGAGAATCCCTGCTATAGATGGTAGTGTGTGAATGTGGAGAAGAACAAACTATCACCCATATGGTACAATGCACACAATGCCCCTCAACGTGCACTGAGGAGGACCTTATGTTGGCAAGAGGAAATGCTGTTGATGTGGCCCGATATTCGGCGGATGTCATCTAGCCCCTTTAATTCCTTTTTGTTTTAAATATGTTAATTTTAGCTTTGCATGTTAATACATGCTGGTGGTGCCTCTGACTCAAAGAAAGAAAGAATGTGTGATCACCTGTGTAGAGATATTGTAAAAGGGAGGGATCAAATGGATGAGGAATAAAACAAGAAAGGACATTGTCCTCCCATTTTAAAGAAAGGAATTTACTGTTCCTCATGATAGGAATAAATAATTATAGGGAACCTACCAGGGTAGAATGAGAAAATCTGAAATGCCCTTTTCTTGTTTTATTTCCCCAGGAGCTTTTTCTTCCATAGAGGAGATCCCAGAGAACATCGTGCATGACCACGAAAAGAATGGTCTCCCACGCTTATCTTCTTTCAGTGACTCTGAAATTCAGAAACGGTAAGAAGTAACCTTTTGTCTAAAGCAGAGAAATTCTGCTGCTGTTAGTTTTTTTTAAAAAAAAAAACATACTTAGCCAAATAATAATAATAACTGTGGTATATTGGATACTTTCCTAATAGGCAATCAAGTCTTTTGTAAATGAAATAAATTTATACAGTATAGGCACCATTAATGAAATGAGATGTCAGAAAACTCATAGAGAAAAGAATGGGGAAAAAGCTTAAAATAAGTGAGAATGTTTGAGGAAGAGTAATTAACAGAATCATTGAAATTGGCCTTTGTTGGCTCTTTGCTTACCCAGGGCACCAAGCTGGGTTTGTCAGATGTTCTGTTTAGTAATGATTGGTCAGGTGGGGAAAACCCATCTCCCCACACACACACCCTTGCTTCTACATGTTTTTTGGGAACCAACTACAAGGTTATTTTCCACCACATAAAGTATGATTATATTTAAATTTCTAGGATGATTTCATTCATTCTAAATGAAAGCCAACAGACTATAGCCTTAAACTGGCGTGACATTACGAGGCAATGTAGGTACAAATCACCCTCTTTGTCTGTGGGTTTAATATCCACAGTTTCAGTTATATCCCTGAAGTACATAATTTATATATGAAATGTTTGAAGTTGTAGCCATTTTAGTCTATGTAAGCATATCAGAGAGTAAACAAAACAAAACAGCAAAAAAGACAAAACAAATTGTGGCACCTTTACTTTTAAAGACTAACTGCTGTATTGAAATGTGAGCTTTTGTGGACCAAATCCACTTCCTAGGCACATTACCAGAGCTAGCCACTAGAGAACACTATAATATAACATTGAGAAGGAACAGATTGTTTCCAGGGGAATCAATTTTTGAGCAGATCTGAAAGATCAACAGAGGCATTTGCCGCACCCCATGCTTGTATAACTCAGGTATGTGGGCTACAATACAGTGTTCACAGCTTTCTGTAGTTTCATTATCTGTGGGAGATCTTGGAACTTATCTCCTGGTGATACGGGGTCCGCCTGTTCTACAAATGCGACTAAATGCTTGAAGCACTGAAAGTAATTTTTAGAAAGAGAAAAAAGCTGTCATATGAATGAGGCATGAAGATGCTGCCCTGGATGCTGTTTAGCTTAGTTTTGGTAGGATGTTTGATTACTTGTTGTTTTAGTATAAGCAAGAATTTTAGCACAATATTTAAATCATAGAGGGGCAACTTGTGCTTAGGAAGTTTGATTATTTATTTAAAATATTTGTATCCTGCCTTTCTCCATAAAAGGACTCAAGGCAGCTTACATCAGGGGAAAAATAGCTAAAAACAACAGATTGTTTTGTTTAAAAAAGAATTAAATATACATTATATTTAAAATGTTAAACAAAAGCTTTATAAAAACATTAAGAACAACAATACTAATTCCAATTTTAAAAAAGCACTTAGACAGCCAATCGCTAAGGGAAAGCCTACCTGAAGAGAAAGGTCTTTACCAGCCTGTGGAAAGACAGCAAAGGTGGGGGCAGCTTGGTCTCCTGTGGGAGAGAGTTCCAGAGTCTGGGAACAGCAGCAGAGAAGACCATCTCTTGTGTCTGCCACCAAATGTACCTGTGAAGGTAGTGGACAAAGAGAAAGGCCGCCTCTGATGATCTTAACACTGAGGCAGGCTCGTAAAGGGAGATATTACTAGAACTAGGGGACACTCGATGAAACTTTTGGGTACTAGTTCTCAAACAAATAAGAGAAAGTACTTTTTCACCCAGAGGATTACTGGTCTATGGAACTCCCTGCCAGAAGAAGTGGTGACAGCTATCAATCTTGACAGCTTTAAGAAAGGATTAGACAAGTTCATGGAGGACAAGGGTATCAATGGCTATAATTATGGATATCTAAGGACAACCTCGGGGTTGGAGAGATAGGCAGGATATCTCTCAATGCCATTTCCAGGGAATCCTAAGCAGGTGAAGGCATCTCCTTGGGAATACCCTGAAGGAAATGGTGAGCCTCTGTGTGAGACAGAATGCTGGACTGGATGGGCTGTGGCCTGTTCCAGCAAGGCTGTTCTTATGATATGGGCATTGAGACAGCTTGTACCCAAGCCATTTAGGGGCTTTATTAGTTAAAACCAACACTTTGAATTATGTCTGGAAATGAATTGGCAGCCAGGTGAGCTATTGTTTTGGGGGATTCCCAAAGGCAGCCCCATGTAAAGTGTGTAACAGGGATCCAACCAGGTTGTAAGGCCTGTGCCATTTTAGCCAGATTTCACCTCTCCAGGGATGGGCATAACTGGCATACTAGTTTTAGCTGTGCAAAGGCATTCCTGCCCACTGCCAAAATCTAGGCATCCAGGCTCAGAAACATCCAGTTGTGCACTGAAGTTTTCAGAGAGAGTTGTAATCCTATCCGTCAGAAGCTGAATCTATGTTCTTTGTTGTGTCTTTTAACTGACTTGGAGCGCCTATTTCCTATCTGGATTAAGTTTCAATTTATTCATCCTCACCTAATTCATTACTGACTTAGGTGCTAATGTAAAACCGAAATAGCTTCCTTCGATTTAGCTGGGAAGGAGAGATAGAGTTGGGTCTGCATTCTGGTGACACTGAACCCCAAAACTCCAGACAACCTCTTCCAACAGTTTTATGTAGATGTTAAACAACATAGGAGACAAAACAGAGCCCCAAAGGACACCATAGGCCAAAGGATTCCCCCAACTCTACCTTCTGATTTCTCCCCTCCAGGAAGGATTGGACCCACCATAAACCATAACTGTCTCTCCAAGTTCCATCTCAGAGAGATAGCCTAGAACAGTGATGGCAAACCTTGGTACTCCAGATGTTCTTGAACTTCAATTCCTAGAAGCCCTGATCAGCAGGAGTGCTGACTTTGGCTTCTGATAATTGAAGTCTAAGAACACCTGAAGTGTCAAGGTTCGCCATCACTGGCCTAGAAAGATACAGTGGTCAATAGTATCAAAAGCTGCTGAGAGTTCCAGCAGAAGTTACATTTTCAAGAACCATTGTTTGTAAAGCTGCACTTCTAGGAGTCCCAGCTCTGACAGCTAGCCATCTATGAAACACTGAATCTGAAAATTTTCCTTATTTCCATGCTACAGTTTTGTCTCAAATATTTTCTGATGCTCTGTGACAGATGTGATCTGATTTAGTATGTCTGACTTGATGTTTAGGGAGCAAAGAAAATATTTTTAAAGTAAGTTCTTTTATTTTCACATGCTTTATAAATATATACTGTACTACTGTTACTCCCACCAGACTGCATGCAATAGACAGAAGTATTTTTGATTAGGATAAATAGCCAATAAATTGTACACAATGGTTGGAATCCTATGGTATTTGTGTAAGACTTATGGAAATTGTTGTGGCTAATTGTGTGTAATGGACAAGTCGATGAGGTGAATCTTGGTTTCATAATTGGGCACATAGTCATGTGACTAAATGGCCCTGGCACCTTGCCAGTTATCCACAATTAGCAATGGCAAGATATGTAAATCTTCTACAACCACTGATAGGATTTGAGTCATGGTGAATTAAAAGTTATCCAAACTTTTCAATACTCTCCCTTCCCTTACATTGTTTAAATATACAGGAAAAGTATTAACATATAGATTTTCACATACCAAAAACGTTATGCATCCTACATATATCTCCTAGGGATAGTCACCAGCTGTAGATTAGTTACAAATTGACATTGTCCTGTATGGAAAGGACCTGAGTCTGTAAATGAACAAGATGAGGATAAAATAAATTGAAACTGATAGAATTAAACCATAGAGTAGAAACTGTTAGACTAATAGAATTAAATCAGTTAAGTATAACCAGTGAAGGTGTAACAAAAAACTATTTTTAGAAGTAGAAGATTTTCCACTCTGGATCATGGCAGTAATATGGAAAAAGTTTGATACAGTTGTAGGTACTGTTAAAAGCCAGATACCGCTAGTGTATTTTCTTCGGATTTCTCCTGTTTCCATCTGCACAATGTGTCAATTTCAGAATACACATATGTGAACCTCCACTTGTTTTATATTGGGCATTGTGAATATCCAATACATAAGAAGTTTTTGAAACTGCCATGTACAACTTTGCTATTTTTCTTTTCCTTTTAGGCTGAAATTATACTTCAAATTCTTTATTGTAAGAGATCCATTTGAGAGGCTCATTTCTGCCTTTAAGGATAAATTCGTCCACAATCCTCGCTTTGAACCATGGTACAGGCATGAAATTGCACCTAGCATCATTCGGAAATACAGAAGGAATCGCACTGAGACCAGGGGGCTGCAGTTTGAAGATTTCGTACGTTACTTGGGAGATCCAAATCATCGATGGCTGGATGTTCAATTTGGGGACCACATCATTCATTGGGTGACATACGTAGAACTTTGTGCCCCTTGTGAAATAACGTACAGTATAATTGGGCATCATGAAACATTGGAGGAGGATGCACCATATATCTTGAAGGAAGCAGGAATAGACCATCTAGTGTCTTATCCTACAATTCCACCTGGAATAACAGTATATAACAAAACCAAGGTGGAGAGCTATTTTTCAGGCATAAGCAAGAGAGACATACGACGTCTTTATGCCCGATTTGAAGGAGATTTTAATCTTTTTGGCTATCAAGCGCCTGATTTCTTACTAAACTGACACCTAGAAATTGGACAAACAAGTCTAATGGATTTAAGCGAAGAGTACCAACAGTATTCTACATAGTTAAAGCTCTTTGTACTGTACCTTTCCTTTCCTAGGTTTCATAAAGTTGTTCCTGAACCTCTTGGGAACAACTAGTGACTGCAAATCCTAAGCTACTGGAAGTAATCTTAATATATGGTGTTACAGTAAGGTACAAGCAAAATTTGTTAACATGGAAAATGCCAAACATTCCTCTTTCCCTTGATACAGTGGAAGGATCAATTAACAAACTTGGTTGTGATTTTGTAATAAGTAATATTTAGAAAGGGTGGCAGCTTTCTCTAATGTAAATGGGTTAAAAACCTGAATGTGAAACTTAAAGGTCAACACAGGACCAAAAAAAGGTAAGTATTTATAGTTGAGGAGGAGCCTTCCAGATTCTAGTGAGGTTCTTTCTACTGGTTCTTTCTCTTCTCTAATCTTGTGAGTTTCTGCTATTCATGTAGGATATTCAGTTAAGAATTTTTGACTGATTGCTCCTGAGATCATATGAAGTGTTTTGCAAGTGAAGCTGTAGATCCCAGTTTATATCAGATTACTAAGGAAATGAATAGTACAGTCATTTCTTGTATTTACTTGAGTGACTTTAGATACCAGTTATCTACTGTGCATTTTAGCAGGGATTGGTAAACCTGTGCATTTTTTGAAATATTCTTTCTTTCCTAATGGTGCTGGCTAACTTAATGATCAGGCAAGCCACGAAACTATATGAGTTTATTAGTTGCCATAATAAATTGGATATGTAAGATGCTGAGAGTCTGTTTTAAAAGAAGGCCTCTGGGAAGTGTAATAAACAATAACAGTAATAATATGTTCTAAATTCACAGCTACTACCCTGTCTCTGTGATCTGGTTTTTTATTTTAGAAATATCCATGCATGTAATGGGTTCATATCTCTACTGCATGTAAAACACTATTCAACATAATGCCTGACTCCTGTGACCCTTACATCGTAAAAAGGTGAAAGATTATTGCAGAGGCAGGTATGCACATATCTCCTGTGTTATATCCATATTGGGGTATCAATGTCCCTGCACCTGATAGCATGCATGTTATTTCATGCCAGAATATGTGATCAGGCTCTTGAAATGGTCACATTCTGTAACCCCACAATTGAGAAATGAAATTCCTAATCTTACCACAAAATAGGTTCTTCAGTTTTTATGCACAGGTTTTTCTTAATTCTTCCACAACATAATTTTCTATTACCTGAAACCAGTGAATAGACGGGTCAAGGATACTAAGATTTGTGTCTGTGTATGCGCTATACAGACATTGGATAGCAACATTTAAAAAGCTATGACAGTGATAATCTAAATTGTGCTTGTGTTGTTTTTGTTGGGTACCAGACAACATTTTGTTAAGTTCACCAGCAATAAAAACCACCTGATGACCAGCTTTGCTCCGTTGTGTTGCTATGAGGAAGGAAGAGTTGCATTTTGATCAGTGGGTCAGGAGCTAGGTTTGGACGACAATTTTAACACTTGACTTACATGCTGAAACGTACTACAGTGGCAGGAAGTAGTGAGAAACTCAGGAAGATGATTTTGGATCTGCCCACAATATAATAATCAAATACATATTTTGTATTGGTAAACTTGAAGAGAAAGTCAATGCCAAAAACTGCTGCTTCATGCAAAGAAAACATCCTGTATGAGCCAATTCTAATCCCAGAAGTGTCTTGCAAGATGAATAGCCATTCCACGTATTACACAGATAGAAGTGGTAAATGTGTAGACCAGGGGTTCTCAACCTTTTCAAGCCGAGGGGTGGGTCACGCTCCCTCAGACAGCTTCAGGGGCTGAATGGCCATTTTGTCCTGCCTGCCACACATGGCACTTCCGGGTGTGGTGCCAGTGGTGGGCACATGAAACGGTGTCATGGGCTGCATCTGGCCCCTGGGCTGTAGGTTGAGAACCCTGGGTCTAGACTGTACCGCCATTTCAGATTGTGTGGAGACCTGCTCAAATGTAACATACCTGGAGGAAAAGCTTTGTGCAATTTCTCCCTGCTGATAGTGTTCTGTGGATAGAGAACTTTTAAAGGAGAGTGGCAAAAATAGCTTCCTTCTCATCTCTGTGGTTTGACATTGTACAGTTCGCATTTCTGCCACATTTCATACAGTGTAGAACGACTCTGAGTTATGTAAGGGCAATATTTGGCAATTCCTCTGTCAAATATTCATTTTGTGTAGAAGCACCCATGTTATTAATCTTTGTGTGTGGGTGTGAAAGATGGTGTGGTATAATCATTAGCATACTGGACTGGGAAGCTCTACCTGTAGTTTTAGTCCCACAGAACCACAAAACTCACCCGTCACTTTAAGCAAGTGTATCTCTGACCAACCTTTAAGAGGGTTACGAGGATAAAATCAGAAGAAGGAAGAGGGTACTTGTTCAATGGAAGGTCAAAATATCAATGTTACAAATAATAAATATATTGCCATATACACGTGTACAATTTTATATACAGGTGTAATATCCATGTTAAGGAAATGTTTACATATGAAGTTGCTCTTCGTTACTCTTGCTAACAAGAGTGTTTGTCCAAGGTAACAAATTTGGAAGCGCTTTTGTTAATTATTTTGGGAACTGATGATTTACACTATGGTATATTGGTTCTTAACTGATGTCTAATGCAATAGTTCAGTTATTTTTGCATAGTGTTAAGAAAAGTTTATTGTTTAATGCATCTCGGGACTAATGAGCTGATCAAGTTACCTCTCTGCTAAATTGAGAAATTTATAGCAGATTAAGGCCTTAAAAAATAATTCTAATTTTAAAAAAGATGAGGGATATTTTCCTTCCCTTCTGTCAGTAATCTGATTACCCAAAATAATATAGATGTACTGTATCTTTATTTGCTCTTAGTACAAAATCTAGATCGGGGGTTCTTAACCTTTTTAACTTGCGCGCTGGACCACACCTCACAGCTGAGTGGGCCAGACTGGTGGTTCCCCTGCCATAAACGCTGCCATAAAATGTGTCCACAGTTGTCGTAAACACGTTTACAACAGACGCAGGCACATTTATGGTTGCCGTGAACGCGTCCGCTTCCGGTAGCGTGGGCCACATGAAATGGTGCCATAGGTTGAGAACCCCTGATCTATGTTATCAGCTTTATATTGTCATGTTCCATTAGTCTGTAGCTAATCTCTGTTGCTGATGCTTCTTTCTCAAGTCAATTTCTTCCTCATACTCCTCAAACTTGTATCTTTAGATCAGGGGTGCCCAATCTTTTTGGGCCGTGGGCTGGTCACGTGGTTTAGGGAGCCGGTCTCAATGGCCCCGGGGGCCAGATCGAGTCCCCGGGCCGTCGTTTTGGCGCCCCTGCTTTAGATAGATTTCAGAGTGACGACATTGAAAAATATGTAGTTTGCTACATTGATACTGTGATAGTACTTGGATATTAGCAGTTTTTAATGGTATGGCTGGTATCCTGTCACACAAATATGCAAACAAATTCAGTCAGTTACAAAACCTCTGTACACATCTGTTACATACTGAGTCATGCATTTAAATGTTATGCCATTTGCATAACTGCAACAGGATTTCAACCTTTGTGTAGCAGATATGGCAGAGGTTGGGTATAACTTTAAATTTGAGATGTTTCTTAAATGTTTATATGTGAGGAATATTTTGGATTATATTTATTAGTGGAGGTGTTGTTATTTTGCCTCACTGCCCTGATCTATACAGAATACTCCTTACCACCACCACCACCACCGATCTGGGCTTTTTTATTTTAATGTTACGTATTTTCTGCATCTGTGTATCACCTTTCTGCCACACAGCTCTAATAGCTGAAAAATCAGTAGCTAAGAAATAAGATATCAAAAGGGAACAAGAAGAAGAACACATTCGAGTTGCTGGCTTTCTTGTCCTGCTTTTATAATTAAGTTACATAATGGGATTACAGAACACAGTTCTGGGACAACTGAATGGTAGTTGGTTCCACCCAGACAATCAGAGGGAGCTTCTATGCCTCTGAGGCAGCCTTGTGCAGAAAATGATTCACTGCTACCACTGAGTCATACATAAAAGTCAGTTTACAGTCTTTCAGGATCTTTTTCAGGAGGCCTTCAAAGGCAAGTATATGTTTTTAGTGCCCCATTAAATAGTACATAGCTATTTAACCGGGGGACTGCAGTGGCTAAGATGCTAACTGGGAGGCAGAAGGTCAACAGTTCGATTCCTGAGTACTGCAGGAGGGAATGAGCTCCCGTCTTTGTCCCAGCTCCTGCCAACCTAGCAGTTCGTAAGCAAGAAATTCCAAGTAGATAAATAGGGATCACTTTGACTGGCTTTCAAGCAAGGGAAACCTTTACCTAGCTATTTAACCAGCTTGAAAATCTTATTGCATTTTAAACTTTTGCACCTTGCCTACATACACATCTCAGAACTCATGGATATTGACTATTCTGTATGATGGAAATTATCATTTCCTGAATGAGATTGGGAAGCTAATTTATATGTCTCCAGACACGCAGACAGGAGCCCGGACGAAAAGCAGGAATTCTTTCAGTGGTCTTAGTAGCCATAGGTACAGGTAACCACTGTTTTATTCTCTAGTGGTCCCCGGCGTAATCATCAGTGGAACCTGCTTACAAGCCACATCCTTCCCTCTTTAGGAGGCAGCCAGATGCAGGATAATAACATAAAAGGGTATTTTTCCCTATTAGACCACATCCTGACAGGCATCTTGTGACTCCCTACAGAGAAATCTTACTGCATAATGTTTTGGTCTTTAGATAGTAGGAATGGAGATAAACACCCTTGTACAGAAGTTGCAATATACGGTACAATAAAACCTCAAGATATGAAATCAATCCGTTCCACAAGGTTATTCGTATCTTGAAATATTCATATCTCAAAGTGCGGTTTACAATAGGAATGCATTGAAAACCAAATTATTGGTTCTGGACGCAGAACCAGTTTTAAAAAACATTTTTTTCCTGTTCAGAAGTCTTCATAAGCAAGCAAAACCCACAGTAAACCGATGCAAAAGACCAAGCTCATCTTCCTACTTTAAAAATGTGGGGAAAGCCCCAAAACTGCTGCAAAAAAATCCAGAAATGCACCAACCCAACCACCACACACACACCAAGCAGAATAGACATTAGCAGACATGCAAATGGCAAATCACAGCTCCCTACCTTTCACTGCTGGAGACATGGGCTGAAAAAGTTCCAAAAAGTTAAAACATTGCTACATACAGCTACAGACAGAACTGCTGCCCTTTAGGAAAGAGCTTAAAACCTGGCTGGCAGGGCAGGTGTGGGGTGCTGTTGGGAGGTGATCCCCGCCCATTGGTTTATATAGATTAAGATCTTCCCTCTCTTTTTTAAGGATGGGGGGGGGGAATTAAGATTGGGGATTTAAGACTGATGGTTTTAAAATGATTCTAAATGGTTTTAGTGTGTGATTTTTGTTTGTGTTTTGACTGTTAGCCGCCCAGAGTCACTCCGGTGAGGGGGTGGCAATACAAGTACGAACAAATAAATAAAATAATAAATAATAAGAATGGCTCCAAAACTCAAGCTCCAACTGTTGGATCTGGGCCGCGAAGCGGATTGTGCAAGTTGGATCGGCACCGCGAAGCGGCTGTTGGGTCCCGGAGGAGACTGGTCAAGCAATGAGACACGAGGCAAGATGGAGCAAAGACCAGTGATTTAATGAAGACCAATCATCAGTATTTATCATGTTTTAGGCTGCATGTAAAAGCATTGCAATACTACAGGTTTCACACATAATGTTTATACAAGTTAATTGGGGAAGTCTACAGGGGAAGTTAATTAACCAACTTAATTAACGGCAGAGGAAATACATTGTTCCGTGTTATCCGGGGTAAACAAGTGGCTAGTATTGGCTCTAGGGTTTAAGGTAATCCGCAGGTGCGAGATTGCCTATTACATGCCTAGCGCGTTAGTCATTAGCTCTCTATTATCCGAGCAGTTTGTCAGATCAGCTATTGAGGAATTAAACTCTATCTAATATTCTGCTCCCCCAATTTATGTCCCTTCAGGAACCCCTGGCAACGAGGTGAGCACCCATCACCGGGGTTCTGTCAGGGCCAGTATACCAATTGTGTGCACGGATCCCACGTCCAACATCACCACCCTTGGTTTTTAATGCATATTTGGCACATATCTCACAGCGCCCTCTAGTGGCCAGCTATGGTAATTGCACGACAAGTTTCCGACTATCAGCTGTTTAGTGGATGGGGGAATTTCTTGCACTTCCAGGTTGTGGGGAGAGCTTGTGGAAGTGCCAATACATGACAAAAAAAAACAAAACAAAAAATGAAGCGGAAATATTCTGAACATCCTTCTGCCAAATGTGTTGAAATAAACCCATCCTGGTTAGCTGTACCCTTCATGCCAAAAACAACTGCCCTTTGAAGACTTAAGTGTCTAAACTTAAGGCTACTGAGTGTTTTTTCTAGTTGTTTTATTACAACTGCTAATGAATATTGATGGCCTGGTGTACTCTAAATTAAGAGACATCCTTGGATTTCTGTGACCCCAAATCCCTGTCATGGTGCACTGAAGTTATGATGCTGTTACAGCACTTCAGTAGACATGAAAGCCATGGTCTAGGACAGTGATGGAGAACCTTTTCGAGACCGAGTGCCCAAGGAGGTGGGGGGAGATGGGCAGTAGACATTGCGCGTGCCAGTGATGTCATGTGGCTTCATCAATTCCAGAAGTCTTTAATTAGCTTCAATTGTCAGTACCCATTATACTCTGCTTTTAGTGATATAAGATGGAAAATCAAAAATCAGTAATAGCAATAGCACTCTTGCATCAATGTAATCTTCTTGTTATAACCAAAACAGATGATGATTTCACAATTGTCAATATGAGAACTAGATGAAAAATATATACAAACTCAAGGAGTGATTTCAGTGATTTCAAAGTTGATTCCAGTTAATTCAACATTTCAGGTTATACTTTCATCAGGAAATGTGAATATAATATACAAACAATAAACTATTAATCACAATGGCATATACAATTGCACTTACTAATACACTTAATAATACACATATAAACTTACAGACGTCAGACCCTGAAATAAAAAACCATGCAAGACAAGTAACAGTAGACTCAATGGAAAGTGTAAGTATAAAGTTATAGAATGATTCCCTCTGAAGGAGTCTCCTGTTAATATCAAATTTATCAAAGGGTCTATGTTTAATGGTCTCCAAGGCAAAGAAAGTGAATTGATTATCAGTGTGTCCTTTCTTGATATAATGTTCAGCTAAAGGCGCATTAGGAGTGTGACTTCTGATCCAAGAACGATGCTCAATTATACAGGTATTCAAATTTTGACTGGTGACACCGATGTAAATAAGGTCACAAGGACACATCCAGATATAAATAACATTCTTGGAATTACATGTTGTTATATTATACATGTGATGTACAAACTCGGTGCCAGGAATGTTAATGGAAGTAACATCCGATGTAAATTTACATACTGAACAATTGTGGCAACGAAAGTGTCCTCTGGGCTCACTAAATTGAGAGGTAGGGGTTGCTTTAAGATCAGTACTAGTTAAGAAATTGTGCAAAGACTTAGTTCGTTTAAAGCCAACCCAAGGTTTCTCAGCACAAAATGGCACATCATCAGGAATATGCCAATGACGCAAAATAATACGTTTGATATCCATTGCCAAAGGAGAGTAATAAAGAGAGAATCCGCAGGTAAGGTGGCATTTTCAATCAAGACCATCGTCATTTAAAAGGGTAACATGGAAAGACCAAGTTTTTTCTTCAGATATGGATACATCCGACAGTGATGGGGCCTCTTCCGTTGAACCTGGCACCTCTAAACAATATGATTTACGGAACTCTAGGGGCAACCAGCCCACCCGTAACTCAGCTTTTTTAGTCAAGTACAGGACTCCCTGAGGCAGGAGGTAATAGTGTTCAACTTCTCATCCAGGGTATTGGGTAAGGACAAGATCTCGGTTTTGTCTAAAGGGTTAAGTTTTGTACCTACTCCGTTGTATGATTCCTTTGACACTCGAGTAGATATTTTTAAATTGATAAGATTACTCAAGTTAAAAGTTTTTTATAAAGATTTTGACAACCACTGTGATTGATAAATTCAAACCAAGCTCAACCTTTTGTCCCAACATTGATGTTCCTTCCATAGAGGTATTTAAAAGACTTGTTCTAAAGGATATTGCGAAACTTGAGCAA
The DNA here is from genome assembly GCA_035047345.1 of Bradypodion ventrale. Lineage (NCBI taxonomy): Eukaryota > Metazoa > Chordata > Lepidosauria > Squamata > Chamaeleonidae > Bradypodion > Bradypodion ventrale. The sequence goes on along the minus strand of JAWDJE010000003.1, from coordinate 226,064,332 downwards.
CAAAACCGGAGAGGGTTTTTTCTCCTTTTGGTCTCCCCTCCCCCTCTTTTTTCCTTGGCGGCTCGGGTTTTTTTAAAGGAGAAGCTGGGCTGACTGTTCCCTTGAAACCCTCTTATTGTAGTTGGAAGACGACTGATTGGACTATTTGCTTTGGGGAAACGGACCTGCTGTGGATCAACAACTGTTGCTCTTCTTTTTTTTTTTTTCCTGAGCTGCTTGTTGGGAGAGTTGTTTCCTTCTGTTTTATCTCCGTGGATTATAGCAACTTTTTGGTCTTCTGCTTACATATAAACTTCCCTATTGGACCTGTGGAACCAGTGGCTGCAGTGTCACAAGCCTTATTTCAGTGATTAACTTTTACAACGAACTGCAGCATTGGGCTTCTTACATATTACATTGCTATGGATAAAGGTACAAGAGGGAAAGCAAAGGAAGAAGAACCAGTTGTAAAGCCTAAAAAGAAAGAAAAAGCACCAATGGAGGAATCTATTCAGTCTTCATCCCCGCTCACAGTGCCATATGATCAGACCCAAATTATGGTGGAAATTGGCAAGTTGTTTCAAAAATTGGAGAAAAATGAGGATTCAAGGGTGAAAGACAGAAATGAAATGATGAAAAAACAAGATAAAGTGATGTCATCAGTTGCAGACTTTGCAAAAAAGGTGGACTTAAGTCTGAAAAAAATTGAGGGAAATGTGAAATTGGTTCAAACCGAGGTAAATGCCATAAAGAAGGAGGTAAAAGGGACTCAGGAGGTGGTGCGGGAGAATAAGCTGAAACTGGAGGAACAAGAGAGAAGGATAGATGCTGTGGAAGATATGATGAGAAAGCAAGAACATTGTCATCCGTCAGGTGGTGGAACGCACTCTGGATTTGTTAAGAGAAAGGGTGGTTCAGTGGTTAAATGGTTTGAATATGGGGAAAGAATTTGTTCAGGAAGATTTTGTAAGCGTTTTCCGGGTGGGCCCAAGAAGAGGGAGGGTGGTTCAAAGAAATGTGTTGGTAAAATTTGCGAATTGGGCAGATAAGTTAAAAGTAATGGCCCATCTGAAACGAGTTGGTTCTGATGCGTTGAAATTTGATGGCTCAGATGTGGAAGTTTATAATGATATTTCAATAAAAGAAAGAACATGGAGGTATAAGATGAGGCCAGTCACCAAGCTACTGACGAGTAAAAATATAAGGTATAATTGGAGATTTCCGCAACAATTACGTTTCTTTTATGATAAAAGAATGCAAGTTATTGTTGAAGGCACTAATCCATTGGAATACTTGAGTTTGCTGGAACTGGTAAAGGTAGACTCAGAAGAATGGAAAAATCTTAAGAAGGAATTGATGGATTCTGGAGTTTTGGGGAGGGAATATGAGAGGGAGGAAACCGGTGGGGCTACAGGGGGAACACCACAGCGAGGAGAGGAGGAAGAGGAGCCGTCTTTGATCATGGTGGAGGAGGAGATAGGTAAGGAGTAATGAGCATTAGATTGTTAGTAATTTTAAGTAGTTGATAGAGGTAGAATGGGCAAATAGCGCGCAGCGCCGGTAGTAAGGCGCATCTTGCATGTCCCCCCTCTCCCCTCTTTGGTCGACAGAGGCAGCTTTTCGCAGGAAAGTGGGGAGAGTGAAAGTGTGTGTTTTATGTAGTTGGTATGGTGGTAGGGTTGTTGGTGGCACGCCCGATGGAGAGTTTAAAGCTGGGAAAAGAATTTGGTTATGGGAAGTATTAAAATAATATCGTGGAATGTGAAAGGTACAGGTTCTGTTCTTAAGAGAAGGAGATTGGAATTGGCGTTGAAAAAAGATAGACCAGATATATTGTTTTTACAGGAAACACATCAGAAGTCAAAAGATACAAATAAACTTTATTTGGGATGGATGCAACATTATGAGATGGCGTTTGGTACCTCAAAAGCAAGAGGGGTGGCAATTATGATTTCTAGAAAGTTGGGATTTGAAATCACAAAAAAGATTGTTGATCAAGAGGGTAGATTTTTGCTGCTTAGAGGAAAAATAGAGGATGAGGAAATTATGTTGGTAAATATTTATGCTCCGAACGACCACCAAGCAGAGTTTCTTGAAAAAATTCGGAAAATAGTGGAGCTTGAAAACGTTGCAAAAATTATTGTGGCCGGTGACTTTAATTTGATAAGGTCAGGATTAGATTGCACAAACATAGCTAGAAGTGGAATTGGTTTGAAAGGGAAGGTGTTGGATAATTGGATGGGTGTTATGGGATTGAAGGATTCATGGAGAGAGTTTAAGGGCTCGGAAAGGGCTTATTCCTTTTTTTCACACGTCCATGGGACCTACTCAAGAATTGATTATATATTACTTTCGGAAAAATTAATTGGTGATATAGAAGGTACGGAAATTGGGATTATTAAGGAATCGGACCATGCTAAAGTATATTTGGAATTGAAAGCACAAAAAAATATTCGAAGAGTAAGAAATTGGAGGTATGATCCTAATTTGTTCAAAGATCAGAAAAGTAAAGAGGCAATTACGGAAAGTTGGAAAGAAAGCTGGCAGGGGAACGATAATAATGAGGTAAATTTTAACGACGTATGGGATACCATGAAGTCGGTTTTTAGGGGGGGAAGTATAAAATTGGCAAGCTTCAAATATAAAAAATATAAAGCAGAACGGGCAGAAAAAGAAAGGGAAATAAAACAATTACAGGAGGAGCATGCAAAAAATAAAGATAACAAAGTTTTTATGAGATTACAAGGACTTAAGGCAGAAGTAATGGGTAAGGATATTGATAAAGTCAAACGAGATATGATTTACCTAAATAGAGAGTATTTTGAATTCAGTAATAAGAACTCAAAATTATTAGCAAGAGCAGCCAAGGTTAAAAGGGAGAAAAGAGAAATTGGGGTATTGGTTGATAGGCAAGGTTCAAGGTGTAATAAGAATAAAGATAAATGTAAAATTGTTAGGGAATTTTACCAGGTATTATATGCAAAAAAAGGAAGTAGATTTGGAGAAACTTAAAAAGATATTGGAGAGGCAGTTAGGGAATGGAATAAAACAAGAGCATAAGGATAAAATGGAGGAAAGGATTACGGATAAAGAGGTTAAGGAGGTAATAAGCGGACTGAAGATAGGGAAAGCCCTGGGGGATGATGGATTATCGACAGAGTTTTATAAAGAATTTAAAGAGGTGGTGGTCCCGAAACTGGTGAAGTTATATAATTACATACTAGATGGAGGACCAATCCCGACTTCATGGTATAACACTACAATTGTTCTTCTGCCAAAGCCTGGTAAAAATTTGGAAAGAGTGGATTCATACAGACCAATTTCACTTATAAATCAAGATGCGAAGATCTTCACAGCAATATTGGCTAATCGCTTAAATAGCTTCATGGGGGAATATATAAATGTTGATCAAGTTGGGTTTTTAAAAGGACGACATATGGCGGACCTGACTAGAAGGGTATTAGATTTAATAGACAACGTTAATCAAACAAAGGAAAAAGTGGGATTATTATCATTGGATATTTTTAAGGCATTTGATTCATTGCAGTGGTCTTCAGTTAAGGAAATAGTGAAGAAATATGGGTTTGGAGATAAATTCAATAGGGTTATAGATTCTCTATATCAAAAAGGAAATGCTAGGGTTAGAGTAAATGAGGAGCTTACGGATGTGGTAAAGTTAGAGGCTGGCACTAGGCAGGGGTGTCCATTATCTCCTATCCTGTTTATTATGGCAATGGAGATTTTAGCCAAAAGCATAAGGGAAGATTCAAACATAGAAGGGATTATGGGTAACAAAGTGAGTATGTATGCAGACGATACACTGCTTATGGTGAAGCACCCGGAGCTGGTAATGGACAGGATCAAAGATCATTTACAGATATTTCAAGCTATAACTGGATTGAAGATAAATTGGGATAAATCAGAATTGATGTTGTGTAATTTGAAACCAAGTGAGATGGGTAAGATAGTATCGACACTTAATATACAAATTAAGGATAAGTTGAAATACTTGGGGATAATTATTTCAAATAAACTAGAAGAACTTAAACGATTGAACTATGACAGCTTGAAAGTGGAATTTAAGAATAAAATACAAGAGTTTCAGAAGTTAAAGCTGTCATGGTTCGGAAGGATTGCTATGTGTAAAATGATATTGTTACCAAAGATTAACTTTTTATTTGACACACTAGCGATCCACTTGAGAGAGAAAGAAATAAATGAGTTCCAAAAGATGTTCAATGGTTTTTGCAACGGAGTTAAAAAATCTAGGCTCCCAAGGAAGCTATGGTACATGTCTCAAAAAAAAGGAGGTTTGGGTATGCCAAATTTGCTAACATATTATCGAGCTTTTCAAGTCAAGAATGTTGTGAAGATTTTGGCAAGAGAAAAGACAATTTGGGAGCAATTGGAGATGAAGGAATATAGAAATATTGGAAATATGATCTTTTTGGGAATAAAGGACAGAGTGAAAAGGTCAAATAATACCATGATGAGAGGTCTCATGGAGGTGTGGAAGAAGGTAAAAAAGGACATGGTCCCAGATCTCTCTCCAATTTTGGAATTGACTGATATGATGTGTTTCTCAATAAAGCTACATAAGGGAAAAACGGAAATATTGGATAAAAATGGGACGCTTCTATTGAAGGATTGGTTAAAAGCTTGTGATTCTGATGTTGAGCGGAAAAAAATATTTGAGATATTAAATTTGAATTGGTTTCAGAAGTTAAAGGTGGACAATTGGAACAAAAAATATAAAAAAGAAGCATGGTTAGATAGAACACATACAGAATTTGAGGAGTTGGTAAGGAAGATTAGAAATGGGGAAAGTAGTATTAAAGGTCTTGTAAGTAAACTTCATAACATATTGAATAGAGGTGCAGATCCACAGGAGGATTTGAGACAGAAGTGGGAACAAAATTTAAATATAATAATCGGGGAGACTGAGTGGAAAAATAAATGGAAAAAGAGGATTATGAGAACAATGTCTGTAAGAATTAAAGAACATAATTTTAAAATGCTGTGGCAATGGTACTTGACGCCATTAAGACTTTACCAGATGGATAATAAAAGAGATAAGTCATGTTGGAGATGTAGAGAATTTGATGGAACATATGAACATATGTGGTGGAGTTGTAAAAAAATAAGGGAATTTTGGGGAAAAATAGAAGGTGAGCTTGGTGAAATTATGGGTAGAAGTGTTAAGTTGGAGTCAAGTACCATTCTTTTAACGAATGTGGAAGGTTTGGGTTTAAACAAGGAGGAAAAAGAATTGTTGGAAATTGTATTGACAACGGGTAGACAATGCATAGCTAGAAACTGGAAAAATGATATAGATATACAGATGGAGAATGGTATAAAGAAATGTGGAGTTTAGCACTGAACGATAAATTGACATGGGAGATTAAAGTGAAAAGAGATAACTTAAAAGAGAATAGAATTTGGAACATATGGAAACCATTTGTGGACCATTCGTGTATGGCAAATGATAGTTCAGGACCAGTACCATCTCAAAGAAGCTTTTGGAGCTGAGCAGAAAATTAAACTCTCCGGGCAATGTATATACTCACAGGGTGATTATTATTTATCCAAAGATTAGTGGTAGCACAGAAAGTTCTTATTATTTCGGATATTGAAACAATGGTTTTTAATATTTGGTGGTTATATAGTAATTAATGTGTTTAGATACTGTTATGTGCAAACATTTAGTAATGTCTGTTAAGATGATATTATGGATTTGTTTGTGTGTTGTATTGCTAGTTATTTTTTTTTGTTCTTTTTTTGTATGTCTTAATAAACTAAATAAAAATTTAAAAAAAATAAAAAAAATAAAGCCAACCCAAGGTTTCTTGGCACAAAATGGCACGTCATCAAGAATGTGCCAATGACGCAAAATAATACGTTTGATATCCATTGCCAAAGGAGAGTAATAAAGAGAGAAATTAATTCTATTAGAATGAATCTCTGTGTCCCTTTTCTCTAAGAGTGCTCTACGGGGAATGGATTTGACTTTGCTGAAAGATTGATCAATCACACTCTCCGGGTAACCTCGCTATGACAGAAAGGTTTTATTTTTAGTTGCTGCCTGAACAAAATCATGCTCACATGAAGAATTTCTCTTGGCTCGCGAAAGGAGTCCAGTAAGTATGTTATTTTTTAAGTGAGCTGGATGAAAGGAGCTGTAATGTAAATATGTATTTTTATCAGTCGGCTTGTGATACAGCTTAGTATAAAGTCTATTGTTAGCAATATAAACAGAGAGGTCGAGAAATGGAATCGAATATGAATCAAATTGAGACATGAATTTTAAATGACAGTTCTGTTGATTAATCCAATGGGAAAAGGAGCTCACACAATCAGACGGATCTAGAAGGAAAAAAAGGTCATCAATGTACCTATGGTAGGTCGAAATGTGATTGTAAAATGGATTGTTTTCTGGGTCCTGGATAAATTTGCATTCAAACTCAATCATGTACAGGTTCGCTAGGGTGGGCGCGATGGACGAGCCCATAGCGACCCCTTTGATCTGTAAATAAATGGTGTTGCCAAAATGAAAAAAGTTATGGTCAAGAACAATATCTAAAAGATCGAGGAGGAAGTGAGTGGGAGGATCGCAAATGTGGCGTGTGGATAGGGTGTCTGCCGCTAATTGCCTGGCTTCGTCAAGTGGAACATTCATGTACAGAGAGGAAACATCCATTGTTAAAAGGCAACTACCTGATGGAGCAACAAAACCTGCCATCTGTTGAATAAAATGTGTCGTGTCCTGAATAAAGGATGGAGTGTCCCGACTGAAAGGAGCTAGAAACGAATCTAAGTATTTTGATAGGGACTCCAAAAGGGCTCCCGTCCCGGAGACAATTGGCCTTCCTGGGATAATTTTAGAGTCACTGGATGCCTTGTGTACCTTAGGTAACAAGTAAAAATGGGCATGTATGAGTGGGCATTGAGGAGGTACTGGGAGGTCTTATTAGAAATAAAATTTAGCGATAGGTCCTCAAACAATACAGTTCTGATGATATTAGTAACTTTGTTAGTGGGATCTTGACTAAGAATCTTATAGAAAGTAGTATTGTTGAGTTGCCTGTTCACTTCAGTGATATAGTCAATTCGATCCATCACCATAATCCCACCCCCCTTATCCGCAGGTTTAATCACTATATCAGAATCCCAAGAAAGCTCCTGGAGCGCCTGCCATTCATTACGCATAAAATTAAAGCACCCTCTCTGGTTTTGTTGCTCAAGTTTCGCAATATCCTTTAGAACAAGTCTTTTAAATACCTCTATGGAAGGAACATCAATGTTGGGACAAAAGGTTGAGCTTGGTTTGAATTTATCAATCACAGTGGTTGTCAAAATCTTTATAAAAAACTTTTAACTTGAGTAATCTTATCAATTTAAAAATATCTACTCGAATGTCAAAGGAATCATACAACGGAGTAGGTACAAAACTTAACCCTTTAGACAAAACCGAGATCTTGTCCTTACCCAATACCCTGGATGAGAAGTTGAACACTATTACCTCCTGCCTCAGGGAGTCCTGTACTTGACTAAAAAAGCTGAGTTACGGGTGGGCTGGTTGCCCCTAGAGTTCCGTAAATCATATTGTTTAGAGGTGCCAGGTTCAACGGAAGAGGCCCCATCACTGTCAGATGTATCCATATCTGAAGAAAAAACTTGGTCTTTCCATGTTACCCTTTTAAATGACGATGGTCTTGATTGAAAATGCCACCTTACCTGCGGATTCTCTCTTTATTACTCTCCTTTGGCAATGGATATCAAACGTATTATTTTGCGTCATTGGCATATTCCTGATGATGTGCCATTTTATGCCGAGAAACCTTGGGTTGGCTTTAAACGAACTAAGTCTTTGCACAATTTCTTAACTAGTACTGATCTTAAAGCAACCCCTACCACTCAATTTAGCGAGCCCAGAGGACACTTTTGTTGCCACAATTGCTCAGTATGTAAATTTACATTGGATGTTACTTCCATTAACATTCCTGGCACCGAGTTTGTACATCACATGTATAATTTAACAACATGTAAATCCAAGAATGTTATTTATATCTGGATATGTCCTTGTGACCTTATTTACATCAGTGTCACCAGTCAAAATTTGAATACTCGTATAATTGAGCATCGTTCTTGGATCAGAAGTCATACTCCTAATGCGCCTTTAGTTGAACATTATATCAAGAAAGGACACACTGATAATCAATTCACTTTCTTTGCCTTGGAGACCATTAAACATAGATCCTTTGATAAATTTGATATTAACAGGAGACTCCTTCAGAGGGAATCATTCTATATTCACAAATTCCAGGCTCTTGAACCTCATGGGTTAAATCATGACATTGAGTTTTCTTCTTTCCTGTAACTATCTGATGAGTCACTCCCTTCTGTAACTCTCTAATGAGCCACATCTGCCTCTCCTAATGGGGTATATTTACTCCTACGCAGTTATACCTAAGTTAACGTCATGAGCACATATGAATTACACTTTGAGGCTCCGACGCTCATAACATCTACAACATTAGAAAACTTTGGTATGTATTATATAACTTTATACTTACTCTTTCCATTGAGTCTACTGTTACTTGTCTTGCATGGTTTTTTTACTTCAGGGTCTGACGTCTGTAAGTTTATATGTGTATTATTAAGTATATTAGTAAGTGCAATTGTATATGCCATTGTGATTAATAGTTTACTGTTTGTATATTATATTCACATTTCCTGATGAAAATATAACCTGAAAAGTTGGATTAACCGGAATCAACTTTGAAATCACTGAAATCACTCCTTGAATTTGTATATATTTTTCATCTAGTTCTCATATTGACAATTGTGAAATCATCATCTGTTTTGGTTATAACAAGATGATTACATTGATGCAAGAGAGAGTGCTATTGCTATTACTAATTTTTGATTTTCCATCTGTGAAATATTCATTTTTGAACCTGATGCAAGGATTTTATGTTTCATTATAAATATAAAAAAATTTCTGAATTAATCTTATTCATTGCCTCAAGCGGTTTTTTGTATTATTGCTTGTTCCACACCGTTGGGCCCATATTGCAGTTCTTTAGTGATATAAGGGCAGCAACAGCTGACAATAGATTTCTACAAATCAGCAAGACTGCAAAGTCTCCATTTTTAATCTGGTCTGTATCTCAGTGCCATCCTGGGCACAGTCATCATACATTATATATGTTACTGACTCTGCTGACTCACATTCAGCTGATTCCTTGGACAAGTGAAATTGCAGCTCCTATTCCACTTTGTGAGTCAAATCCAAATTATAGCTTCCTAGTTTGTAGGATCACGTTTTGCTTTATAAGGAAGTGGAAAGTCATTCTAAATGACAGGCTCCTGCTAAATAAGGGTGTTTCTTTTGCTCAGCTCTTCATATGAGTCATGCTTTCAGAGGGGAAGAGGAGTCAGCCATTAGAAGGCCTGTTTACTAATAGAGATAAAATGATTCAAGTAAAATTATTTTGGTAAACTAGTTTTATATTCAGAACTTAGAAATGTTCATTTTTTAAACTCTAACTCCCAGAATTACCAAAACAGCATGGCCAAGTGCTGTGGGATTCTGGGAGCTAAAGCTCTCCCCACAAAAAGGGGTTCCCAACTACTGTAAATTTGGCTTAAATTTTTATAATCCTTTTAAAAAACAACCCAATATAATTATTGCTATAGAGAGGACCATTAAACAAAAACTCAAGATAACTGAGTGTGCACTCTTTGCTCCTTAAAATGTCTCCATTTGAAATCCATATCAGGAGGATGAAATAATTTCCCCTCTGCTTTTTAGTGTATTCTTAAGGAAGCTCAAAATCAAAGTTAGTGATAATAGCTGTGCGTTGTCAATTCAATTCTGATTTGTGGCAACCCTTTTCAGGCTTTACCAGGTACAGTACAGTGTTCTCGGGAGTAGTTTACCATTTCCCTTTTCTGTGAGCATCCTGGAATTGATCAACTGGATGTTCTTTGGAAATGCCAGTGTGGAATTAAACTACCAACTACCTAATTTATTGTGCTATCCAGCTAGCTAGGTTAGTGATAGCGAGTACAAAAATGAAACAGCAGAATTCGACCAAATGGCATGATCTTGCTAATGGGTACTAATTAATTATTTGGTTACTTTGCATGACATATTAATATCTTTTGTACTTTGATTGCCATCAGTCAAATGGGACCAAGTCACTTGCTGCTTTGAAAACTGGCAAGATTAAGCTTATAAAGTAACAGGCCTTTCTGAACATCTAGCTCAGGGGTTCTCAATGTTTTCCACCCGCGGGCCTGACCATGCCCCTTCAGACAGCTGAGCGGGCCAGACTGGTGCTGTAAAACACATCCGCACAGTGGCAGGAATCAGCAGGTTTGCACCAGTTCGCCTGAACCGGTAGCAGAAATTCTGGCTGGCCCCTCCCATCCAAGTTTTGAAATAAAGTAGTCCTAATTCAGGTGCAACACAGGGCTTTCCCCCTGGCCATGCCCACCATACCACACCCACAGTATGGTAGCAAATTTTTTTTTGAGCCCACCACTGCATCCGCGGCTGTTGTAAATGTATTTACTGCGGATTCCGCATGCACAATTGGCACAAACTGCCCCTGGCAGAGGTTACACCGGTCGAAGAAGATTCCTGGTCACTGGCCCTTGCCAGTATGGAAATTGGGGAACGGATTAATAATCATAGGGTTGATTCACCCACATCTGACCTGACCGGCAGTTCTGCTGAGGAAAGCGAATCGCTAACCTCCGTTACGTATTAGGCAATTACTGACTCGCAGACCAGCCCAAGCTCTCGTGCAAATAGAGGCCATATTTACCCTGATGTAAGCCCCGAACAATGGATCTCCCCTCTCAGTGTTTGCCCTAGTTAATTAACTTCCCCAAGAGAGATTCCCCATTAACCCAGGTAAATGGGTGATGTAATTTTCTGTCAGATGACGATTGTATCACATGCTGCCTTGAATTCCTATAAATGATGATGTCTTTTCCTCAATAAACCACTGGTCTTCGCTCCATCTTGTCTCGTGTCGTTCCTTTGACCAGTCTCCTCCGGGACCCCAAGGGCCGCTTCACGGCCCCAATCCTACATCTGGTGACCCCGAGACGTGATCTTACCCGAGAGTAAGCGATCAACGCTGTCCGGTTCTACGCTAGAACCGTGTCCGATCATCCCGGAGGACAGCGCGGAAGCCCGGTCGGTAAGCCAGCCGATCGGGAAGATAACCCCGCGACGAGGCATTTCAGAGAGGCATCCTACAGCTTGCTCCGGCTTTCGCGGCGGCTTGCAGCACGGAAAAACGCGTTCCGCTCAGGGTCGGCTGTGAACCCCTGACAGCGCAGAGGCCATCGAGGGCCCGTGGCGGCAGGCCACGCTCCGAGCTCTACCCAGAGATTCGTCACGCAAAACCTATTGCCTGAACTACAGACGCGTCGACTCGTCCCGAGAAGGAGACTTCAGAGGACCCCGCAGGTAATATGGGGACTTGTCCTCAGCGGCAACGTCCGTCCGCTAGTCAAAGAATTCATGAGGATGAGTTCAAAATCCTGGCCAGGGTATATCAGTTACGCTTTCACAGTGGACAACTAGCGCGGCTTTTGGTGTTCTTGAGGGAACACTGCCTGCTTTACCCAGAAGCAGGTACGTTATCCCTTCAGCTCTGGGATCAGATAGGAGACTGCATTCAGCAACCCCCGAAAGCTCCAGAAGGCATAATTCGCACATGGAGTAAATGTAGGAAACTTTTAGCAGAGGTAGATCCAGTCCGGGTAGAGGCTAAGGAACCCCCAGCGTCAGCAGAGCCATTGGCGCCCACGGCGCTCTATCCGTCATTCAGTTTAAGCAGAGTAGTGTAGGGAGCTTTCCCTCGGTGACAGCTGCAGACGTCACCGGTGGAATGCATGAATGGGAAGCGCTGGCGCTTCTCTGACAGCTACAGGTTCCCGAACTAAGAGTGCCCTTCAGCGCAGAGTTGAGGAAGAGATCAAGAAGGGGGAATTGCCAGCAGAAGAACTAGCTGAGCTTAGTCAGATTTGTCCAATTCGCTTGGAAATGGATGCCCTCACAGGGCAGCAGCAGGTAGTTCATTCACCAGTCCCGTATAAGCTCCTCATGGCTATACAGAAGGCCATTTCAGAGACAGGACTACAGAGTCGGTTCACTAGGGGCACGCTTCAGCAAGTGTGCGAGAACACCATGTTCATCCCGCACGACTGGAAAGCCGTCATGCGGATGATGCTCAACCCCAGCCAGTATTTGCTATGGGACAGCGAGTATCGCCTCGAGGCTCAGGCAAGGGCCGCCAGGATGGGGGGGGGGCAGTAATTCCTGACCAATTATATGGCTCAGGTGCCTTCGAATCCATCGATGTGCAGACCAACTTGCCACTTGCCACCCTCCAGATGTCAGCTGAGGCGGCCTTCAGAGCTTTCCTCAAGGTCCCAGCAACTGTCAAAGCGGCCAAAAATTACACCGCAGTCAAACAGGGCGCCCAGGAGTCCTACATGGACTTTATCAATCGCTTAGAGGAAGCGATCAGTAGGCAGATCGATAATGAGCAAGCCCAACAAGAGCTCATGATGAAATTGGCCAAAGACAATGCAATCTCGACTGCCATAAGATCTTGCAGTCACTGGGCAATCGTCCCGACTTGACTCTCACGGACATGATTAGAGCTTGCGCCGACGTTGGCACAGACTCTTACAAAATGGGTCTGCTGGCAGCAGCGGTGCAAGGGGGTAGAAGACCGAAGAACAAAGGGGCATGTCACAATTGTGGCAAGGTCAGTCACTTCGCTAGGGAGTGCCGATCCAAGAGCGGCGGGCAACATTCCGGCCGTTCCAAGGCTCCAACCACCCCGTGTCCGAAGTGTAAGAAAGGCTTCCATTGGTCCAGATTCTGTCCGAATTCGGGAAACCGGAACGCGGGCACGTCTCTGCCCCGGTCCAAACAGAGGCTTCCCTTGCTCTGGGCGAGCCAGAGCTAGATTAGATTCCATTCACATTCCAGGCATTGCGAAGGCGCAGGCCAGCCCCAAGGGTAGTACAGGGCTAGAACTGACTTGCCAGGCGGACGTTACATGCGACTTGCCAGGCACAGTCTATCTGGTGGATTCCCAGTACATGGGATCCCTGCCCAAAGGCTTCATAGGTTTAATTTTGCCTTGCAGTGTAGCGGGAGCACGCGGAATTCTTGTAATTCCGGGAGTCGTTGACTCCAATTTTTCGGATGTTCTCCAAGTTCAACTCTGGACGCACCTACCCCAGACCATTCACAAGGGAGGCACATTAGCGCAACTGAATATGGTTCCTTGTCACTCGCCAGCAGATAGCCAGGGAAGGCTCAGGGACAGCGCAGGGTCCGGGTCAGAAGACCGCTCGAGCGCAAGTGAGGCAGTGCAAGGATACCAAGTCTTAGCGACAGTGGAGACCAACATAGAGTGGAAACAGCGACCAGTTATCGAGGTATTTTTGAATAAAAAAATCATTCTCAGGGTTGCTGGATACCGGAGCTGACGTCAGCGTGGTCAGCTGAAGCCAGTGGCCACGAGAGTGGGCCATTGAGCCGGTCTCCTATGTGTGGGGGGTAGGCGGCATCCAAGAAGCGTTTAGGAGCCGGGAGTGGGTGGAAGTCACGATCCCTAAGGCTGACGGCACAGCGGTCATTCGGCCGCACATTCTGGACGTGCACATCAACCTTTGGGGGTGAGACATTTTACAGCAATACGGTGCCACTCTTACCTTCGGGTAATGGCTTTGCCACTTAAATGGCTTACCAACACGCCAGTCTGGGTGGAACAATGGCCGGTAGTGGGGGGAAAATTAGTCGCCCTAAAGCAACTGGTTAAAGAACAGCTAGATGCAGGACATATAGAGCAGTCCACTAGTCCTTGGAATTCGCCCATTTTTGTCATCAAGAAAAAGTCGGGGAAGTGGCGACTCCTCCACGATCTCAGAGAGATCAATAAGTGTATACAGCCAATGGGTCCGCTCCAATGCGGCATCCCAAATCCAAATATGATTCCCGAGGGTTGGGAGATCCTGGTCATAGACCTCAAGGATTGCTTTTACACCATTCCCTTAGACCCCAGGGACCGGGAAAGGTTCGCCTTTACGGTGCCGGTTGTGAACCACAGCGAGCCCACGCAGCGTTACGCGTGGAAATTTTTGCCACAGGGGATGCTCAATTCGCCCACCCTGTGCCAGATTTATGTTCACAACGCACTGGCAAAGTTTCGAAACCTTCACCCCACAGCGCTAGTATGCCATTTCATGGATGATATCTTGGTCGCAGCACGGCAACTCGGCAGCGAAATGTTTACAGACCTCCAGGCCAGCCTGGGGGAGAAAGGGTTACTCATTGCCCCAGAGAAAGTGCAGAGAACCGAGCCCTTCTCATACTTGGGTCATCGGCTTCTCCGCTCTTTCGCAGCACCCGTTTTGCCCCAGATCAACTTAAAAGACTCAGTCACCTTGGTAGAATTACAGCAAGTTTTGGGTAACATTAATTGGGCCAGACCTTATTTCAGATTGGATACGGATCTTTTGAAACCGCTCTTCTCGCTGCTAACGCTAGGTAAGCAGCCGGCAGACCGGATACAAATTCCTCGAGAGGCGCGTTTGGCTCTCGAGAAAGTCAATCAAATTCTCAGTCAAAGGTGGGTGGACAGGATTGCTCAGGGGCCATATGCCCCGATCCTGAACTTGTACATCGTTCGGGCCGGATCCATGTTCACCGGAGCCCTAGGAGTGGACTCCGAGAAAGGAGCGAGTATCGTGGAATGGGTGTACTTACCGAACACCTCTTCCCGAAACATCGTTCCCCCCCAAGAGCTGGTCTCCGCGGTGGTTTACCGCGGAAGGCTGAGAGCTAGGGACATTTCAGGGCACGACTTAGCAAAAATCGTGGTCCCGTTCACCAAAGAGCAGGTTCAGCAGCTGATGCAGCTCGGTGACTCGCTTCCAATTGCCTTGGAGGGATTCACCGGATGCTTGGCATACCACTTGCCAAAGGACCCCAGACTTGTCTCACTTCAAACGCAGACAGTCACCTTGTATGAATTGATCTCGCTGGTTCCACTTCAGGGGGCCAGAACAGTTTTTACTGATGGGGGTCGCACATATGGTGTCTTAACTTGGCAGGAGGGCCAGGCTTGGCGCACGCTTCTAACTCTTCCGCAGAAGTCCGCACAGCGGGCAGAGTTGGCAGCGGTGAACCTTGCTTTGCGCACCTTCGCCAAAGAACGCCTCAACATTATTACTGACAGCCAGTACATTAGGAATTTGCTTCACAGTCTACCGGGAGCATACATCACTCCCGCGATAGACAAAAATTTGCTGAGTTTGTTCCTCACAGCTCAATTTCACTTGCGAAACCGCACGGAAGCGCTCTATATTGCCCACATCCGAAGTCACCAGGACCTACCGGGTCCGATTTCCGCGGGCAATAGCAGAGCGGATGCGGCCGCAAAGGAAATTCAGCAACGGTCAGTTTTGGGTGTTTTCACTACTCCAATTCAGAGTCATGCATTCTTTCATCAGAATGCTAAAGCGCTCGTCAGACAATTTAACCTGCCACTTTCTCAAGCCCAAGGCATAGTTCGCTCTTGCCAGCATTGTGCAGGGGCACCGGGGGGGCCCTCGTGGGGGGTCAACCCACGAGGGACAGAGGCTAACCAGGTGTGGCAAATGGACGTCACACATGTCCCGCAGTTTGGCAGATGGCAGTACATGCACGTTTGCATTGATACTTTCTCGCAATTCGTTTGGGCGACAGCGCAAAAAGGGGAGACTGCTTCCCACATGGAGCAGCACCTCCTAGCCTGCTTCGCAGCGATGGGCAAACCACGGCATGTGAAAACCGATAACGCCCCGTTCTACAGCTCTAGGCAGTTGGCTAACTTCATGGCCACCTGGGACATTAAGCATACCTTTGGCGTTCCTTACAATCCGCAGGGACAAGCGATTGTGGAACGAGTCAATCGGACGCTCAAGTCCTACATTGACAAACAAACAGAAAGGGGGAGCCACCAGCCCTCCCCAAGTCACAGGGTCAGGCACAGCATTGTCTGAACAAGGTGTTGTTCACCTACAATCACCTTAATGTTTTTTCCGATTGCACACCGCAGGAGAAACACTTCTGCCGTTCGGAAGCTCTCCCGCGACCGCTGGTTCGTTACCGGGTGCCACCGGACCCTTCCTGGAGGGGCCCGGCGCCACTCGTAACCTGGGGAAGAGGGTATGCTGCAGTTATGTCTCCTACAGGTGTCGTTTGGATTCCAGCTCGGTGTGTTAAGCCTCACTTGGAACCACATGGCGTGGACCCAGACCGACCCGAGTCCGATCCTGGAGATGGAGGACCTCACCCTGACCAAGGGGACCCGGCGGAAGAAGCGGTGACAGCGGACGGAGCCGAAGGTCACCTGGGGGATGGTCAAGACCCTTTGCCGTGAGGCCGAGGACGTCGTCCGGCACGAGGACTGGGAGCCAACGCCGGAGAACATCGTGTCTGCAGTTTTTTCCCTGATTAGCGCCAACACCATGGCAGTCACCATCATCCTGACCCTCTCCCTACTTGCGGGGGGAGGCGTCCAGGCAGCATCACTAAAGGCCAGCGATCTGATGCCAGGCGGAGATCTCTCTGCACTACAACCTATGGGAAAGGTTGGCGGGTCTCGTCAACCAGTCCGATTTTTGCCTGAAGCAGGACATTGGTTCATTGCCTCAGTTCTGAGCACCTGTCTCATCCCAGTGTGCCACACTCCAGACGCGCACACCAGGGATGGCGACTGGCTGGTGAGGCGGATTTTCGGTCCTTATCTCCCTACAAGCTTCACAGCATACGCTCGCTGGGGAATGCTGCTGACTATGACTTTGCCGGCTGATGCAGCCACTCTCCACACCCCTCGAGTGGCGGTCAGCCCGAACTCTACTTGTGCTCAAATGACCGGCTGCTCCGCAGTCGGCCGAACTCGGCGCCGCTGCCTTGACGCTGGCAGCAGCAACTGGACTTGTAATAACCCAGAGACACTTGGTTCTATGTATGCTCATGTTACCCTACCTTCAGGTTGGTTCTTTACATGCAATCAGTACACTTGGAACTACATTCCCGCAAATGTATCAGATTCCATATGTTGTATCAGTCGCTTGACATTGTTACTCCCCACTAGGGATATGATTGCTCCAAGCACAGATGTTTCCGCACCCCTACGGCGCACTCGTGCCACCCAGTTAGACAGCTCATGTGATAGCAACATTACGGTTCTGAGTCCAGCTGAGTACGTCTCGTTGGCAGTCAGCATACTTGGCGTGCCAGGCTTAGCCGTCAGCAACGCTTGGAGAATTGGTCAATTGGCTTGCGGATTAGCAAAGGCCATTAACCATACCTCCTCAGCAATAGCGCTGCTCAACCAGGAGCAGGCAGAGCTTCGCCATGCCAATCGAGCAGCTATAGACTACCTTCTGTTGTTACACCATTTGGGTTGCGAATCTGTCCACAGCATGTGTTGCTTTAATCTCACAGACAATACCAGTAAAGTGCAGAGCCAGCTCACGGACCTCCACACCCTAGTCAAGAACATCAAGGAGGATTCTTCATGGGGGTGGTGGGATTCCTTGTGGTCGTGGCTCCCATGGGGGTGGCTCCAGACAACGCTCAAAGTGGTTGCAGGAGTGATTATACTAAGCATAGCAGGATGTTGTTTCGTGCAATGTATCCCCTCGCTGCTGTCAAGATGTCCCCCATGGAGGGAACCCCGACACGTCATTCCCACACACCAGCTGATGCCCCTCCTATGCAGAGCCATCTGTCAGGTGCATAAATAACAAAGAAAGGGGGATGCGGATTCCGCATGCACAATTGGCACAAACTGCCCCTGGCAGAGGTTACACCGGTCAAAGAAGGTTCCTGGTCACTGGCCCTTGCCAGTATGGAAATTGGGGAATGGATTAATAATCATAGGGTTGATTCACCCACATCTGACCTGACCGGCAGTTCTGCTGAGGAAAGCGAATCGCTAACCTCCGTTACGTATTAGGCAATTACTGACTCGCAGATCAGCCCAAGCTCTCGTGCAAATAGAGGCCATATTTACCCTGATGTAAGCCCCGAACAATGGATCTCCCCTCTCAGTGTTTGCCCTAGTTAATTAACTTCCCCAAGAGAGATTCCCCATTAACCCGGGTAAATGGGTGATGTGATTTTCTGTCAGATGACGATTGTATCACACGCTGCCTTGAATTCCTATAAATGATGATGTCTTTTCCTCAATAAACCACTGGCCTTCGCTCCATCTTGTCTCGTGTCGTTCCTTTGGCCAGTCTCCTCCGGGACCCCAAGGGCCGCTTCACGGCCCCAATCCTACAGTTTACGATGGCTGTGGACTCATTTACAGCTGTAGTAAATGCATTTATGATGGCCACAGACACATTTATGGCTGTGTAAATGTGTTTACGGAGCCATAAATGAGTCCGCAGCTGATTCCAGTGGCAGAAATTGGCGGCCGGATTATTTGATGCCATGAGCTGGATCCAGCCCACGGGCCGTAGGTTGAAAACCCAATCTAGCTAAATGTGTGTTAAGTATGCCGTAGGTGAGATATCATCTACAATGTGAGCAGCTTAATATGTTCAGGATCAATACTTCAGAATGGGATGTATATACTTTCTGATGGCAGTAATTGCTGGTTTTGTTACCATCCCCTTCTCTGTAACTCCCTGGCCTGCTTTCCTGTGGTGACATTTAGGTGTTCAGTCTTGTCTGTCATTACATTTTAAAAAAAACAACAACAGTGTAATATCCAGCCGAGCTAGCCTCGTTGTATCCAACATACTGGATAACTATTATTTGTAGCTTCAGAGATGTTGTAGTACACAGCCAGGTCCAGAAAATCTTACTGTGCTCTAATTTGTGGTGACTGTTTCCGTTGTTTTCAGAGCAAGCTAGATAAGTCATAGCTGAGGTATGTTGTTTTGTCTGGGGCTACACCTTTAACAGGCATCTGGAAATGATAGTGTATTTTAAAAAGGAAGTTTTCGTTCTACTTCCAACAATTATTAAAATTCCACTTGCAGGAAGAAAACAAGTCCTATGAAGTACTGTACAAAAGTATATTTTACTCATACAGAGACAACTTTTCATTCCAAGCAAATGCCATCCTCTCTAGTCTCTGAAATTTCCTCTTTACAATCTTCCTCTCAAAACCTCTTGAAGAGGAAGTAATCTTTTTTCAAGTCCTCTTCATGAGGTAACTTCAAACTGCCAACTAATGCTGCTCTTGTTGGGGTAAAGGCAGTGATGCACTGCAATTTTTTGTTACTACCTACTCTGTGGGTGGGGCTAAATATGTGGGTGTGGCCAAACATCCATGGGCTATTGAGGTGGGCGTAGCCAACTGAGTGGGCATGGCCAGGGGGAATTTCTGCTACCGGTTCTGCAGAACCTGACAGAACCTGCTGCAGTGCATCACTGGGTAAAGGTAAAGGTCATCCTTGCTCACAAGCCAGTCATATCTGACTCTAGGGTTCAGTGCTCATCTCTGTTTATAGCCAAAAAGCCAGTGCTGTCTGCGTCTGCAGACGTTTCCATGGACATGTGGTAAGTATGACTAGACCATACCTGTCAAGTTTTGGATTTGGAAATAAGGGGAATTTCCCGGCAAATAAGGGATACTTGACAGCTATGCTTATCCTGTGCTGCCCTCCAATGGTGGCAATAGGGCATTGCAGTCTAATTAATAAGGGATGACAGCGGGAAAGAGGGTAAAATAAGGGGTTTTCCTAGCCAATAAGGGATACTTGACAGCTATGGACTAGACACCGGAGTGCATGGAACACTGTTTACCTTCCCACCAAAGTGGTACCTATTTATCTACTTGCAGTTTCTTGCTTTCGAACTGCTAGATTGGCAGGAGCTGGAACAGAGACTGGAGCTCATTCCATCGTGCAGTACTCAGGTCTTGAACTGCTGACCTTCCAGTAGTCAAGTTCAGCATCTTAACCACTTGAGCCACCACAGTCTAGACTCTGGCCTTATTACGGGGTGCCCATCCTCCAGTAAGAAGCCATTAGTCTCAGATGTATTTGAGCTCTGGTAAGGCAAATGAAGGTGTGTGCACAATTAATGTATTTTAAAATTGTTTTTAATCCAATTGTTTTAATAATATTGTTTGCATTTTAATATTATAACTTTTTTCTGTTTTACATCTGCTTGTAACTTATTCTGCAGTAATTTGGGAGAGGAGTAGTGGTATATGAGAGAAAGGTAGTAAGCATTATGAATTGCCAAGGTTTGCATCCATACCACAGATGAAAACTTCAGCACTGGTCCTATAAATCTTCTTAACTGTAATCTGAAATGGGAAGGGAGATAAACAGTAAGATTCCTTTGTGTATGCTGGAAAGCACTATGTGTAGGAGTTTGCTAGGTTTGCATTATTCACTGACTAATATTTCCACAGTTCCTTGCCTTCATAAACAAAACTGTTATGAACAAATGACCAGTTTAATTACTAATACATATATGAATTTTATCTTCTACTGATTTCCTCTGCTTGCCTAACATGATGACCTACTACTGAAAATCAGAAAATGCCACTTCAAGCATAATTTGTTGTTGTTGTTGTTGTTGTTCAGTCGCATAGTCGATTCCGACTCTTTGCGACCCCATCTAATTAAAATTCTAATTAAAAATCAGAAAATTATCCAGCTCCAAGCCGAATAAATCACCTTAGAAAGCTAGACATGATTGCCAATTTTCTGCCAATTAAAAATAGTCTTCTGACAAAGGAAATCTTTTTTTAAAAATAATGTCATATGAGAGAGGTTTTATCCAAGCAGCACAAATGTCTATTATGATTAACTCCAATGTAGCAAAGAGAATTAAATGATATATCAAACATGAATTTAAAGAAGCTTGGAACAGTGTTGCAAGAAATCATTAATTTCTCAAAATTCCAATACCATCAGAACCAATGGCATATTTTATTGAGCCTATCATTATGTTGCAGCTCAACTAGAAACAGACAGTAAGCAGCTCTGCAGCTTGGCTGTTATATACCATGGGTGCATTCAGGAGTAATAACAAGCTAAGGTTTTTAGTTAGGTGACCATGTTTTAGTTTATTTTTACAAAGGAAAAACCCCAACATAAAATAAACACAAAACCTTAACAAACACAATTATATTACTCATATTAATCATCTTTATCATATTAAACCAAACAATGTTTTTGCTCATGCACCACAGGGTGTGATTTGATTTTTAAGGGGAGCAATTTGAGAATGAGTTAACCAAGTTAATGGCCTTTTAGGCATTAAGTGAACAGTTCACTTTTTGAATACTAAGAATTATATGTCACCGAGGGCGGGTGGTGGTGGTGGGAATCAGGATTTTAGAGATGCTTAGGTGGGCCTGCATGCCCCAAAAAAGATTGAGAACCACTGGTGTAGACAAAGACAGGTGTGCCTGCTCTGTTCACAACCTTTTCATTATCATGTGGAAGGTTTGCAAAGCAGCCGAATCTTCATCAAGGTATACTGTTACAAAACACTGCATGACTACGAACTCTCCTTTACCAGGGTGCTCATGTCTTAGAAAACTCTGTAACTGTGTTCAGCTATACTCAGGTGTAACCAGGGCCATAGCCAGATTCTAGATGTGGGTGGGCAAATATTTTTTCAGGAAGGGCAACAAAGCCTCTTTTCAATGCATTCCTATGGGAAACCGTGCTTTGCCAGGGTGGGCAAACTGCTAACTCAGGGTGGGCTAAGCCTAAGTAATGACCCTGAGTAATGGCCCTGGATGTAACTCCTTTGAAGATCTCCTCATCAACATAGCGAGGTTGGGAATGGGGAGGGAGTAGGGCTGGAGTAAATACCCATGGGTCTCTACACATTTTTAAAACAAAAGGAAAGGTAAAGGTAAAGGTTTCCCTTGCTCTAAAGCCAGTCGTATCTGACTCTAGGATGCAGTGCTCATCTCTGTTTCCAAGCCGAAGAGCCAGTGTTGTCTGCTTCTGCAGATGTTTCCGTAGTTATGTGGCAGGCATGACTAGACACCAGAGCGCACGGAATGCTGTTACCTTCCCACCAAAGTAGTCCCTATTTATCTACTTGCAATTTCTTGCTTTCGAACTGTTAGGTTGGCAGGAGCTGGGACAAAGACGGGAGCTCATTCCGTCCTGCAGTATTATTTTAAACAAAATTTTATTTATTACTAGCAAGGGTTGCCCGGCGTTGCCGGGCTTTTCCCCCCGTGTTTTTTAATTAAAAATGAGCCAATTTTATTTTTGCAATAGTTTTACATTGTGTTGGAAGGTTAAATTGTGTTGTTGTTTTTTTAAAATTGCTTAGTCTGTAATTTTAATTTTTTAAATGTTTATTTATGTTAAATTTGTTTGGCTTGGCTGTTATTAACTGTGATCTGCTTTTTTGGGTTTTTTTGAGGATTAATAAAAGAAGAAAGTATGATATAATAACTCAGCACAGGATTTTTTAAAGTTTCTATTGTATTTTATTGACATATATTTGTGATTTGTGTGAAAGTGTGTTTAGTGTAATTTTTTTTACTTGTTTTTGTTGGTGTGACCTTTTGTGTATAATTGTGAATTTGAGTTTTGTTTGGGGCTGTTGTGTGTTTTTGAATTGTTTGTACTATTGTGGCCAGCAGGTGGTGCTGGTAGGGGTTTTTCTATTTTGACTTTTGTTTCTCTCCTGGCCTCTGGGTGGAGCTTCTTCTGGTAAGTAGGGTCTTTCTGTATTCATTTCTTTTCCAGTCCTGGTGGAGGTAGCACCTGTTTCAGTACGTTTGCTTGTTTTCTTTCTTTTGTGTGTGTGTGTGTGTGTGTGTGAGATGGAATTTGTATTTTTTGTCTGTTTGTTTTGTTTTTGATTGTGTCTTTGTTTACTTCGAATTGTTTTTGCTGTTTTTGTGATTTTTTGGATGTGTTTGACTGTTTTAAGTAATTTTTTTAAAAATTATTTATTTATTTGGTGGTGGGGAAGGGACGTGGTCATTGGGGGTTAGGAAGGGTGGGCTAGGTGGTGGGGAGAGGGGCATGGTCGTTGGGGGTTAGGAAGGGTGGGTTAGGTAGTGGGGAGGGGGGCATGGTCGTTGGGGGTTAGGAAGGGGGGGCTAGGGGGGCGTGGTCATTGGGGTTAGAAAGGGTGGGCTCGGTGGTGGGGAGGGGGGCTTTAGTGTGTGTGCTTCAGGGTATTCATTCCCAAGCAGATGCCTTCACCTGCTTAGGATTCCCTGGAAATGGCATTGAGAGATATCCTGCCTATCTCTCCAACCCGGAGGTTGTCCTTTGGTATCCATAATTATAGCCATTGATACCCTTGTCCTCAACCTCCCCCTAAGTCACTTGGAGGACCCAGAATAGCCGGAGGGTCAGAGCGCCTAAAGGCAAGACCCACAGGCTCGAGTGGGGGCTGCTGGCAGGCAACAACACGAGATACGGAATCCTTACTGCCAGAAACAGGCACCCACGAAGACTGAGGTCCACTCAACGCCAAAGTCAAGAAAGTGGCTTAATTTTTGCCAGTCCAAAGTTTGATCTGGACACCCAAGAAAGGAAACCGTGCGCGCGCACGAACACGTGCCGGTGCCAATACCCGGATGGGACCCGTGCCAGACTCGATCCGTATTCGCCCTGGGGGGCATGGAGTCCTGCCGAGTCCCCGGTCTTGGTGCCTCCATGTTTGGCCGCTGGCCAGAGAGCCCTTGGCTCCGGCCCTCTCCCCCTCCATTTGGAGTGCCCAGAGGGAGTTGGTTGGGGGGGGGGAGGAGGGAAGTAGGTCCCTTCTGCGCCGCTGCCCCTTCCCCATCGGGCGGGAGGGGCCCGTACCTCCCTCCCTCCCCCACTCTTCTCTGCCCCCCTTCCTGCCCTCCCGCCCCGCCTTCCTTCTCTCGTCCGTCCGCGCGCGTCCAGCGGCTCAGAGCGGCTCACCGCTTCCCCAGGAGGCAGGCAGGCAGGCAGGCAGGCAGGCAGGCAGGCAGGCGGAGTGGCCGCCACCCGGTGCCCACCTCGGGTGCCCGCCTGGTGCAGCCCCCGTTCCCTCGGCCTGAGCCCATCCCGAGCGCCCCGACTGAGCCACCGCCACCTCGAAAGCAGGACCATGCTGGGCCCCGCTGGGTACCTGCTGGCCGCTGCCTTCCTCTCCGGCTTCAACTGCGCCCAAGTAAGCCCCGGGGCGCGGGGACTCCGCAAGCCGAGGGGGGGGGATGTGAAAGGGGGGAGGGACGGGACGAGGGGGCGTCCAACCTCTTTGAGAACTGCCGGCAGCAACCCCGGACAGTGGGGGTCGCAGCCCCCACCCACTGATATTAAAGGGGAAACTCCAGGCGCCGTGGGTGAGGGAAAGAAAGCCGGCTGGTGTGTGTTTGGCTGTGACGCGGTGAGTTGTTTTTCTTTTTAATTTTTCGGGCGCCGTTTTCCTCAGCGTTCTGTGTGCTCATGGCGCGCAGGACGCTGGGGCTTGTAGTAATGGGTTGGTGCTTTCTGTTTGTGCTGCGTTTTTTTTAAATGGTTTTGTTTTGATTGGCTGCGGCGCGATTCCGAACGCTGCGCCGTGCGAGAGCCTCTCAGCCTGATTGGCTCTGGCGCGGCGCGGCGCAAGGAATGTTGGGAAGTGAAGTTTTTTCCCTTTCTTGCCGTTTGTGGGGCTGAGGCCCCCGTGCCGGATTTTTAAATCCTTCGTTGACCTGCGTAGGCAATTCGGCCGTGCGCACGAAGGGTGGGTGCAGGTCAGTAGGGCGACGCATAGCAACCTATAGCCAGTTCCAACGGTGAACACTTGGATTTATAGGTTAAGATAAATATTATAAATTATAATATTATAAATTATAATTATAATTAAATAATATTGTAAAAATTATAAATTTATTTATTATTATATTATTTATAACAAAAAGTATTTATTTTAAACAAAATAAATGCATAAATAGGAATCTGGAGGGAACTGGTTTGTTTCAATAAGTCACAGTTAAGACAACCACAATGTAGAATTCTGCTCTCTGCATGATCATGTTGGAGGAGAGAAAGAGAGTACATGAACCCAAGGCTCATTGATGGAATGCTAAGTCATTGCTTATGTTTACATCGTGATGCAAAGTGTGAGTTCCAACTATTTTACATCATCTGACTGAAAATGTGTGTACAAAAAGACCAAATGAAAACAGGAAACTATCTTAACAAGCATAAAAAAGGTTGCAAATAACAACTACATGCCCTCAAGTCAATTCTGACTTATGACAAACCTGTTCAGGGTTTTGTAGTTAGAGAATACACAGAAGTTGTTTACTATTCTCTTCTTCTGGAGCCACCTTGGGAGTGTGCAGTTTGCCCATCGCTACAAAGGCTGGTTCTTCTCACATGTGACTAACTGAATACGGAGCCTTGAGTTATTGTCTGGTATGATCTTGCAGCTCCAATAGCTGTGATATAATCTGCTTCCATGTGGGAATTCCATCTGAATTCTAGCTTCTCTCCACTTTGATGTAACTCAGCATTGATTAGAACCTCTGCCATCAGCAAAACTATTAAAATGCCACCCCAAAAATGTTGGAAGACATCCTTTTTGCAAGCATTGGACTTTACCGATGTCAATTTAAACTAGTAAGACCCACTATAGGTCTCTGAAGTAATTAATAACAACATTAAAAAAAACCAAGATAATGGCAACTGGCCCTATCACTCCCTGGCAAATAGAAGGAGAAGAAATTGAAGCAGTGACAAGACTTTACCTTCTTAGGATCCAGAATCACCACAGATGGTGACTGCACCAATGAAATAAAAAGACGATTAATTCTTGGGAGGCAAGCTATGAGAAACCTAGGGAACATAATAAAAAGTAGAGACATCACCCTGCCAACAAAGGTCCTCATAGTCGAAGCAATGGTATCCCTAGTAGTAATGTATGGTTGTGAGAGCTGGATCATAAGGAAGGCTGAGCACAGAAGAATAGACACCTTTGAAATGTGGTGCTGGAAGAGAATTTTGAGAGGACCCTGGACAGCAAAGAGATCAAATAAGTCGGTCCTGAAGGAAATCAACCCTGACTGCTCCTTGGAAGGACAAATATTGAAGA
The DNA here is from genome assembly GCA_035047345.1 of Bradypodion ventrale. Taxonomy (NCBI): domain Eukaryota; kingdom Metazoa; phylum Chordata; class Lepidosauria; order Squamata; family Chamaeleonidae; genus Bradypodion; species Bradypodion ventrale. The sequence goes on along the minus strand of JAWDJE010000003.1, from coordinate 226,038,252 downwards.
TGAAGCTAAAGTACTTTGGACACTAAATGAGAAGAGAGGACTCACTCGAGAAGACCTTGATGCTGGGAAAGATCAAAGGCAAAATGAGAAGCGGGAGGCATAGGATGAGATGGCTAGATGGCATTGTTGATGCAATGGGCGTAGAGCTGAGTGGGCTGCAGAGGATGGTAGAGGATAGGGGTGCCTGGTGTGCCATGATCCATGGGGTTGCAAAGGGTTGGACTCGACTATGCAACTGAACAACAACAAAAGCTAGATGAACCAAAATAGCAATTATGCCCAGTGCTGTTTCAGGCAATGGCTACCAGATATACCCGAAATGTTCAAGAGTAAAGGCTCACAGCATTTCAGCTAATGATGATGATAATTCCCTTCTTATTCTGCCAGCAGATGAAAGGCAGTTCAGACTGCTATTTAACATGAAGGGCCTCTTTTAGCTTTTACTGCTAAAAGCTACTGATAAATTGTCTAAAATTTTTGTTCACAAGGTCATTCATGCTGGTAGTGTTCAACTATATCTTTTTTGCCCATCACTTCTATTTTTCATACTAATGACATATTTTTTAAACAAAAGGTGGAGAAAAGCTTCCTGGTTATTTAAGGCACGCTTTTGATAGTCGTGACTTGACTTGAATTCTGCCAACCTCTATTATATTAGGTGTGGGCAACATGTGGCCTCCAAATGGTCCAGATGGCCCCCACTAGCATATAGAAAGTCTATATCTGTGATGGTGAACCTTGGCACTCCAGGTGTTCTTGGACTTCCCAGAAGCTCGTCTCTGTGAATCCACACAAATGGGTTTACTGCACATACGCACAGTGAACCCATTTGTGTAGATTTGCAGAGACTTGGGCTTCTGGGAATTGAAGTCCAAGAACACCTGGAGTACCAAGGTTCACCATCACTGGTCTATATAACCTCTACAGCCTTTCCTCAGACCTTTGAGAAATGCCTGGTTCAAAAGTCCTAGCAGCCAGGAATCCAATGGGTGGCAGCAAGTGAGCCAATGTTTTTAGGCAAAGTATATATTCCAATTACCATTCCACCACTAATAATAATAATAATTTAGCTAATGATGATGCAGAACAGTAGAAGTAAAATATTACATTTTTAAAAGGGTGTTGAAATTCTGAGGTCTAGTCCAAAAAAGTAGTTACTGTATGTTGCAATGGCCCTTAGGAGTTGGAATGGCTGGCCGCAAGGAAGGCACGTGAGACGGATGTGCCGTGAAAGTCCAGCCCCAATCTCTCTCGGGTGGACGCATTTATTACCCTGCCTTGAGGGTTCCGTACCTAAGGCGCACGTGACCTCGTTACAGAAGGCTTTTGCATATGTGGCATTTCTGATGGTCAAGACAATACCTGTATTCGCACATTGCCCTGTAGTTAATGGACAACCCGCAGTTGATTAAGGTCTGGGCTGGTGAAACCCATTGTTCTGGCCCTATCTCGGAGCTTATGCATATTGTCTCCGGGAAACTAACTTCCCCAGTTGTTGACTCTGCTCTATTTGCCCAACCTAATCTTTGGCCAGAAGAGGAAGAGCAAGTTTTACCCTGGAGTCATCAACTTTTAACTTTTGCCCTATTTCCCACGCAACCTCCAGCCAAGGCTTTATGAATTGTTCCAATTATTAAACTAGCCCGCACCCCAATTTCCTTTCCATCAAAGCCCGTGGTGGTTCTCAGCCGTGTGCTTAGCGAGCGAACCCATCGGGAAAGGTTTTGGCCAATTGTGAACACGGGCAACCCACAACTGTATTGCCATAGTTTGTTTCAGTTTACTCTTATCCAAGAGTAACTAGAAGTCACATCTCTTTCTTTTAAAAACTGGCCTATGGTACAAGGCAACTAAAGTGAGACTTCATACAGAGTGTGATTGTAGAAGCAACTAAAAACAGGTGCAATTCAATTGCAAAAGGAAGAAACTTTTTTTGTATTACATTATTACACCTATCAGACAACTTCTTAGATATTTCAAGAGTGAATTAATTAAGCATAGCTTGTTATTTGTAACTAGTTACTTAAGTGTTCTGAAAAGAGTACAAGCAAACAGGTTTAACAAATTGAAGTCTATTATGTAAACCTCTTAGCCTTCCAAAATAAACCCAGAAAGAGAAATAAAAATTAGATGTGCTTCAGGAATAAATTCTGCAAACTTTTAATGAACATTTTCAAGCAATGTTATTTCACATTCTTCAGCTGGAATTCATGCTACTATTAAGTAGACATTTTTATAAACACGTTTTAAGATTTGTATTCTACCCTTAAAAGTTATTTCCCATTTCTATGAAAAGTAGGAATTACTATTTTAATTCACCACTAGATGCCACTATCAAACAATTCTTATTGAAACAAAGGCGTATCAAAATCTGCCTGTAGTGAAGTATTGAGGGCATGCTTAGACCGGAAAATATATTGCATAAGGAAGTAGCACAGCGTGTCTGTAACTGTTATAACAAATATGGATGTCATACACCACAACAGGTAGAATTATTGGAAGATAAAACATACCAGAAATTGGATACTATATAATCTGAACAAAAGTTTAAAATATTGTATGAGTGTGAATATTTTAAAAATTCACGTTTTCTCAACACTCAATACAGATAAAAACTAAGCCTTGACTAAAAAAAAGTTACCCACTCTGAATAGTTTACAAAATTAAAATGGTAACATATAAACTAAACATAATATAGAAAGCTACATTGTTAGGAGCAGACTTCTAGTTTATCTTCTTGATTTTCTAGCTTTCTACATGCAATTGTTTCTGTGGACATGTGGCAGGCATTACTAGACACCAGAGTGCATGGAATGCTGTTTATCTTCCCATCGAAGTAGTACCTATTTATCTACTTGCAATTTCTTGCTTTCGAACTGCTAGATTGGCAGGAGCTGTAACAGAGACAGGAGCTCACTCAGTCATGCAGTACTCGGGTCTGGAACTGCTGACCTGCAACTGCAGACAGAGCTGGATCTATGGCTATAAATGGAGAAGAGCACCAAACTATAGAGTCAGATACAACTGGCTTTCAAGCAAGGATTATCTTTACCTTTTACATGGAATTGTAAAAAGAATTTTTACAATTGTAATCCTCTACCTATTTGAAATAATGCAGTTCTAGAAACTCTGTTACTTTTTGCACATGTAAATTAGATGGAAGGGTTTGCTATAGACAAACTGATAACATCTTTATTTTTAGGGAAGGCTTGATCAAATATGGTAGACTGATCAGCTGACTGTCATGGAATGGTTTGCATTGTACTGAGTTTGGGAAGCTATCCAAAGTTTATTATCCTTAGCAAGGGTATCTAAAACCACAGCCGCAATGAGTCATATGGTGCTTATTAAGGCTTGTAATGTCCTGTTAGGTGACTAACATTTATCCCTTCACTTATTGAATTCAAAAGGCCCATTTCTGCAGCCTGTAATACTAAGTGTGGAAATGGGGAATGGGACTGCAATTATCTTTATCATTTTCCATTACAATATTTGTGAAAGTAGCAATCTATTTCACCTCGTGTAACAAACAAACAAAAATCCCAGTTTTTTGTGGCACCTTTAACACTAGATTTTCATATAAGCTTTCATGAACATCTTTTATTCACTCCTTCTTCTGTGTCTAGGCCAGATGTGAAACTGCCTAAACGAAGGCACCTTTTTGGTGAGTTCATTTTGCCTGACCTAATGTGCGAAAGATTAGCTGGCAACACAAGGTTGCCGTTGCCCGGGGAATGCCCGATTGTGGTTCAAAAATACCACAATATTCAAGGAGGCGCTTTTTGCCATTCACAAAGTTAAGGTTACAATAAATTAATTAGTGCTAAAGCTTTGCTTGTTTGTTGTTGTGTATCACATATGTGTATAAAGGGTTTTTTTGGAAAATAACAAGAACTTTACTGTACAGAGGTAGAGTGGGTGGTTTGTTGTTGTTTTGCCATGCTCTGATCACTTGAGACTGTGATTTTGTTTCTCTTGTTCTTCTCTTCTACGCAGGACGGAATGAGCTCCCGTCTTCGTCCCAGCTCCTGCCAACCTAGCAGTTCGAAAGCAAGAAATTGCAAGTAGATAAATAGGGACCACTTCGGAGGGAAGCTAACGTTTTCGTGCGCTCCGGTGTCTAGTCATGCCTGCCACATGACCACGGAAACGTCTGCAGAAGCAGACAGCGCTGGGCTCTTTGGCTTGGAAACAGAGATGAGCACTGCACCCTAGAGTCGGATACGACTGGCTTTCGAACAAGGGAAACCTTTACCTTTAAAAAGAGGTGTGTGAAAATGTAGCTCTCTACTGCATGAAAAGGGGGGAAAACTCCATAAAATGTACTTTAAGTTGAGATTTTTGCTACCTTTAACTGAAAAGCATCCGGTTGGGTTATTATTATTTTTCCTTTTTCAAGGGAGGGGATGAGACTGGGCAACTTTTCCACACTTTTCCCTTTACCAAAAAAAAGGATAATTCGAATTCCAAAATTCTCCAACATAAACTGCCAATGGGAGGCGGGGATGGCAATGAAAAAACTACTCCTTCAACATCTCATGCACCCTTTAAAAACCTGACTGGGCTCACAAGTGGGAGGTTTTTATGGCACATAAAAGAGGATTGTGCAGGGAGACTTTATAGCCTTGTCTGTTGTTGTTCAGTCGCACAGTCGAGTCCAACCCCTTACAACCCCATGGACCACTGCACACCAGGCTCCTCTGTCCTCTGCCATTCTCTGCAGCCCACTCAGGTCTACACCCATCGTGTCCATGATGCCATCCAGCCACCTCATCTTCTGCCTCCCCCTTCTCTTTTTGCCTTCGATCTTTCCCAGCATCAAGGCCTTCTCAAGTGAGTCCTCTCTTCTCATTTGGTGGCCAAAGAACTTGAGCTTCAGTATTTGTCCCTCCAGTGAGCATTCAGAGTTGATTTCCCTTCAGGATTGACTGATACTGATCTCCTTGCAGTCCAGCGGACTCTCAAGAGTCTCCTTCAGCACCACAGTTCAAAGGCATCTATTCTTCTGCGCTCAGCCTTCCTTATGGTCCAACTTTCACATCCATACTGGGAATACAATTGCGTTGACTACGCGGACTTTTGTTGGCGGGGTGATGTCTCTACTCTGTATTATGCTATCTAGGTTTTTCATTGCTTGCCTCCCAAGAATTAATCATCTTTTTATTTCATGGCTGCAGTCACCATCAGCAGTGATCTTGGATCCCAGGAAAATAATGTCTGTCACTACGTCCATTTCTTGCCCTTCTATTTGCCAGGGAATGATGGGGCCAGATGCCAGGATCTTGGTTTTTTTTGTTGTTGAGCTTCAGACCAGCTTTTTCACTCACCTCTTTCACCCTCATCAAGAGGCTCTTTAGATCATCTTCGCTTTCCGCCATTAGGGTGGTATCATCTGCACTCCTCAAGTTGTTGTTTCTCCCAGCAATCTTAATTCCCACTTGTGCTTCATCCAGCCCTGCATTATACATGATGTGCTCTTCATATAAGTTAAATAAGCGGGGTGACAATATACAGCCTTGTCGCACTCCTTTTCCTATTCTAAACCAATCGGTATTACCGTATCCTGTTCTAACTGTTGCTTCTTGACACGCATACAGATGAGGTGGCCAGGTACTCCCATCTCTTTAAGTGTTTGCCACATTTTATTGTTGTCAGCACAGTCAAAGGCTTTGGTATAGTCAATGAAACAGAAGTACAGTAAAACCCCTACTTACGAAAAAAAGTCCATTCCGTAGGCTTTTGCTTAAATCGGTTATGTAACTCAAAGCAAAACCACAGGAAAAATTATTTTTTTACATAACTCGAAGCAAACCCACAGGAAAAAGAATCTTTATGTAACTCGAAGCAAACCCATAGGAAATCGTGTAAATCGGGACATGGTTTTAGCACAAAAACTTTATGTAAGTCGAATTTTATGTAACTCAAGGCATATGGAAGTCGGGGTTTTACTGTAGTTTTTTCTGGTGCGCCCCTGCTTTTTCCAAGATCCAGCGAGTGTTTGCAATTTGGTCTAGGTAAAGGTTTCCCTTGCTCGAAAGCCAGTCGTATCCAACTCTAGGGTTAAGTGCTCATCTCTGTTTCAAAGCCGAAGAGCCAGCACTGTCTGCTTCTGCAGATGTTTCCATGGATATGTGGCGGGCATGTCTAGACACCGGAGCGCACGGAAATGCTGTTTACCTTCCCACCGAAGTGGTCCCTACTTATCTACTTGCAATGTCTTGCTTTCGAACTGCTAGGGTGGCAATTTGGTCTAGCCCTTGTCTAGTCACAGAAAAGCAAGAAGAGGCTCGATAGCTCCCTCAAAAATCAACATTTAAATTATACAGACGTCTGCCTGTTGTCATTATCGTGGGCTTAAAGTAACAACAATCACTCAAAACAAGCTTAATGGAACTTTACATTAAAAAACAACAAACCTATAAATCTGAGCCTGATGATTAAAAGAATGAGTGTTATATAAACCCAGTTCGCCCTATTTATCATTGGTAAACAAAGAGGGTAAAAGTAAAGGTTTCCCTTGCTGGAAAGCCAGTCGTATCTGACTCTAGGGTTCAGTGCTCATCTCTGTTTCAAAGCCGAAGAGCCAGCGCAGCCTGCTTCTGCAGAGACGTTTCCGTGGTCATGTGGCAGGCATGACTAGACACTGGAGCGCACGGAAACGCTGTTTACCTTCCCACCAAAGTGGTCCCTACTTATCTACTTGCAATGTCTTTGCTTTAAAACTGCTAGGTTGGCAATTTGGTCTAGCCCTTGTCTAGTCACAGAAAAGCAAGAAGAGGCTCGACACCCCCCTCAAAAATCAACATTTAAATTATACAGACGTCTGCCTGTTGTCATTATCGTGGGCTTAAAGTAACAACAATCACTCAAATCACACTTAATGGAACTTTACATTAAAAAACAACCTATAAATCTGAGCCCGATGATTAAAAGAATGAGCGTTATATAAACCTAGTTCGCCCTATTTATCATTGGTAAACAGAGAGGGTAAAGGTTTCCCTTGCTCGAAAGCCAGTCGTATCCGACTCTAGGGTTCAGTGCTCATCTGTTTCAAAGCCGAAGAGCCAGCGCTGTCTGCTTATGCAGACGTTTCCGTGGTCATGTGCATACCTGTCAAGTTTCGGGAAATTCCTGTCAACCCCCCATATTTTACACTATTTCCTGCCATGTATGATTTAGACTGCAATTAGACTGGATACCAGCACAGGATAAGCATAGCTGTCGAGTTTCCCGTTTTGGATGGGAAATTTCCCTTATTTGACAGGAATTTCCCGAAACTTGACAGGTATGGTCATGTGGCAGGCATGACTAGTCACTGGAGCACATAGAATGCTGTTTACCTTCCCCACCGAAGTGGTCCCTATTTATCTAATTGCAATTTCTTGCTTTTTCGAACTGCTAGGTCGGCCGGGGCAATGACGGGAGAGCTCATTCCCTCCTGCAGTGCTCGGGAATCGAACTGCAAAAAACTACCCCCGGAAATCTTTAGAATCCCGCGCCCTGTGAGGAAGCAAAAAAGTGGAGGGAAATTGGAACAGACTGGACTTGAGGAAAACAAAGCCTGAGGAGGGGCTTCGCCGCCCCCGCCACGCCAGGAACCGCCTCACCCGGCCGCCCGAGAGACGGGCCTCGGCCACACACACACACACATGCGCCAAGGGCGGAGCGGCGGCTGGCGGCGAGCATGTGCGCCGTGCTCACCGGGCTCAGTCGGCGGGGAAGACGGGGGGACGGGACGGGGGGCGGGCCCGGGAGGAGGGGAGGGCGGTGCTGCCCTCAGCCGGGGAGGACGCGTTATACAACCGCTTTGGCGTCGCTTGCATAAGCAGCGCCTGCCGGGGAGAGCCCAGAATAGCCTCTCGGCCGCCCCCCGCACTCTGGAGGAGGAGAGGAGGGACGAGGGAGAGCGCAGCGCCGCCCCGCTCTCTCCTCCCCCTGGCCCCGAAGGGGGGACGCCCGAGACTGAGGCGAGCCAAGCCAAGCTCTCTTAGTCTCGCTTCGCCCGAGACTGAGAGAAGCCGGAGGAAGAGGAGGAGGATGAAGGCGGGCGAGCGGGAAGGTGGCTCCTCGGGCTGACAGCCTCCCGTCCTTCGGGGGAGGGAGAGCTCAGCCATTATGGAGCTGCCGGAGCACTAAGCAGCAGCGCCCGCCGCCACACCCACCTACTAGCCCCCTAGTCGCGAAAATGGAGCTGAGGCCTGACACCCACCCGCAGGCCCCACCGGGGACCCCCGTCGGCGCCCCCTGCCCGGAGATGTTGCAAGTGGCCGAGGAGGCTTTCCGAGGCGGGCAGTTCGCGCTGGCGGCCGAGATCCTGGCCTCGCAGCTGGCCTCGTTGCCTCAGCCCGACCGGGGCCTTTGCCTCCGCCACGGGGACGCGCTGGCCCGCGCCGGGCGCTTGGCCGAGGCGCTCGAGGCCTACAGCGCCGCCGCCCGCTTGGCCCGGCTGAGGCCCGAGGAGCTGCGCGGCCTGGCCGAGAGCTTGGCCCTCGTCATCCGGCAGAAGCAGCTGCGACTCCCGCCGCCGCCGGGGCCTGCTGCTGGACCCGCCGCTTCGGAGGAAGAAGGGTGGGCCGAGGAGGAGCCCACGGCGGCGGCGGCGGAGGACCCCCCCTGCTGCTGCCGCCCCCCGGAGCCGCTGGGCTGCCCTTCGTGCCGGCGCCTGGTTTGCGAGCCGGTGACTCTGTGCTGCGGACACACCCACTGCCGGCGCTGCGCCCAGGGCGCCGGAGGACGAGGAGCAGCGGAATGCGCCCGCTGTGCTGCTGCCCGCCGGCCGCCGCCCCAGCCGCCGGGACCCCCCGGGGCCGCCACCGCCCCCCCTCAGGCCGCCGCCGCCGCCACTGCCGCGGGCCTCCTCCTTCGCGTCAACGTCCTGCTGGGCAGCCTGCTGGAGAAATGGTTCCCGGCCGAGAGCCGAGCGCGCCGGCTGACGGCCGAAGGGGACGCCCTGTGGGAAAGGCAGGAGCGGGCGGCCGCCTTGGAGAAGTACACGCAGGCCCTGGAGCTCGGTGAGTGAGGGAGTGAGTCCGTCCCCGTCCCGGCCGGCCCGGGGGAAGGAGGGAGGAGGCGAGGCAGGGCCGTAGTACTAGCCGGAATTAAGATTAAATGGGGTTTTTAATATGTATGGTTTTTAATAGGCGAGCGAGGCCGTCTTGGAAGGAGGAACACAGTACCTTCTACATGGGCGGAGTAGAAATGGAATTAATAATAATAATAATAATAATAATAATAATAATAATAATAATAATAATAATAATAATAATAATAATAATAATAGATGTGGGTGATGTATAAGTGGAAATAATAATAGTAATAGTAGATGTGGGCGGAGTATAAATGGAAATTATAATAATATTAATAGATGTGGGTGGTGTATGAGTGGGAATGATGATGATGATGATAATAACATGTGGGAGGTGTATAAGTGGAAATAATAAAAATAATAATAATTGATAGTAATAATTGATAATGATGATAATGAGCATTGGGCTCAGGTGGCTCAGACGCTGACTGGGAGGCGGAAGGTGAGCAGTTTGATTCCCGAGTACTGCAGGACGGAATGAGCTCCTGTCTTTGTCCCAGCTCCTGCCAACCTAGCAGTTCGAAATTGAAATTTGAAATTCTTATAGACCGCTTTCCTTGCCCAGCAGACAACCCAAAGCGGTTCACAATGCATAACATACAGAAATACAATATAGCACTGATACAAAGCAAAATGCAGTTTTACAAGCAAAACAGCAATGCAAAATTACATAACAGTACATGGTATAACACCAATTACAATACAAAAATGCAATAAATACAAATGGGCTAAAACCACCCACAAATTCCTGTGCCTTCAGAGTCCCTCGAGGGGGGAGGGCGGGGCCCACGGCGCCGGCCGGTGGCGGGGCCGGGAAAGCCTCTTTGCCCCCACCGGGGCCAGGTGCAAGACATTGCAAGTAGATCAATAGAGACCACTTCGGTGGGAAAGGTAAACGGCGTTTCAGTGCACTCCGGTGTCTAGTCATGCCTGCCACATGACCACAGAAACGTCTGCAGCAGCAGACAGCGCTGGCTCTTCAGCTTTGAAACAGAGATGAGCACTGAACCCTAGAGTCAGATACGACTGGCTTTCCAGCAAGGGAAACCTTTACCTTTACTACTACTAAATAATAATAATAATAATAATAATAATAATAATAATAATAATAATAATAATAATAATAATAATAATAAATAGTGTGGGTGGGTGAATATTTTTTCAGGATGGGCAACAATGTCATTCATTTATACACACACACACACACACACACACACACACACACACACACACAGGAAGAGATAGATAGATAGATAGATATAAGCAGCCGGGAGTTTGAGGGTGGGCAAACTGCTAACTCAGGGTGGGCAAGGCCACCCCCTGGCTATGGCCCTGGGCCCGGTCGCCTTTGTTCTGCCATCGGGCAGCTGCAATTGGTAGCCTGACATAAAAGACTTATTAAGTCATGTCTTCGCTGACGCGGCGGCCGTAATCCGACAGGCGTGCGGGACTTGCTTGGCTCACCACAAAGGGAAAGAAACAGGCCAAGTGCCATTCCTGAGGCCCTGCTCCTTATCTAGGCAGGGGATTAGTGGGGTCTGAAGGGTTGGGGGGGGGAGGGAGAAGGGGGAAGATCCCTGGTGCCTGCCTTCTCTCAGACTTTTCTAAAGTGTGCGTAAATAGGCAGGGGATGATATGCCACTCCAGGTTGAGAAAACAATAGGTGGAAGTTCTTCTTCCAAATCTAGACCAGACGTGAAATGAAGGCACCTTTTGCGGCAGGGGTGTCCAAACTACGACACATGGGTCGGATCCGGCCCCAGACACAAATTCATCCAGCCCACACCGCCCTTGCCACTCTTGGAAGCAGAAGTAAAACATGCCATGTTTTACTTTTGCTCTTAGGAGCGGCACGTGTAATGTGGGCCGGATGAATTTGTGTCCAGTGCCGGATCTGGCCCACAGGCCGTCGTTTGGGCATCCCTGGTTTAAGCAGAGAAATGGCAGCCTAAAAACCTCTCAATCTGTTGCAAAACAGATTGCAAGGGTGTGTGTGTGTTTCACTTCTGCTTTCAGGGGCAGCATGGACCGGATGAATTGGTGTCAGGGGCTGGATCCAGCCCGCAGGCTGTAGTTTGGGCACCCCTGGTTTAAGCAGAGACAATAGCAGCCTAACAATCTATCTCATCCTGTTACAAAACAGACTGCAAGGCACGTTTTACTTCTGCTTCTAGTGGGGGGGAACCACGTGACTGGCCCACTAAACCACGGCCCGGCCCACAGCCCAAAAAGTTCAGCTACCCCTGTTTTGGGGAGTTAATTCTGCAGTTACTTTTGCCTGACCCAATGTGAGAAAGATTAGCTGGCAACACAAGGTTGCCGTTGCCCAGGGTACACCTGATTGTGGTTCAAAAATACCACAATCTTCTCTTTCTGTGTTCCCCCAATAGATGGGAGTGATATTACAGTAAAACCCCTACTTATGGGGGGAAAAGTCTGTTGCGTAGGCTTTTGCTTAAATTGTTTTTTATGTAACTCAAAGCAAACCTATAGGAAAAAAATATTTTTATGTAACTCGAAGCAAACCCATAGGAAAAATGAAATATTTATGTAACTCGAAGCAAACCCATAGGAAAAATGAAATATTTATGTAACTCGAAGCAAACCCATAGGAAAAATGAAATATTTATGTAACTCGAAGCAAACCCATAGGAAAAATGAAATATTTATGTAACTCGAAGCAAACCCATAGGAAAAATGAAATATTTATGTAACTCGAAGCAAACCCATAGGAAATCATGTAAATTGGGACATGGTTGTAGCACATAATCATTATGTAAGTCAAATTTTATGTAACTTGAGGCATTTGTAAGTCGGGGTTTTACTGTACTTCATGGTTTTTGTGCCCATCATTTAATGATGTTTCTTTCTTAAGGTGCAGTTTCACACAATGGAACTGTATGGTGTGTTTGAATAAGACATTACCCCTTGAGGTGAGGTGTTTTGAACATTTGTCACTAAGTGAAGTTAATAGAAGAGGGAGGGAGTTCTGTAGGAAGGGGTCCCTGGAGTGGGAGTCGGTGGGAATCCCACCTGCAATGGATGCACAGCTGTTGCAGACATGGTTGGTAGACCAGCGAGAAGTTAAATAATGTCTGGCTCAGGATTCAGGGAGAGCCTTTCATTAGGGTTCCCCTGTTGCGATTGAAAAAATGGGAATTGATTTTTTTTATCATGTCAGAAACACACGAAAAGATTTTTGCTGGAGGAACTCCGCTCAGGGGACGCCTGAATGAGGCTCCTTTCATGTCCCCAAGACCTTTTTGCACCAGAGCGGTCCCTATTTATCTACTGTACAGTACTTGCAATTTCTTGTTTTCGAATGGCTGGAAAAGCATAATGCGAAGGGCTCATTTGTCCACAGTGTGTTGCTGGATTTCACCTCTGCAAGCTTGAAAGAGGTTGTGTTAGTAGTAGTTGGAGTTGGACACATGCAGGAAAAGAAATAGCCAAAGAGCCTTCTGTAGTAAGGTAGGATGTTTTCTGTTCTATTAGTTGCAACATATGTGTATTTTGCAACGGGAGAAATCCCTGTAAAAAGTAGACCACAAGCACACTTTCAATTTGTTGCAGCATATTGTTGGGGATTTCAAGTTTCTCTCGCAGCAAGAAATTGAGGTTTTGACCCAGGAATTAGAAAAAAGAATAGAGGGGAAATAATTCACGAAGTTACTTGTGTATTGCATAGCATGGTAAACATAACTTTGCGACACAGTGAGCTACTTCCTAGAACAGGGGTTCTCAACCTACAAACCATGGGCCAACCCCGGCCCGTGGCACCATTTTATGTGACCCATGTCGCCGCCACCAGAAGCAGACACATTTTATGGCAGCGTTTACGGTGGGGAGAACCACCAGTCCAGCCCGCTCAGCTGTCTGAGAGGGTGTGGTCCAGCCCATAACTTTAAAAGGTTGAGAACCCCTGTCCTACAATTTGAAGTTGGTATCTCAAAAGGATGGCATATTTTTGGGCTGGTGCTTGTCTACTGAGTTGCTGCACTATTTTCCCTCCTGCCCCTTTGCAACATATGTACAATTTCACACTCCATTTTCTGCTTTTCCTATTTAGTCAGGATGTGATGAACATAATGGGACCAAGTTTTTTAAAAAAGAAATGTTTTTTGTGCCTCATGATGGTAGTATCTGGTGTGCCTCTGAAATATGTAGATTGTGGATTAAGGTCATTATGAGCCCTCCTTATCCATACTTCACAAACTTTGCAGATTCCTTTCTTTTCTTGTTAATAGGGGGTTTTATATGAAAATTTTAATAGTTGTGTCAGTTTGTATTTTTGAATTTTATGTTGTAAGCCGCCCTGAGTGGGAAAGTTTTTCCTAGAAGGACGGGATATAAGTTTAATTAATAATAATAATAATAATAATAATAATAATAATAATAATAATAATAATAATAATAATAATAATAATAATAATAATAATAATAATAAAATAGTGCCTTTCTTACAAGTCAGCTCCAAACTTGCAGCAGGTACTGCATCATTGAAGAACCTTTGGATTCATAGTTTGTTACCCTGCTTAAATGTGAACTGTCACCTATTTGGCACATGGGCATTTCTTTTTAAACTGAGGGATAACATTCCTGTATTGCCAAAGGGTAGCCCAAGAAGTTTTACCATCTGAGGCAGAAGCTGTTCACTGCCTCTTTCCACTGCCATCTACTGTACTTGTTCATGATGCATCCTTATGGGCGAGGTGGTTCCTGGAGCTGCTTGCACCAGAGTTCACAGAGCACCTGAAAGATCACTACAGAGTGAGGCGTTGCTGATTGGAAAGCTTTCCTACGCTGGTGTTTTTCGAAAAAGCATTTCGAAAAAGTAGAAGCAGTGACAGATTTTACATTCCTTGGATCAAAGATCACTGCAGATGGGGAATGCAGCCATGAAATAAAAAGGCGACTGATTCTTGGGAGACAAGCCATGAGAAACCTGGGGAACATAGTGAAAAGCAGAGATATCACATTGCAAACAAAAATTAGAATAGTCAAAGCAATGGTATTCCCAGTGGTAATGTATGGGTGTGAGAGCTGGACCATTAGGAAGGCTGAGCGCAGAAGAATAGATGCCTTTGAAATGTGGTGTTGGAGGAGAGTTTTGAGGGTACCTTGGACAGCGAGGAGAACAAATAGGTCAATCTTAGAAGAAATCAACCCTGACTGCTCATTGGAAGGTCTAATAGTAAAGACGAAGCTGAAGTACTTTGGGCATCAAATGAGAAGGGAGGATTCGCTTGAGAAGGCCTTGATGTTGGGAAAGGTGGAGGGTAAAAGAAGAAGGGGGAGGCCAAAGATGAGATGGCTAGATGGGATTGTAGACACAATGGGTACAGAACTGGGAGTGCTGAGGGGGATGGTGGAGGACAGAGGCGCCTGGAGAAAAATGGTCTATAGGGTCGCAAAGGGTCGGAATCGACTGTGCGACTGAACAACAACAAATGTCCACTTCACTCTGAGAGGTTCCCACACCAAGTGATGATCTGAGAAGCCATGCTTTGGAGCTGGCTTCAAATGCTTAAATGCGTGACCGGCCCATTCAGCCATGTGACTGGCCCATGGCACACACAAAATTGGCCACCCCTGTGTTAGATTGTTGAAAACAGTGCTTTCTTAGTAGCAAAAAGAGAAAGGGGGGTTAACCGGCCCAGCAGCATGATACAGTGAATCAAAAATACCAATAAATATTTGCATAGGTTAAAATGCCATGCAGAAACAATTTGTCTTTTGATTCAGAGTTTGGGAAAGTTACTTTCTGGGCTGAAATTCCTACAATCCCTGAGCCAGTAACCCTAATGCATTGTAGGAGCTGTAGTTGGGGGGTGGGGTGGGGGAGTAATAGTTCAAAGCTCTGGTTTCATCATTAGTAGTGGAGCAAGTCAGTTCCAGGCTAGCATCATCAAAACATGTGTCAGTTACGCAAGGGTAAATAAGCCCTGGAAACTGCGCAGCATTACCTAACATTTATGTAAATATGAGATTAGAGCTGACTTGTGTACAGAAGGTAGCTGACATGTGGCTTTGCACTCATAGCTTTCAATGTGTTTACATGTATCCATAGATGAGTTTGAATTTTTAAAGATAGAATGTCAGGAGCCTGGTTTAAAAAAAATATGAAATAAAATGAAAAACAAGACCTGGTTTAATCGCACTGCATCAAGTTATCATCAGTGAAATGCTTTGCTGCCTTGCAGCTTATGACTCATCCTGCAGCAATTCTAGAAAAGCTTTTTTTTCCAGTCTATGACGAAAAGGGCATTATGCTAAAAAAAAAAAGTGTTGGTATTTCTGCTTTGAGATATTGAGACATTCAAAGCACATTAGAACTGTTAACTTTATCCTTTGTGGGGCAACACATCCTTTGTGATTTAGCTACCAATATATCTTGGTGTAGTTTAACCCAGAGCTGCCAACTTTGGTTGGTTTACAGGTGTCAGATTGCAATACAGAGCCAGTAGCAGCTAGCCTACACTCGGCTGATAGAAGTTACGTGTGGCTTTCCAAGGCACTTTCACTAAAACTTTTTTCCTACTTGTGAACACTTCATCGTTCAATGTAGCACCCCCAAATTATGCAGAGGTGAAGCTACATTTACCATGCAGAAGCGTAAAATATAAATGGCATTAATTACTTTTCCCAAACATGTTCGCCTATGTGATGGCTGTTTATTTGCATAGCTGTGCCTGACATTTTCTACACTATTTAGATAAGGTAAGATAAATCTTTATTGTCATTATCCCCTATATATCCTTAGGTGTCCATTAAAAACACAGTAGGGATAAATTTAGAAAGTTTGGTATTGCTCCCAACAAAGTAATCAAACTGAAACCCAAATAAACATCTTTCTTAACCTTGCTTTCTCTCACACTGAGAATATGGACAAGATGTGAGTTGACAAAGCCAGTTTCTAAAATGCTTTGGGATTCACTTAAGTAACAGATAAAGTGTGACTCTCTTTGTATATGGTATGTCAAATGCAATATATAACTTAATCATTTTGTAGTTAATAGCCAAACCTGCATTTTGATTTTTTGGAAACATTTTGAAAATACTTTCTTGCTTTGTTCTAAAACGATTCCATTACAGCATAAGAAGAGAATTTTTTATCATGGAGTCTCGAATGGGTCTCTAGAGTTCAACAGTCTTTGCTCCTATTTCTTACCTTGTCTGTCGATGAAGAAAATCATTCTATAGGGTGGGATTTTATCATTATCACATGATCAGTTATTAATAGAGGGGATAGTTTATCAAGTGTTAGTTTTTCATGTAGTGTGTCCTTCAAGTAAGCTGGCTGTTTATAATGTTTCATCAAATGTTCTTTGGTTTTCGATCAGGTATAGAAGTGTGTTAAGAATTTGTTTAGATATTGTTAGGGTGAGGCAGGCTTACTAAGTGGTTTTATGTACACGCTCTAACTTGGTTCCACAAGTTTGGACTTCATACGGATTTGGACTTTGTATGAGGCATGCAAAATCTTATCCGCGATGCCTCATACAACGTCCAAATCCTTGCCGCGATGCCTCGTACAATGTCATTTCCATAGAGATACATTGTACTGTAACAGCACAGACTTTAGGGCAAAGTCAAGGAAACAGACAGAACTTTAAGAAAACATTGTCTAAAGGCTAAAAACATTACAAAAACATGTCAAAAAACCCTGATTTTAGGGGACAAACCAACCTGGGGGAAAAACCACAATGCCTCATACAAAGTCACAGCGACTTTGTATAAGGCAACTTTTTTCAAGGAATTAGGCGATGTTGTATGAATTCGATGTTGTATGAAGCGGACTTTGTATGAGGTATTTCTGTATGCACATAGTCATTTATAAAGTCAGTGATGGGAAACCTTGGCACTCCAGGTCTTCTTGGACTGCAATTACCAGAAGCCCAAGTCATCACTCCTGCTGATCAGGGCTTCTGGGAATTGAGGTTCAGGAACACCTGGAGTGCCAAGGTTCACCATCACTGATATAGGTCATTCAAGTTAGTTTTCTGCAAAATATTACAAGGATAGCAAATCTTTTGTGTATTATACTTTGTGTTATTTTTAGTATTTGTTCAGCTTTTTCCTAGGCTTCTGCATTATATGAGTTGTTTTTCGAAACACAAAAAGTGAGAATGTTCAGGCCTAGAAGACAAATGAGTAACAGATAAAGAGAAGAGTCAACTTTCTCACCATGAATGAAACTGAGGAGCAGGCAATATTGATTCCAGATTTTGTGGGTGTAGTGGGTCTTGAGGGAGAGGGGCATAGAGGGGGAGAAGGAGAGAGAGAGTAGTATCAACTAATGATTTCTTGAAGCAAAGTTGTGTATGATGGCAGTAGCCTTCAGAGACCAGAGAGAGCATGCCTCAGAGGGCATGTCGGGATTGTAGCTGTCAGTGGTATTCTGTGTAGCAGCATTTAAAAGAATTGCAATAGAAATAAGAGGGCTAATGTGATCCTAGGATGTGGTTTAGCCAGTCCTGTTTTTAGTTTCTCATACATAATTTGTAGGCTGTGATTTTAGGGTAAGCTTTCTGAAATACTTTAATCTCCCATTTTGTTTCAATTAAGAATAGTGTGAGATATAAAAAGAAGGAGCAAATATTTAGGGAAAGAGTGCAGGTATCATATACTGGGTTGAAAAACGCTCTAGATGTTTTTTCCAATCAATGAACAAAAATGATATTTCTAGAACAAAAGTTCCAAGGAAAATTCCACTTGCTTGGTTTCTTGCTTGTGTGCAGACATGCATGCATACACACAGAGAGACGTGACGCACGCACGCATGCGCACGCACACACACAACCACAAAGAGCAAACAATAAAATAAGACTAGAAGGTGTTTCTAGAAGGCTAAATTTGCGATAAGAGAATGCCAGTTACATTGGGACTTAGTTATGTGTTGCCAAGTCGGAACTGACTTGTAGTGACCTTACCAGGTCTTTCAAGGTAAGTGAGATGTTTAAGGAGTGGTGTGACAAGTTCTCCTCACTGAGTGGGTTTCCAAGGCTGAATCCAGGTCTCCTGAGTCCATTTACTCTATCCACTACACTACACCGGATATCTCTACTGGGATACTCCTAGTATTATCACTGATGTTACTTACAAAAGTTGTTTGGATGAATAAAGGTATCAGAGTTGCTTGATAGTGTTTGGAAATATCTGACTGGTTTTTAAAAGATCTCCACTCACCCACTTAAATTGCTGTAGGTAGGGCCTCCTGCTAGCTATTGAATTCCTAGACAATTTTGTCTACTTTGGACATTAATTGTGTCTCCCAACAGACCGTTCTTTTGCTGGAACAGCAAATAACTTATCTTCTCTCAGATTTCCTCCTCCCAGACACCCAGTTTCCTTTAAGCATCTCAGCATGTGGACTACTTTTGGAGTTACTATTCACTACAGCATGGCTTTTTAATGTACACTGTTGTTTGATTTAAGAACAGTGCCAGAACGCTGAAATGGGTCAGGAACGTGTAACACCAGATAGGTTGTATTATCAGTAGTTCTGAAATAGATTGGAATGAGGGCAGACGCAGAAGCGACAGTTCCCCTTCTCCCACTTCATTTATTTTTGGGAAGGTGTGTGGGTGGATTATGCCTGACTTGAAGTGTTGTTACCTAAGAATAATCATGTCAGTATCTAAAAATAAGGTATGGGCAGGTGGTTATATTTTGTTCCGAAACTAGATTTGCTTTGTTTAATGCCAGGAAGAAAGCATTTAAGCAAAGATAAACCTGTCAGATCGACTCAGACTTTGAAGACTAGACTGAACATTGATTTGAGCACTGGTAATCATGGGCAGTTTAGGCATTCTTCAGGAATTGGTGTCCTCTAGTTTCAGATGACACTTTATTATTATTATTATTTATGTCAGGAGTGAAAATAAACACATTTCATTTCTGGGTAATTGAGTGTGGCAGTACCTGCGTAGCACTGCTGTGTTTGTCTCCTTATGGAGCTTATTAAATGAAGCAAGAGCAATCTACGGATGGGTGGTATAGATGGCCAATGTAATGCTTAGAGTTAAGGAAAATACAGTAAAATATTTCACAGGTGAGAAACAGATTGACCGTCTTGAGATGGCTGTGAAGAAAGATTGAATACTTATTTTGTTGTTCAGTCACACAGTCGATTCCGACCCTTTGTGACCCCATGGACCATTGCCCGCCAGGCACCTCTGCCCTCCACCATCCTCCTCAACCTGCCCAGCTCTGTGCCCATTTCATCTACAATACCATCTAGCCATCTCATTTTTGGCCACCCCCTTCTTCTTTATAGCTTACCGGTTAAACGTGTCTGTAGATATCACTGGTTCAAATTTCACTTCTGTAACAAATTCACCAGGTGAACATAAACTACCTCTTGGCTGCAGCCCTGTTATATCACGGTACAATAATGGCCTACCGACTGGATAGTTTGCCAGGTTTGCTTGGAAGACAACCAGGGTACGGAGCATTAGAGAGAACCAGCTCCATTGGGGACAGGTTAAACACTAGCCATAATGATTTTTTACTTTGCATTTGTAATCATATTTTATACCCTACTGATGTATACTATATCTATTATGTGCATTTGTATACAGACACTTTTATTCTCATGTTTATAAGTATAACTATAACTTTTAAACTTTTGAATTTATGTCAGATTTTAGAGATAGCAGCTGTCCTATCCGTATAAAATCTGTGTTGTTTTATTCTTTTTAATTCAGATTCAAGGAGGTGCCATTACCTAGCCCAAATGTAGCACCAATTTCAAGAACCGATTTTATTCCATTTTATTTCAACTCAAGTAGATATGCTTGTGGTGGTACATTTTGATTGTATTTCGTGTACTTAAACCTTTTTTTACCATACTGGTCAATGACCGTAATAAAGTGATTTGATCGACTGGATAGATAAGTGTTTAGGTTTCTAGATGTGGAGCCACAGATTGGAAGTTTGATTCCTCACAATACTGCCTGTGAGAACAGCCACCCTGTGTAGTCAAGGGCTAGTTGCAGAGTCCTCAGGGTGCCCCCAGAAGAAGGGAACAATAAACTACTTCTATGTTTTCTCTACCTAGAAAACCCAATTTGAAATCAACATGACAGCACGCAGTTGTTATTAATAATGGCTTACCCTCCATGGCTTTGTTTGAGGCTCATTGAATAAATGTGTGGCATGTATTATGTATATTCTCCCTGTTAGTGGCAAGAAAGATGCAAACCACTTATTATAGATTGAACTTTTTTTATTTTATAATGATAATTAAAAAAGTTTTGTGGGAGCTTGAAAGCTGAAATATTTGTTTTAGTGCACACTTTTGTGGATTAAGAGTCGTCAATTATATTATTAAGAGTAATAATTAGGTCAAATATGCCAGGGTTTTGCTTTTGCTAGTACAAGCTGATTACGTATGGCACTGTCTTGGTTTTACACAGTTTTATCTATACTGTATTGTATTGTCATCTAAATGGACAAGATCCAGGCCTGTCTCCTCCCTGTCCTCAAGACTGCCATGCCCTCCGAACAAACTCAAATTAGACAAGATACACTTCCTGGGAGGTCTGGGGTGTGTGTGTGTGTGTTGACTTTCTGTTTTGAATGAAATTTCTTTTGCTATCTTTGGGGCCTATGAGCAATGTATTATCTTTCCCAGCATTTATCTCAACTGCTCTTAAACTTACCCCATCTTTCTGTGTCCGTCCCATCCACCCACCCAGTTGATTCCTTTGAGTGTCTTTTGTTATCCTTCCTTTGGTAGGAGGCTTCTAAATTTGGGACTTGTATTATGGTTTCATCCCCATACACATATTGCACAGCAAACAGATTCCATTGAATTCATTGGCACTTACTTACTCCTGTGTAGATCTGCTTAGGATTGCTCTATTGAAGAAAATCTAAGAGCTTTCATTTTAGATGGCTTATTATTTTTCAGCTATTGTTGGCTGTCAGTGATTTGGTTACCTCTGTCAATGCACCTACTTGCGGTCTTCTTCACTAAGCTGCCTGCTCTCTCTGTGTCACATGTAGTTGAATTAATTACTTCTTGCGGCTATTTGGGTAATTGATACAGGTTGGAAAGCAGGCTCTGTAGCAAGGCATTGAGAAGAGAACGTATCAGTCTATTACATGATAGCCTTTTCATAA
Organism: Bradypodion ventrale; assembly: GCA_035047345.1. Classification (NCBI taxonomy): domain Eukaryota; kingdom Metazoa; phylum Chordata; class Lepidosauria; order Squamata; family Chamaeleonidae; genus Bradypodion; species Bradypodion ventrale. The sequence goes on along the minus strand of JAWDJE010000003.1, from coordinate 226,017,038 downwards.
TGTCTGTTCTTAAATAACCCTGTAGTATTATGATTGTCCATCATTCTTGTGGATAGAAGATGTGTCCTAGTTTTCCCCTCCAATTTTGTAATCCTTTGTGGATTGGTAGGCTTGTAGTTAGAATTTAGGTGACTTTAGATAATTCCTATTGTAGTGAGTAATTAGTAAGATGCTTTCTTTATTTGTATCATGGTGTTGCATGGTTTAAAATTTGGGCCATCAGCAAGTTTATAGTGCAACAAATCTAGACTGGAATGATTGGTCTTGCCCAGGGGATGCCCGAGTGCAATCATAGTGCTTTCCACTCTTTGGAAAGGTTCATTCTGTGTCTCCCATCAGTATAAACAAATAAATTTTGTGTCAGAAATTACTCTGGGTTCACATTATTTTTGCTGGAGAAACTCTGCTCAGGGGACGCCCGCATGAGGCTCCTTTCATGTCCCCAAGATCCAATTATACAGTAAAACCCCAACTTACATAACTGCCTTACATAACTGCCTTGAGTTACATAAAATTTGACTTACATAATAATTTTGTGCTAAAACCATGTCCCGGTTTACACGATTTCCTATGGGTTTGCTTCGAGTTACATAAAGATTCATTTCCATATGGGTTTGCTTCGATTTACATAAAAATTTCATTTTTTCCTATGGGTTTGCTTTGAGTTATGTAAAAAAACAACTTAAGCAAAAGCCTACGGAACTGACTTTTTCATAAGTAGGGGTTTTACTGTACAGTACTAGTAAAAAACTATGGGCACAGCCTTCTATAATTGTTTTGGGGAATTAATATTTCATCCTTCTGTGGTTGCTCTTGGAGAGAGTTCTTTGCTTTGACCTAGAAGGGTGGTTTCCATAAACTTTCTGTGCACACAGCATTGTGCTAATGTGGGGCACAATCTTTTCTGCTGAATAATTTCAAGGGGTTAATTTTCCCATTGAAAATGTTCCATTTCTAAACAAGAGGGAGAGAGAGCAAAAGTTGTTTTATAAAAATTATAAATTCCAGCACATAGATACTAACGTAGTTTTAGGCTAGTTTGGCAATTTTGAAAGAGTTAAGTCAGAACCCAGTTTAGTTCTGCTGTAGTTGCCACTGCTATGAGATAAGTGTTTACCAGGTGAGTATCCATAAGGATGGGAGTGTTGAGAGTGTACTTATATTATAATAATAATTTCGTGTCAGAAATTATTCTGGGTTGAAAGGATTTTTGCAGAAGAAACTCGGCTCAGGGAATGCCCAAATGAGGCTCATTTCATGTCCCCAAGAGCCAAGAAAGAGACGGGCGCTCAATCCATCATGCAGTACCCGGGTCTCGAACTGCCGACTTGCCAGCCTTCCAGCTAACAAGGCAATGCGCTTCTTAACCACTAAGCCACTTATATTGTATGTATAGTATTGCAAAAGGAAGGTATATTTGCAAATATACAAAATAATCCAAGCCAACAGCATGAGTGCACATCACATCAAAACTCAAGTGATAGTTATGAATGTTTCTCATTGTGCCTGGAAAGTTTTTATTCTCTCAACAACCTTATGAGATTACCTAATTACAACACTATACTGGCTCTCCAGTTAAGGCTCTGTGTGATCTGCCTGATGCTTTTTAGATTTACAAAACAAACGATCCTAGTGAGGGAGAAAAGACACACACACACAGAGGAATTTGAACCTTTGGCCATCCTGTTTTGGCCTTATACTCTAACCATTGTATCAGATATCTCAGTACAAATACTTAGGGGCTATTGTGACATTTTAAAATGGTTTGCTCAACATAAGTCAAGTCAGAAAGCCAAGTCTGACCATCCTGTAGTAGAGATATTGGGTTGGGTTTTTCCCTCTGAAAAAAATTTCCATTAATGTTTTCCAAGGAAACTCACATCATGGCCACATTATGGTAGAAAAGTTCTGCTGTACAGAATGGATTAGCTAAAAGGCAAAGTGAGTCAATGTGGCTTCCCCATAGGTACTTTATAGATAAATTTGAGTTCTCTTAGGGGAAGTAAAGCGGTATAGAAATGTGAGTATAATAATAATAATAATAATAATAATAATAATAATAATAATAATAATAATAATAATAATAATAATAAAAGCACCTTTCCTTTAGTGAAGAAGACAGATCTGTGTTAGATGGATAGAAAAGAAAGGTACAAAAATAGCCTCTATATTATACCGAATAATTCCTTCCCCACCACCACCACCACAATTCCTTCAGTTGCAGGTGTGAGAACTTAGAAAACCTTAGCAGAAGGGAGAGTTCAGTGACAGACCACATGGTTTTGCATGCAGACTTTGTCAGTTCCCACATCTGACATTCCACATTTGGAAATCTCTCAGGTAGAAAATGATTGGCAAAACTGACTTTAGAGAGCTGCTGGTAGAGAAAACAAAGTGATACTCATGTGTTTTAGGATTGCAAGGCCAGGGGAAAAGGCACATTAAAGAAATCCAGGCCAAGGAAGAAGCTATAACTTTAGTTTACAAATGTTAATTCTTTGACCTGCAGTTCTCAGAGTCATGGCCGCTGAACTTGATGGCTGAGAGATTCTGAGAGGTGAAGGCAAAAAAGTGCCCATTTTCTTCAAGCTCTCTCCAAGAGTCATAAAATCATTGAGAAATTGAGTTGGAAGGGGCCTGTTGAGGCCATTGAATTATACAGAGCTAGTATACTGTTCGATTCCCAGGTACTGCAGGACGGAATGAGCTCCCGTCTTTCTCCCAGCACCTGCCAACCTAGCAGTTCGAAAGCAAGAAATTGCAAGTAGATAAGTAGGTACCACGTCAGTGGGAAGGCAAATAGCGTTCCGTGCACTCAGGTGTCTAGTCATGTCTGCCACATGACCACAGAAGCGTCTGCAGGAGCAGACAGCGCTGGCTCTTCGGTTCTGAAACAGAGATGAGCACTGAACCCTAGAGTCGGATACGACTGGCTTTCGAGCAAATCTTTACTAGTATACTGAACAGTGTTCAGCTAAGGGTTCTGAGTCTTAACCCAAACATGCTTGTGCTTGGCTTATTCTCTTTTTTTTTTGCTTGTCTTACTAAAGCAGGCTTCAAACAGTATTCAAGTAGCAGTCGCAAGACATTTGATACATGTTTTGGTCTAAGAGCAATTGGCATGTTTTGATTTAGAATGGCTGTTTTGTCCTAATCTAGGTCTTAGTTCAGGTATTAGTGAGCTTTACAAGGCATACATAACATATGCTGTTTTTCATGATGCTTCGTGTTCATCTGATACGAGCAACCCATTTCGAACAAATCCTATTGCTCTGCTTTGTGATACAAGTTACCGCATTTGCTGGCATATATAAGACCTACTTTTCCCCCCTTAAAATATACTGTAAAAATGGAATTTGTCTTGTACTGTATATAGTGGGCTATTTTGGCAACAACGGGCTGCATCTTATACTCTGATGCGTCTTCTACACCGGCAAATATGGTAAGTTTAGGTAGCTAAGAGAATTTGTTTGGTACAGTAGTTCTTTGCTTGCTATGTGTCTCCCCGCAAAGTCTGCCATCTACTTCCAGTAAAATTTGGAAGCAGAGCTTTAAAAACTATTATTATACTGTACCGGCAAAATGTGGACAAGAAGCAAACAAATATGTTTGGTGCTTTGAAAAGTGACTGATAAGTGTTAAGTGTTTTTTCCCCCCAATCTCGTTGTTCTGTGCAGGACAATGACAATAAAGATCTATCTATCTATCTATCTATCTATCTATCTATCTATCTATCTATCTATCTATCTATCTATCTATCTATCTATCTATGAGCTTTTGAAAGGAAGTGAACATCCCACTCCTTTTTCAAAAGCATCATGTTTGCTTTTTCTGTAATCCGCTGTTCTAGTCAGTACATGTGCTCAGAAGTACACCAGGCAATGGGAGGAACGGTTACCTAGAGATTGCCAGTAGCTCTTATCTTTGTTTGGCAATGTGGGTTTTGATGTGGTCTTGATTTGTTTTTATTCTGATTGCTCCTGTAAATACCAGTTGGTCTTCTATTGTCAAAGGTTACTTATTACAAGTGCTATCCTGATACAAGGGGTCTTCTAGTCTTCATTCTCTTCCAGAAAGAGCAAGAATGCACACACCAGCATAGCACCAGAAGGCTTTTCCTCCATGGCTCCCTTCAAAGGGGGGGGGGGAGCATCAGGGACCTATTCAGGCATTTGAATGTCCGCTTCCAGGAGTGACCGGAAGTGGAAGGGCGTGTTTTACAGCGGCGGTGGCTGCGCTCCGATCCACCCCGCTCCCGACCAGGAGCCGGTCACTCCTGGAAGAGGAAGGGCGTGTTTTACAGCGGGTGTGCGCTGATCCACCCCACCCCTGCTGCCGGCCGGGAGCCGGTCACTCCGGGAAGCGGGAGGGTGCGTGTTATTGCGGCAGCGGGTGAATACCGATCCACGGGGGCGAGTGCACACAGACCCACCCTGCGGCCCTCTGGGGGGAGAAGCGGCTCGTTCTCCCCCGGAGGGCCGGGGGGTGAGCGCATACCCACCTTGTGGCCTTCCAGGCGGGAAAGCAGCCATGCGCTTGGCTGGTTCTCTCCCTGGAGGGCCGCAGGGTGAGCACAGACCCACCCTGTGGCCCTGCTGGCAGGGAACCTGGCCGATTCTCTGCTGGCAGGGATGGTGGGTGAGAAAAAACGACAGCATCGGATAACGACAAAGTGTCGCTATCCAGTGCACAGCTTTTTGCCAAATTTGGCGTTGTTATCCGATTTTGTCATTATCCGGTGCTGTCGTAATCCGGGGTTCCACTGTACATCAATTAGTAATAAAACTACAGAGGGGTGCATTTTACCTCTGCTTCCAGGAGCGACAAGGGCTTTGTGGGCTGGATGAATTGGCATCAGGGACTGGATCCAGCCCATACCTGTCAACCTTCCCGATTTGGCCGGGATTACCCTGTAAATTGGCGTCGATTGACGTCATAACCCGGCCCCCGCTGCCAAAACCCTGTAATTTGGCAGTGGGGGAAACACTTTCCGCGTATGCGCGGAAGCGCTACGTCGCTTGCGTAAGGGCTGCGCAAGCGGTGTAGCGCTTCCGCGCATGCGTGGAAGGGGTAAAACCTTTCCACACATGCGTGGAACGCGACCTGCGCACAAGCGATGTGCGCAGGTCCCGTTTTTCCGGAGTCACGGGTTGACAGGTATGATCCGGCCCCCAGGCCATAGTTTGGTCACCCCGTTCTAGGCTGCCAATTGAAACAGTAATGTTAACATTGACCATGTGATCAATTCACACACTCATGAATAAGATTTGTAAGGTTTCCAAAAGGAAGCAGTAATTTTCTATGCCATAGAGAAGTCAGTAAGACTTTAGTTAATTAAAAAATGTGGCTTGTAGATGGTAGGAAGAGATTTTCCCCCTTTAGGATTTGCTTTTCTGGATCATTACACAATTCTGTCCTTGTCTTGTTTGGGCTGAGAGAATACAGCTTCTCCCTCTCGTGCTTCCAGCTATGTAGTCTATTTGATTTCTGTATGGACTGTCTAGTAATGTCCACATGTGCAGCCATTTGATTGGTTGTTAGCCTCATTGCTTCATTTTTGGCCCCCTTTGCAACCATATGTGCTTGTGCTTTGATTCCTTCTTTTGTGTTTTAGTCACTTGTGATTATGAGCATCTCTTGTTTTTGTGTGTGATCAAGTTCTTGTTTCATTTTCTTCAGCATCTGTAGTTGGATCATTGCCTGGAATGATTGTTATGTTGACTGATTCTTTATGGGGTTTGATCGATCTTTTTTGGTCAGATTTTGCATTATACCATCTGACCACCTGTGCTACATTTTGCCGCAATATTAAAGCCACTCCATTTCTTTTGGATTTGTCATTTCCAGAGTAGAACATTTTGCAGTTATCTGACTGAAACTATCCTGCTCCAGTCCACTTTAGTTGACTGACACTAAGCACAGCAATGTTGATACAGTACAGTAATACCTCATACAACGTCCAAACTTGGTTCCACAAGTTTGGAACCAAGTTTTTGTAGCTTGAATTTTGTATATTGTATTACTGTCTATTTACTGTGTATATTGTTTAATTATCATGTGAGCCGCCCTGAGTCGGGTTCCCTGATTGGGCGGCATACAAGTGCGAAAATTTAATTTAATTAATTAAATCAAGCTTCCCTTTTTTCTTAAGTACCCCGACCCCATGAATGTGGAGCATAACACGGATCAGTTGCATTGCCAGCCATTGGAAAAAGTCTATAACAAAAAGTGCCCTAGTAAAATTGCATGCTCAAATGTTCTTGTGTTGATAATTCCTACAGTTTCTGATGTTACCCTGATCTCAGACATAAAACGTCCTCTGTTTTAACTGTTCTGGAAAGATCAGATGAATAAAAGATAGGACATTTGCAACCTTGTAAAAGGTATTATCTGAATCATCATATTCTTTAAAAGATAATAAGGCAGAAATATTATTTACTCATTGCAGCTAAGTATTTTTATATAAAATGCAATATTTACCTTCTTATGACCAGAAGGCTCTGAGTTACACCCATCAACATAAGGCCATCAGCATACCTTTCAGTGGCAAATTGCCACCAGATAAGAAATCAGCACCATTTTTTCTTACTCTACAGCAGTTGTGCGACTTGGTCCATGGCCATAAAAAGCTGCACTGCCCTTTTAGCTTGTAGCAGTACTTTATACTGTCTATAGCAGCATTTCCCAAACTTTGTTCCGTGAAAACTCTACTGAAAGCCTGCTGAAAGGAACAATATTCATAATGGAACTGAACGTTACTACATAAATATGTTGACATAACCCCCACTTGCACACCATGCTATAGACCAGCATTTCCCAAACTTTGTCAGTCCCTGAGTCAGTACATTGGCTGATCAGTGCTTTGGGGAATTGACTTAAGCTTCTGGGAACTGAAGTCCAAAAAACAAAGTTTGGGAAATGCTGGTCTATAGCATGGTGTGCAAGTGGGGGTTATGTCAACATATTTATGTAGTAACGTTCAGTTCCATTATGAATATTGTTCCTTTCAGCAGGCTTTCAGTAGAGTTTTCATTTAAACTAGTTTATCAGATAGTTTTTCGGTTACAAAAAACTGATACATTCTGACTTTTCGTTAACCACACATCCCACAAATTCTCATCTACATATTTTCTTCTTGTTGTCCTCTAGCTTCCTGTAAATGCTTGTTAATCGCACAGCGGGCAGAACTTTGTACAGATATGAAGAATTATCAACAAGCCCTTTATGACGCAGAGGCACTCTGCCAAAGCAGACCTCACTGGCCTAAGGTATGGTGTTCTGAAATTACCAAAACCCAAAATGAAATTGTGTGGGTGGTGGGCTATTTGTGCAGGAAATTGTGGAAAATAAAGGTTTTCATTGAACTTTTCATTGCTGCTAAATTCTTCTTTCCTTAAATTGGGGCTAGAAATCATGCAGCCTCCAAGGCACATTAGAGTTGTCAAGAGTTCAGTATGATTTTAAATTTAGGTCTTGCAGATACTATATACCATTACTGAAATACAGTAAAACCTCGGTTAACATAATTAATGTGTTCCACGGGACGTTTCTTAAAGCAAAAATTACTTAAAAACTAATTTCCCATAGGAATGCATTGCATGCATTTTCCCATAGGAATGCATTGAAAACCAAAATATGTTAACCGAAATGTGGTTTCCCATAGGAATGCATTAAAACCAATTAATCCATTCCAAAAACAAAAAAATCTGTAAACCGAGCCACTATTTTCTATAGATTTCCTTTTGTTATGCGATTTTTATGTTAACCAAGCCGTTTGTTGACTGAGGTTCCACTGTATATAAATTAGTGTTAAAATCATACTTTCAACACTAATTTGTTCTTTTCTGGTTTTCGAAGGTTGGAAAGGTTAATTCTTTGAGTTCCATAGTCATTTATTAACATTTGACTTGAATTAATTTCCTAAAACTTCCTCATGTCCTCTCATAAGTGTTGGATGACCACCTCCATCACTTTTAGCCTATGTAGTCATGAGCCGTGCTAACTGGATGGTGGAAAATGTAGTTAAAATCTTTTGGAGGCTCTAAATTAGGGAAACTTAAATTTATTGTGAGATACAATGTGTTTCCTTTCATGTCCTATTTCATATCGCCTTTTCCTGTTAGAGTTTGAAAGAATCAAACCTTTACATTATATAGAATCATACAATGATTGAGAACTAGTAGATTGACTTGTAAATATGTCATAGCTCTTAGTTTTGAATGTGTGATACACTGTGTTTCTTGTGTTTCTTGTGTTTATAAATACAGGGTCATTATGTGAAAGCACAAGCTCTTTCTGGATTAGGAAGGATTGAAGAAGCATTGAAGGAGTTTCTTTATTGTGTTGCCTTAAATCCTGAATGGAGCTCAATGAAGATGGAAGCCCAAAAGGTCAGTTCATAGTCCAAAGTTTGGGTCTGATGAGCAGAGCATATTTGTATGCATCCATTTGATATTTGTGGAGCTCAGCAGTTAAAAATGGTTTTAACTGAGAATTCAAGAAGTACATTAAGTGAGTGCTATGAGGATTTTAAATGTCAACCACCAGCTAGCTGCTTTTTGTCGTAGAATTGGGTTTTCCTGGCAGATAAGCTTATATAAGCACAGGGATTTGATAGCTCTAGTAACTTAATTCAGTCTAACAAAACAATTACTATTATTTGGGTTTGCCAGCCATTCAGATGTCATTTTAAACAACTGATATGCAGCTGGGCAAATTTGATCTATGATTTCCACCCGCCAGAGAACCAGCTATATCCACCTCTGTAGCATTTAGCTAATACCCTTGACAAATGAAACTTGTTGCATGTAATAGCATATGCATTTTGTTGTTCTGGAGAGGATGGGGATGGGTATTCCTCTGGTTTCTCTCAAGTTCTTGTTCTGCTTCAGATGATCTTTTTTCTGACTGTAGTTCATTTGTTTAAATACAAAACGTTGAGCATAGCATACTTTTTTTTTACACATTTAGCTGAGGCAGGTATAAACTTAAGAAATGAACCCTGGTAGCTCAAATATAGGAGTGTAATATTCAGGAGCTCAGAAGAGGATCACGGAGCTGGATATTGGCTTTGTTGTGTTTCCCTGGTGTACTTGTCCTCTGGATTGATCAGACTGACATTTTCAGTGGGCATGTGTATGTTTATTTTAAAAAATGCTGTGCCTTCTCTTTTTTTTTTTTATGGATTTCTATGCCGTCCATCTGGTTAGTGTTCCCACCCTGGATAGTTTACATGGTTAAACTCAAGCACAAAGTCAACCCAGTGGCAGCATGTTAAAAAAAATAGCAATAGATCTTCTCTAGTGTAAACTTTGTTGTACATAAACTGGTGTTCAACATTTCTAACTTTGTGTGGCTATCTTTTTTTTAAATCTAGATAATGTGCGAGATGTTTGTTCCAGCATTTGAAAATGTACACGACAGTCTAGCAGCACCTTTTTGTCACCGGACTTCTTATACAAGGTTGAAACCGGCGTTTTTAAGTAGCATAAATATGCAGTCTTCTGGAGAAGAAGGATCAGCTGCAGAGAGCTCAAAGGTAAGACTTAGAACCAAGTGTGTTGTCAAAATAAAAGTGAGGAAACAAAGTGTAATCTGTCTCACAGAACGTTCTTTACATCAGTACTTGAGGTGTTGGTGAACACGGCTGTCATTTTTTCCTAGCTTGCTACTAGATGGATTAAGCCAATGCTGTGGTTTATCAGAGCAAGTTTATTAGCAATGGTATGGGGACAAAGATTTTGTTCACAAAATCTGCAATTTCTAGTAATTAATTTTATTTTAAAGTTTTGCTTATTTGTGGAATAGTGCTTAAGGAATATTGCTGTTTGCAGAAACAGTAGTAACTTTTTTAAAAAGTCTAGAGCCAAAAGCGCTAGGCCTCTTCTGGATTCCCATAAATGGGCAGAGCAAGATATGCATGCGTATCATATGCAATCAGTTGACTTAGAGAATGAGCCACATAGCCCTGTTTAATGAAATTGAGGCAGAGAATTGATGAAGCTGCGCTAAGATAAATTGTGCAACAGATTGCTGGAATGCAATTCTAGAACCACTATCATAGATATTAAAGTTGTTACTGTTGAAGAGGAATTTTCATATCTTGAGTCACATTTTGTATCTGTTTCAGGAGACTGCTTTGAGGTTAACTAAAAGCCCATCTCAAGAGGCTGAAGCATTTCGAAGTAGTGATTCTTCTGGTTCTCATCATATATCAGACTTCTATTTTGAAGATAATAAAAAAACTTTAGGAGCAGTTCTCTCTAGTCTACCAGGAGCAAGCTTAAAAAGAAAATATTCTAATGATATGGGGGATTTACAAGGCTTGGCGGTTCCTACTAAAATCTTTAAAAAAGGTCTGTTTCCTTCCTTTCCTACTTTTTAAGGAAATGCTCTGTTTTATTCCTTCTGCTTACAAAATGTATGGAAAAGACAAATTTTGTATTACTCTGATAATAAAACAGCCCAGGCTGGCTAAATACTATATGGTTTGGTAGATTTTGGCATTTTTGTAGCCCATAAATGTGCCTTTCCCAAACTGTTCTTTATTTCACAGAGCTTAGTTCAGCTGGCTCTGTTTGAAGCAGAATAAGTTTAAAACCTCAGATATATGCAAAAAACATTATTTTCCATTGCATATTGCACATTTTTCGTTGTTCAGTCGCACAGTTGAGTCTGACTCTTTGTGACCCCATGGACTGCAACACGCCAGACTCCTCTGTCATCTGCCATCCTTCGTGGATATAGCTCAGACACTGTATGTGCAATATCTATTGAAAATGGCAGATGACAGAGAAGCCTGGCGTGCAGTGGTCCATGGGGTTGCAAAGCATCAGACTCGACTGTGCGACTGAACAACAACAACAAAATGTGCAATATGTAATGAAAAAATTATAATTGTATTCCATCAAGTTGATCCTGACTTATGGTCAACCTTTTCAGGGTTTTGTAGATAAAGAACACTCCAAAGTGGTTTTCCATTTTCTTATCCTGGTGGCACCCTCTGACCATGCAGCTTACCCAAGGGTGCACAGGCACATTCTTGGAGGCACAGTGAGAATTTAAATTCTTGGCCCCCTACTCCAGTTCAGTTAGTTATCCAGCCAGCTACAATAGACAATACTTCCTGTGTAAAATCTCATATCCTTTATTTTAAAGAGGGATGAAATTGTAATGTATTACGATCTACTTTAAACGACAAGCAATATTTATGGGACATTTTATGTTATGTTTGCAGGGGAGAAATGAAATTATGATATAATAGTATGTCATTGTAATCTTTGTGAAATGTGCACACTGGGGCCATAAAAGTTACTCTGTTGAACAGATGTGACCTCACTTCTAGAGTAGTTGCATTGTTCTAGCAAAAGAATAAAACAATCTCTCCTTCCTTTTATAATACTATTTGTTTAATTGATCCAACAATTTGTGCTCTGGAATTGTACAACTCTTTCAGAATTGCTGGTTTAAGGCTCTTGTCTTTTATTATTTTGGAAGTTGTACTGATTTGGAACATTCTGGTTTTTTTAAAAACAAAAGATGGAGATGCTGCTTGTGGAAACTCCTCCTCCTCTCCCTTAAGAGAGATACCTGCAAACCTCGTGGATGCATCCGACTTTGAGTGTTCCCTCTGCATGAGGTACGTATTAGCAAGATGCAAGAAACTATGTTTGCAAAGTGTTGTCCACTATTTTGAAGCAAAGGCGGGAGAGGGAGAGAGATATTGATTGATTGATTTTATTCTCTGATATGCTTGAAACACAGACTGACACGGCTACTATTCCAAAAAAAATCCCACTGTAAATTAAATGGTTGCTGTAAATGAAATTATTTAATTCATTTCTTACCCTACAAAATTAATGAATGATATTTTCAGATAATAACTTTAGTTGTTTTTTTGTATAGTATGCTATACAAAGAGTTTGATGCATGAATGGTTGAGCAGTTTTTTAAAAAATGAACTGGGGGCTCTGTCAGTCATATAACTTTGGAAATTAGTTGCTTTTCAATAAAAATAGGGTTTATCATGCAGTTGAATGCATGTTGGGTTGAGTTATTGCCTCAATACTGTCTTTCCATTACATGTATATTGCAGTCACATGAAAAATAGCTAGAGGATCTGAGTCTTAAGTCTGCCCCCTCCTAAATATAGCATCTATGAGGCCCTTGGCATCTCCATATCCCCAAATGTTTTCCTCAGAAAGTTCCCTGCTTCCTTCAGGATGTGTGGGAAATAATTTTGCCATGTTTCAAGGTCCCAACATTCCCAAGAGGGGAGACTACACCCCAAGATGTGAAACGTTGGTCCCTAGAGGACTCAAGGGGACATTGCTGTAAAGATCTGCTTTCAATGGAAGTATGGAATAACCAGTTGTTTTTCAATGATCCTAATTTCTCTGTTCAGGTTATTCTATGAGCCTGTTGCTACTCCTTGCGGACATACCTTCTGCCTCAAATGTCTTGAACGTTGTCTGGATCATAATCCACACTGTCCACTTTGCAAGGAAAAGCTCTCTGAGGTGAGTCTGGCTAGTCATTGAACTCTATGATGAAATATTTTTGGTTGTTTAAAGTTCTACTGACCATTTGGAGTTGACCTGCTTGTTAACTGGGGTTACACAAGTAGGTCTTTCCCAGTGCTAGATATCTCCAAGTAATGAGTATGTAGGAAAACTCGGGGTCAGGGGAGGAAATCAAAATGTTACTTCTTTTCTTTCCCTCAAAAACTCTATACAGAGGCAATAATAATAATTTTGTGTCAGAAATTATTCTGGGTTGAAAGGATTTTTGCTGGAGAAACTCCGCTCGAGGGATGCCCGAATGAGGCTCCTTTCATGTCCCTAAGATCTCCCACCGAAGTGGTTCCTATTTATCTAATTGCAATTTCTTGCTTTCGATCTGCTAGGTTGGCAGGAGTTGAGACAGAGACAGGCGCTCAATCCGTCATGCAGTACTCGGGTCTCAAACTGCCGACTTGTCAGCCTTCCTGCTAACAACGGCAAGCTTCTTAACCACTGAGTCACTGCAGCCCCACAGAGGCGATGATGTGGTAGAATAGGCTGAAAGCAGTCAAGCAGGTTCCTTCTTCCCTGTTCAGCTCACGTATGTGGGGCAGCTTTGGAGGCCAAAAGCGTTGGGTTAAGCTGTCAATGTTGGCCTCAGAGTGACCTTGTGGACCAAACCCAATCGATAAATGCACTGAAGGGCAAAACGAAAGAAAGTAAGATCACAAGCTTTATCCCAGGACCACCTGAAGTGGCAAGATTGCTGCTTGTTTGCTGGGACTCAGCTTGAAGGATTTTCCCTCACTTGAGTGAATGCTGTAGATACCTCTGGAGCTGACTTCACAGAGCTGTGCTCAAGCTGAACAGCCTCTCCATTTTACCTGGGCACATTACCATTTTGCTTCCATTGTGGAAGTGAAGAACCTTCAGAAGAGGTGGGGCAGCAGAAATGCATGTGTATAAAAAGGAGGATCCCCGCCCCCATGTCCCCATGGTCAGCCAAAGGAGTCCTACTTTGCATCCTGAAATGTTTCCTTTAGTGCCCTTTCAAAATTATACACTCAAAAAGAAGAAACATAGGAGATGACTTGGAATTCTTTGGAGTGGTTTCTCTTCCTGTCGGAGAAGTTACAAGTCCTCCTTTCTGTGTAGCTTTCTCAGAAGCTTTGATGATGAGGAAAACGGTGAAAGCTCTCCCTGCTAGCCACCACTTTGCTATCTCAGGAGTCTGTCCTGGTTGTTTAAAATCAGGAGTTTGTCCTTTACTCCTTCATCTGTCTACTGAAGTACAATGCAGAGCTTTGCTGGCCATAAGTGTTTTCTGTGAATACAGTACAACCTGACTTGCAAATGCCTCGAGTTACATAAAATTCGACTTACATAATGATTTTGTGCTAAAACCATGTCCCGATTTACACGATTTCCTATGGGTTTGCTTCAAGTTACATTAAGATTCTTTTTCCTATGGGTTTGCTTCGATTTACATAAAAATTCCATTTGTCCTAGTTTGCTTTGAGTTACGTAAAAAAATAATTTTCCCTATGGGCTTGCTTCGAGTTACATAAAAACTGATTTAAGCAAAAGCCTATGGAACTGACTTTTTTTCGTAAGTAGAGGTTTTACTGTATTCACTTCCATTCCTCAAGCCTAGTTTAACTCAGCATCTTAAGTTCTGGAATCGGCCCTTGAGCCAGTCTAGTTACTAACTATAACTAAGGAACAAAATAACCTACTAACCTACATTTTAAAACTGTCTCTTTCAGTTTTTGGCAAGCCGAACTTACAGAAAGTCCGTCCTTACTGAAGAATTAATAGTTCGATACTTGCCAGAAGAATTGTCTGAAAGGAAAAAGGTTTATGAAGACGAAATGAAGGAATTATCAAAGTAAGTAATGTGGTTTAGTAGGAAAAGAAAAAGTGACACAGTGTAAATTGTTAATCTAAGTAAAATAAGTGAAATCCAGTCGTTAGTTCCAAGTAGTATTAACACATTGTAGAAATGTAGATACAAACAGCTGCATTCTGTCAGTGGGTCTAAAGGAGACTTACAGTTAGATTTAATTGTGTTTTCTTTATACAGTACATATTACTATATTATATTACTATAATATAGTATTACTATATTACAGTACTAATATAGTCACCCTTTGTATTGCTTTTCATTTTTAAAAGTCCCAAAGTATTTTTTAAAACTGCAGTTAAATTAAGTGACAAAGCACTAAAAGAGCAATAAAATAATAAATTGCAACATATTCATTTGCAATCACGCAAAAAAAAAAAGAAGTAACTATGTTAGTGATCAACAAAATGATCTTGCTTATACTTGCTGACCTCTGGAATGAGTTGTCTGACTTGTATATGTCTGTGGGCAATTAGTGAGGGTCCATAGGCCATTTTTTGGCTTCTAGCAAAACCCCAGCCTAAACTGTAGAGGAGGACTTAGTTACCAAAATGGGAAGTTCTCCAGAAACATGAGTGGCATGTAACATAATTTTGACCCCCTCTTGGGCCTGGTTTACGCCAGGAAGGGTCTTTTAGTTGAGGGGGAAAAGACCTTTTCTTCCCAAAAATAACTCTAGAGGAGGGTAAAAGCTTCTGGTAATTTACCATTTTGGATGTCAAAAAATATATATATTCAGGGAACAAGACAATGGTAGGTATCTGGAGCTGCAATCTGCTTATCCCAGAGTACAGATAATACTAACAGATAATGTAAAGTGAGAATTTTTTCAACCTCCAGGCATACACTGTGGCAGCTAGTCTCATTTCCAGCATTGGTGAACGTCCCAGCCTTGAATGCTAATCATTGGACATTTGATGGAAGGATCTAAATTAGGGCACCGATGAGTTCAGTGTTCTTGTGAACATACTGAGGCTTACTGCCACATGCCTAGAGGTTGACAAAGGAACCGTGAATGCTGTATTGCAGTAGTAGTTGCTGTAGCACTAATTTTAAAAACTGATTTTACTATATTTCTTTTAACTTTGAATGGATATGTTTTTAAATAATATATTTAACTACATTTTAAGCATTTAATTTTTTAAAAAATTACTTCTCGTTTTGCTGTGCTGGTCATAGACTGTAATACAGTGGTTGGTTGGTTGGTTGGTTGGTTGGTTGGTTGACAAAGGAACTGGTTCCATTAATGTTGTTATACTTCCCTGTTGTATGAGTGTGAGGCAGAGCCGTCTGCTCAATACTAATATTAACCTTGGTTAACTTGGGCCATACCTTAGCCTGGTTCCCTGAGAGTCTGTGAAACTGACTTAGTACACATCTGGCAATTACAGCAATCCATCAGTGGCACCTTAGAGGACCAGTAATAATGAGTGACAACACAGGTTTCTAGAACAGGAAGCTATTATTAGGAAATGTCACACAGGAGAACAATTTACATCCATTTAGCTGGCAGGGAAGAGCATTAATGTGTATGTGCGTTTGTGCACCTGAGAAAGAGAGAAGCAGTGGTGGCTCTTACATTAAGTTGACATTTTAGTCAAATATTATTGTATGCTATTTGTATCTTATTTTATGGTAATGCGATATATGTATAGTGTATTACATGTGGTATTGTTGCGAGCCGCCCAGAGTTGCATTATCAAGTGGGCAGCATACAAGTCCAGTTATTGTTGTTGTTGTTGTTGTTGTTGTTGCTGTTATTATTATTATTATTATTATTATTATTATTATCCCAAGATAATAGATTTTGAAGGCACTCAAATCTCAGAACTATTATTGATCATGTTGGAAAAGTTCTGTGGTTGCTTGCAGAATATTTCTAAGAGCATGTGATGTACTTGAAAAGTGATGTCATTTGAAAGTTGCATTATGTTTTTTTCTACACATGGACTGCTGTAGAGTGATGTACTGTATGTGGTGTATCAGTAATAGAGGGAAGACAACCTCAATACAGCAGAGCTACAAAATGCACTTTTGTCCCTATACTGATTATTGTACTGTGTAACTTTTGCAATTTGTGCACTGAGCTGCATAAATCTAAACGTGACCCTGTGTTTTCTTACAGTTTGAATAAAGACGTTCCCATCTTTGTATGCACCATGGCATTCCCTACCATCCCTTGCCCTCTTCATATTTTTGAACCCCGTTATCGGCTAATGATCAGAAGATGCATGGAAACTGGTACCAAACAATTTGGCATGTGCTTAGCGGATGAACTGAAAGGGTGAGTAGAAAATTTGGAAGTAGAGTGAAATTTTGAAAAATGATTTACGGTACTAGTTTTAAAAAAACTGATTTAAAAAAAAATCAGACTTAAAATCTGAAATCATTTTAAAAATATGTGCTGCTAAAATGATTCCTGTTTGGGAAAAGCCCTATGTGATAATAATTCTAATGCTAAATGTGTTGCAGCTCATTATGGAATAGGGAGTACAAATTATAATATGGGACCGATTTAAGGCTTCAGCGAGTACAAAATGGGGTGGCCAGGATCATTGCATTACTTGGTTTGATTGTATCACACTAGTCCTGGCTAGTCTACATTGGTTGCTTTGGGTGCTTCGTTGTTGACCTATAAAGCCTTGAACCGTTTAGGACCAAGCTATCTGAGGGAATACTTCTTCCTCAGACATCATACCTGAAGCACCCAGGTATGTAAGCACTGAGTGGTTGCACCTAGAGGGGAGGGGAGCAATAACCACATCGAGAGCTTTCTCCACCATAGCCCCCACCCTCTGGAACAAAATGCCAGGGGATATTAGAACTACTCCTACATTATTAACATTTCGTAAGTCACTAAAGACTTGTGTCAGCATGCCTTTCAAGGCCTATAACATCACTAAAACTGCTTAGTGTTGGTCCTGGATTTTTGTTATTGTTATTACTTTTTCTTACTACTGCTGATAGTGTTTACCATGATCATAAGATTATCTGACACTGTCTGGTTTTGTCTCTGGGTTATTTTTGGTTGTTTTGGATGATTGCATTATATGTTTTTTTATATTGTAAGCCACCCCGAGTGGTGCTTGCATCAGAAGGGTGAGGAATAAATTAAAATTAATAGATAACAAATATAAAGTACTACAAGGGATCTGGATTACAATGGATTACAACTGAACCCTGGCAAGACTGAGTGGCTATGGATTAGGGGCCCGGTGTTATCTCGGGAGTTACCATCTTTGGTTCTGGATAGGGCTAATCTGCGCAACTTGGGGGTCCTCCTGGACTCATGACTGTTGCTTGAAGATCAGGTGGCGGCCGTGGCCAGGAGGGCTTTCACCCAACTTCGGGTGATTCGCCAGTTGTGCCTGTTCCTAGACCAGGACTCCTTACTCATGGTCACTCATGCTCTGGTCACCTCTAGACTAGATTATTGCAATGCACTCTACATGGGGCTGCCCTTGACAACCATTCGGAGACTTCAGTGGGTCCAGAATGCTGCTGCTTGTGTGGTGATGGGGTGTGGGCATTATGTGCACACCTCACCACTGCCTCGGGAGCTGCACTGGCTACCAATTTGTCTCCAGGTGCAATTCAAGGTGTTGGTTATTACCTTTAAAGCCCTACATGGTAGTGGGCCAGGATACCTAAAAGACCACATCACCCCAAGATTGTCCGTCCATCCAACCAGAGCGGACCGGAGGGGCTCTCTTCTTGTACCATCTGCTAGAGGGGCTTGTCTCTCTAGCACAAGAAGGAGGGCCTTCTCTGTGTCCTCACTGGCCCTATGGAACCTCCTGCCAGTTGAACTAATGCTACAAACGGAATTGCTGCCCTTTAGGAATGAACTGAAAACCTGGCTGGCGGGGCAGGTGTGGGGCGTTGATGGAGGAGTGACCCCCTGCTGGTTGGTCTAACGTAACAGAGTAATTCTCTTTCGAGTAAGTGTGGGTGGGTTTTTTTAATGGTTTTAATGGGGTGTATTTGTATTTTAATGGGGTTTTTATCTGTGTTGGGGTTTTTTTTAGTATTGTAAGCCGCCCAGAGTCCTTGTGAGCAGGGCGGCTATAGAAATATGAAAATTAAATTAAATTCTCATACCTTGTTTTGGCACATCTGTTCTGCTATTTTTTTGAAAATAATTTCCCCTCCAAACCTCCTTCCCTCACAAATGTTTTGAGGTTCCTATGGAATCGCTTTTGTCATGGGGAAGCCACTGGGAACAGTAAAATGGGGCAAGTTGAGAAGAGTCTTTAATTTCTAAAAATCACCATGATTTGGTGGCAACAGTTTTGAGAAGTTAAAGACTCCTCCTGTGGCCTCAAAGACTTCTTCACAATGTACAGCAAACTGATACAGTAAAACCCCTACTTACGTAAAAAGTCCGTTCCGTAGGCTTTTGCTTAAATCGGTTTTTAGATAACTCGAAGCAAACCCATAGGAAAAATGATTTTTAATGTAAATCGAAGCAAACCCATAGGGAAATGAATTGTTAGGTAACTCGAAGCAAACCCATACGAAAAATGATTAGCAAACCCATAGGAAATCGTGTTACGTAAATTTATGTAAACCGGGACATGGTTTTAGCACAAAATCATTATGTAAGTCGAATTTTATGTAACTCGGTGCCTATGCAAGTCGGGGTTTTACTGTATTCAGTAATTTTCTGTAGAAAAACTACCCGTATTTCTGTCACCGTTTCTTCCTCTATACTTCGAACCATTCCCCATGTTACAAAATAGACACACAGTTAGTTAAGTAGCAACAGAATTCACAGTATTATTTGCGTGATCACAAAGGTTTCCCCATTAGTTGAATTGCAGAAAGCTCACAGAAAAATAATGCAGTGTCTGGACATAGGTTTAAAAATCACACATCAAAAATGCATGGTTTTTCATAATAGTAGGCAGTGTATTTCTACAAACCTTTTCTTTCTCATTTGATTACCATATATTTGATATATGTGAATAATTCTTGTACTGTAAATAGTTTTTTACACATTGAACCTAGATATGTTTATATCGAAGCAAATTATGTGGTATCTGTGAGATTTAGACTATAATTAGAGTCTTGTCCTTCTCTCAATTTCAGTCTCAATCTTCCTTTGTCCCTTCAGATTTGCTGATTATGGATGCATGTTAGAAATAAGAGATGTGAAGTTTTTCCCAGATGGACGTTCAGTTGTTGATACAGTTGGAGTTCGGCGTTTCAGGGTCGTGAGCCATGGTCAGCGAGACGGGTATAATACTGCAAACATTGAATATCTGGAAGATAAAAAGGTAGAGTTTTATTTGTTTATTTATTTATTCAACTGTAATGTCATCTATAGTATTCAGAGCAATGGGGGTATCTGCTTCCTTAAAAATATTTTACATTGGAGTTTGCAGCTGATAATGACTTCTTTATCCCCCATTTATAGTTCATCTTTTTTGCTTATGGATCCAAGGCAGAAATGTTTCTAAAACATTTGTACTAAATATTAATAATAACTTATTTAAAATAGCATTAAATGATCAGTTTAAGAGCAAATACATGATTGGGTTAGTTTTAAAACTGTTTTCACTAGTTTACACCATTTAAAAAGTGCAGCAGAAACAGTGACAAAACGCTTCCTCAATGGTTGTTTTATTGACTACACCAAGGCCTTTGACTGTGTTGACCACAACAAAATGTGGCAAGTAATTAAAGAGATGGGAATACCAGAACACCTTCTATGCCTCGTGAGAAATCTGTACATGAGTCAAGAAGCAACAGTTAGGACAGAATGCAGAATGAAAGAGTGGTTTGAAACAGGAAAAGGGGTAATACAAGGCTGCATTTTGTCACCCTGCTCATTCAACTTACACACAGAGCACATAATGCACAATGTAGGGATGGAGGAATCACAAGTTGGGATCAAAATTCCTGGGAGAAACATCAACAATTTGAGATATGAAAATGATACTATCCTAATGGCAGGAAGTGAGGAAGACCTAAAGAAGCTTCTGCCTAGGTTGAAAGAAGAGAGTGCAAAAGCTGGCTTGAGACTCAACATTAAGAAAACCAAGATAATGGCCACAGGCCCTATCAGTTCCTGGAAAATATGTGGGGAAGAAGTAGAAGCAGTGGCAGATTTTACTTTCTTAGGATCTAAGATTACTGCAGATGGTGATTGCAGCCATGAAATAAAAAGGCGACTGATGCTTGGGAGACAAGCTATGAGAAACCTGGGGAGCATAGTTAAAAGTAGAGACATCACCTTGCAAACAAAAATTCACATAGTCAAAGCAATGGTATTCCCGGTGGTAATGTATGGTCGTGAGAGCTGGATCATTAGGAAAGCTGAGTGCAGAAGAATAGATGCCTTTGAAATGTGGTGTTGGAGGAGAGTTTTGAGAGACTCCTGGACAACGAGGAGAACAAATAAGTCGATCCTAAAAGAAATCAACCCTGACTGCTCCTTAGAAGGTCAAATAGTAAAGATGAAGCTAAAGTAGTTTGGACATCAAATGAGAAGAGAGGATTCACTAGAGAAAGCCTTGATGCTGGGAAAGGTGGAGGGCAAAAGAAGAAGGGGGTGGCCAAAAACGAGATGCCTAGATGGCATTGTAGATGCAATGGGCACAAAGCTGGGTGGGCTGAGGAGGATAGGACAGAGGTGCCTTGAGGACAATGGTCCATAGGGTCGCAAAGGGTCGGAATTGACTGTGCAACTGAACAACAAACAAAAATGGGTAGGGACTGCGGTGGCTGAGTGGTTAAGACGCTGAACTTGATGACTGGAAGGTCGGCAGGTCAGCAGTTTGAGACCTGAGTGACACGCAGTGGAGTGACCTCCCATTGTCTGTCCCTGCTCCTGCAGCCTAGCAGTTTGAAAGCAAGAAATTGCAAGTAGGTAAATAGGTACCACTGAGTTCCAGAGTTCCAGTGTCTAGTCATGCCAGTGCACTCCAGTGTCTAGTCATTCCCACTACATGTCCACGGAAATGTCTACAGAAGCAGACAGCGCTGGCTCTTTGGCTGTAAACATAGACGAGCACTGAACTCTAGAGTCGGATACCAACTAGCTTTTGAGCACGGGCGACCTTTACCGAATGGTTGATGAAAGACCTGGCAAATTGAAAACTTTTCGGCCTGCCAGAAGAAGGGCATCAAGGTGGGGGGTTATCTTAGCTTCCCTGAGAAGGTATTTCCAATCATGGGAGCAGTCACTGAGGAGAATCTCTCTTTGGATTAATTACAACATCTAGAACCTAGACTCTGGGAATTATATCTTCTCTTGTGTGCAGTAGAACATAAACGACACACTTAGAGATTTAAAATGGACAGACGGTAGCAAAAGGCAGAACATAGGGGCCATTCAACAATTACGTGATCCTCGGGGGGGGGGTGTCTGCCATCTGAATTAAGGAAAATTACAGGGGATGTGTGTGTCATGTCAAAGATTACGTAATCCATTTGGAGCTGTTGTGGTTTCGAAACATGGCATTTTTTAGGTTTAAAAATGATCTATCAGAACTTAGCTGACATCCTCATTCCTCCCTGCAAAAAAAAATCTCTTCGCAAAGTGTGTGATGCATTGAGAATCCTCACCGATACGTTCTGCATTAGGCACCAATAGTGAAAAGCTCTAAAAATTAGGGTTTCGATACAAAAGCTCTGGATTACGTAATGTTAAAGGAAGGGGGGTTCGAAGCGAAAATTACGGTCGGATTACATGGGAGGGGGGCAATTTTCCCAAAAAAATGGATCATGTAATTGTTGTATGGCTCCATAGATGGCAGAAAGCTATAAGTTATCATCCGAAATGCTACAAACCACACCTTGAAGAATTTCATTTCCTTTATTGACCAGGTTGAAGGGGAAGAGTATGCAGAACTTGTCCACCTTCACGATTCTGTATATGATCAAGCAGTTTCCTGGTTTACATCTCTTAAAGACAACATGAAAGCCCAGATTCTAAACCACTTTGGGTCAATGCCAGGGAAGGAGCATGAGCCACAGGTAAATCTTAAATGCTTGTAATGTGATAGATGTTTGCAGGGTCGGGTGTTTTGGAACGCAGAAGAGAAGAAGGTGAGGGGATCTGCTGCCATACAACTTGTAGCTGTTATGTTTCTGTCACCCACATATTGGGAAGCCCAGAAAATATTGGCGGATCTAGGGATGAAGTGGAATTGATTGGAGACCAGTTCCTCTGAAAAAAAAGGGCTGTAAGTCCAGGGATTTTATGTGACACAAATAGGATCTGTGGGAGCTACTTTTCTAGGGCCTAGTATAGGGGTGCCCAAACTTTTCGGGCTGCGGGCCAGTCACATGGTTCAGTGGGCTGGTCACGTGGTTCAGCGGTCCAGTCATGTGGTTTTACAACAGGATGAGATAAATTTTAGACTGCCGTACAGGTGCGTTTTACTTCTTCTGGGAGTGACGAGGGCAGCGTGGGCCATATGGATTGGTGGTGGGCGTAGTTTGGGCACTCCTGGCCTAGCATTTTCTTAAGGTCCAGCTTGGCACTCATACAAACCCCACAGAACCTATATTGCTGTGGCGGTTGAGGAGAACATGATCTTCTGCTTCATTGGAGAGAGTTTTGCCCTCCTCTGTCCCATCAGGAAGAGCCTCTAAAACTCTGGATTATCCTAGTTCAGTGATGGCGAACCTTTTAGAGACCGAGTGGCCAAACTCAACAGGCTGCCATCCGTGCCGCAGAGGGGCGGGGTGAAGTTTGTGTTGGGGGAGGGAGGGAAGAAGTGCTCCCATTGGGCTGCTGGGCAGAGGGGTAGGGCGAACTGTCTGCTGGACAATGGTGCGCATGCCCACAGAGAAGGCTCTGAGTGCCACCTCTGGCATGTGTGCCATAGTTTGTCCACTACTGTCCTAGTTGGTGATGGTGCAAGCCCTACTTTACCAGTGGTGGGTTTCAGCAGACATGGAGGGAAGATTTAAACTTCTCCATCTCCATGTGTTGATATGGAAGGTACTGAGTGAGTGAATGTGTGTCTGTGTTTTTGTCTCTCTCTCTGTATATTTGAGACTGGCAAGCCAATGAGAAGGGACCTCAGAAGCAAAATAGTTGCCCACTCAGTTGAACAAATTGATCAAGGAGTCAGCATGAACTAACCCATTCATCTCTGCTTTCACCACTCTTCTGTCCACCACCTAGAACATGCTTGATCTCATGTGATTTTGGAGACTAAGCATGGTCACACCTGGGTGGGATAACATCAGAGAATACCAGGAATCCCCAAGTAGAAGGGACGCGCGGCAGCACTGATACGCTGCCATGTGCTTTGCCGGCCCCTCCCCATCAGAGACGGGACCAGGCCAGAAGGGGCGGGGGGCCGGGCCTTCTTTAAGGGAGGGGCCCGGACCGCCCTTCCTTCTTCGCCGCTGACTGGGCCGGCAGCGTTTGCCCTCCACCCCCGCCCTTGGTCACAGTGTGATTGTTTTGGCCGCTTCGGGGCCGGATGGGAATTTTTGCTTGAACCTTGATTGGCCTATTAGTTCTTGGCGTTTTCGCCCATCCCACACTGTCGCCGTTTGGGGGCACTTCGGGGTAATTTTTGCCACCTTTTGTTGTTCGGCGGCTAGCACTGGTAAGGAGCTTCTGGGCGACCCCTACGAGTCCGGCGGCAGCACACTCCGCTGACCTCTGGCAGGTCTAGATAGAGGGATAATCGCGTGGCCAGTCGGGTGTGCTCAGGAACTAGGCGTTGCCAT
Organism: Bradypodion ventrale; assembly: GCA_035047345.1. Lineage (NCBI taxonomy): Eukaryota > Metazoa > Chordata > Lepidosauria > Squamata > Chamaeleonidae > Bradypodion > Bradypodion ventrale. Next base: position 225,992,936 of record JAWDJE010000003.1, on the reverse strand, counting down.
GCTAGACACAGCGTGCAAAGCCAGCTAGTCCACCGGATACTCGATAGAAGCAGAGGTTTGTTTATTTGCGCTTCTCCTGGGGTCTTTATAGTTGGTTATTACCATCACTCCTTACCAGTGCTATGTCGGCCTGCTTGCATTTGTTGAACTATTCTAATAAAGTGGCCCAGTTACAATCCCAGCAGTGTGTCCGTCTCTCTATTGGGGAGTGGGCTCGGCAAAGGAATCCTGCTGGCAGCCTGGATTGCTGTTTCAAATAAGTGTTAGCCCTGTTTAGTTAGATGGATTTGAGGGTCCGATCCACTACAAGGTAGTTTCCTGTGTTCCTTTGAGTGGAGTTAGTGGGGATAACAGGAAGTCACAAACATGTTTTGCCCGTGCTGTGTATTCAAGTAGGTTGATACAGAGCAGACCATTCTGCCTCTCTTTAGTTTTAGCAACTAATTTTGGACAATATCTCTGCTGCAGTCTATCCTTCAGGCCCTCAAATTATTATGGGGGTGGTTTTTTCCGTAGGCTCTGCATTCTGAAAGTAGCACAGAATCTTGTTTTGTGGATAATCCCAGAAATATAAGGATATTTTAAAACATAGTACTGTCTTTTTGGATTCTCTTACAGAAACCTGTTTTGAGACATATTTTTGTTTCTTTTGCAGAGTAATCCCAGCGGTCCCGCTTGGTATTGGTGGCTGTTAGCAGTATTGCCACTGGAGAACAGGGCCCAATTGGCCATTCTTGCCATGACTTCACTTAAAGATCGTCTCATTGCTATACGACGTGTGTTAATATTTGTGACACGCAAGAGACCCAGATGACGGAGCCTTATTGTGGAACAAATAATGAAAACAACTGGTTGCAAATGCTCATCGGAAAGAAGTTGGAGACCGAACAATTCTTCCTCTGAATGACACTGATCTGCTCATCTAAGCATTCACCGTTCTTTGCACACACACTATCCAGTAGTTTACCAAGTATTCTGTGCCTCTTGTCCTGGAGAAATCTGAGCCTCTTGGAAGTTTTGCCACAATTGCAACATAGCCATTAGTTGCTGCAGTGGTTACTGCTCATAATTGACTGTCTATTTATTGTGGTGAGACAACTGAGTCTGAAACCCTAAAATGCCCCCAAAGCCCCATCTGAGGTTTTGACTTCTATGTAGCAAGGAGACTGTGGATTAGAAATTGAGACTATGCATTAGTAGACTATACCTTAGAGGGAGGTAACCAGTTGAAAAGAAGTTATCCAAAATGTCATCTTGAAGAAGAATGAACAAATGACCCTAGACTGGACAGCCCTTTCTGCAGCATGTTGATAAAACGATTGAAGCAAAATTGGGTTTCCTGTGCAAAACGCTGCCTCTCCAAGGATGTTTGCCAGAAAGAATAGCTGATGAAAATAGAATCATGTCTTGATTGTAGTAAATCAATTCCTTGTCTTTGTAATCTGCATGCTGCGTGTAATGGGAAGAAATATATTTCAAAATATATCTAGGAAGGTTGGGTCCCTGTTCCCTCCCTTGTATTAGTTTAGAAGAATCTCAGGCAACCTGTATTACAATATGGGAGAGTTGCTTGTGGAGAGGCTAGCCTTCTTTGGCTGGAACCTAGAACCCTGCACACTTACAGATATTGTTGCCTGTCCATTGTGGGAGCAATTGTCTCTCTGTGTGTGAGATATGACTTTCCCTGCCATTTTCACACTGAAGTGTTTTGGGCTAGATCACGGCCTGAACCTTTAGTTTATACATTTATTCCGTTCATTTCAAGCTGCTCCGTGGCTAACTTACTTAAAGCTGTTGAGAAGTAGAATTGCCACTTACAGTTATTGCTGGTGTTAATTTTGTACATAAAATATCAAGTAGGTAAGTTCCGGTTTCCACCTCTGTTCGTAGTTTCCATGCCGGCCTAATAATCTGCTCTACTGGAACGACCTTTGTTAGCACATTTTTTACAAACCAAAACTTTTAATATTCCTCGTTACGTACCGACCACTGTCTGTGTTTGGAGTCCTTGTCCTTGGTGACAACTTGAAAGGAGGCACAAACTGAACCCTGTAAAGGCAAATTTCAATGCAAGCTTAAACCAGGTGTTAACCTTCGATTTCTCGTCGGTTTTGTAAATATTCCTGTATTTTGATGTCTTAGTACTTGTTAACTTTTTAAATATGTTTACCTTATTGGTAAGAAACCTTAGCAGTAAATGTGAAATAGCAAAACATTTGCTGAAGATGCAGACTTCTGAAATCTCCACATTGGTAGACGGGGTGAAATAGTCCTGACAGGAAGGGAAGACAATATTAGGTCACATTTAAGATTGTTGCATAAATGGAAGGCAACCTGAATGATTCATGTGCAAATAATATGGCAAGATAAAAATAATAATACCAAAATATTTCAGAAGTGCCTCCTTTTTAAATCAGGAAAAGCATGTTAGAGAAAGGTATATACATGTGCACATGAATTCAGGAACAGATGTCAGGAAAATGACAGATTGCATTATTTGATACACATGTAATTATAGTCTGTGTGGTATTAGATCCATGATGGCGAACCTTAGCATTCCAGATGTTCTTGGACTTCAATTCCCAGAAGCCCAAGCACCCTGTGAATCCACACGAATCGGTTTACTGCAATTAATCTGGCCCGCGTTGCTCTCGTTATTGCCGGAAGCAGAAGTAAAACGCACCTGTACGGAGGGAGGGTTAACCCGTAAGAGTCTTAACCGTACATGCGCGTTTTACTTCCGTTTCCGGGAGCGACGAGGGCAGCGCGGGCCAGATGAATTACAGTAAACCCACTCGTGTGGATTCACAGGGTGCTTGGGCTTCTGGGAACTGAAGTCCAAGAACATCTAGAGTGCCAAGGTTCGCCGTCACAGTATTAGATGATTCTTAAGTATCTTGTCAGAAGTTGCCAGTCATGTTTTCCTAGGGAACTGATCTACAAATCCTGAATGTACTGTAGTTGCCTCTACCTTGAATTCGCCTTTTGTAGTTGAGTGAGGACCTGTGACTATTAGTCATTGTAAACTGTATAACTTATAACTGATTATCTCTTAGTCTCTACTATAACCTTCATGCAGGTTCTACTACCTTTACCAGAGTGTAGATCACAGCGTTTCCCCCCTTCAAATGGTTTTTAGAGAGCTAGTATTCAAGCCAGAAAGAAGTGGGTCTTAACAACTGTACTGTTGTTTTCCTTCTATTCATTCCCTGGGTGCTGTCATATATTTCCCATCTTGGCCGTCTTCCTGTTAATCCACTGAACATTAAAATCTTCCAGAGTTTTCTAGCAAGAGATTTTTCAAAAAGTTGTGAATAATTTTTGCCACAGAACTTTTGGTCATCTTTATGATCTTTTCATGATACTTTTGACTTGCGTGTGCTTGATATTTCTTCGGTCTTGGGCTGTAGCTCTCCCCTCCTTTTCTTTTTCCTTCTATTAATAGCTGAAGCAACAGCAACTGAATGGTTTTATATTTGTTCCATTGAATTACTGTTTCTTCAATTTCCATTACTAGATTCTGCCCATGACTCTATCCTTGATATTTTTACAGGATATTCTGTCTTGGATGGAGGACCTGTTTCCCAATCTTCAACATAATATCCTTAGTCCTTACTATTAAGCACCTAGTTGTCTAACTGTCTTTATCGGTCAATTAATGTACATAATGAAAGGCAGAATCTTAAAACCTGTTTTCTTCCTCTTGGGTTGTTTGGTCTGATAAGGATATCTCTCTGGTTCAGAAAGCATTACAGAAAATGTTCAGGGCATATTTTATGAGTAGGAAGAGAAACAGCCTCCTTCATAGAAAAGTAAGTGTGGTGAAACTTGTATTCCATCATCTAGGCCTGCTGGATAAGGCTTCCATATCACATAGACTTGTTGGTTCATTCTTTCTCGAATTTTACCACCCATGCCAATGGTTTTCTATTGTGGCCTTTTATCGACTGATTTGAGATCTTTTCTGTTGCTAAAATGGCTTTGTGACTCCAGCGAGCCAATAACTGACAGACTCTTGCTCTTTTTGCTCATGCTGCAGGTAATTTTTAAAGAAAATATATGGCAAAGGTGTTCAGAAGCTGTATGCATTAGTCATACAGTGCCTTGCATAGCTGAAGGCCTGGTGTTTGGTAGCGCCTTAATTTTGCAGCTCTGGGAATGATTGTATCAACAAAGCACCACACACACACACAAAACCCACATCCGGAGCTTGTGACCAGTTGTTTTATGTTTTTATTTATTTATGTAGATATAAAACTTGAAATAAAATCTTTATCTCTTTTTGAAGCTAGTTAAAGAAGTGTGTGTGTGATATATGTGTGTGTGTGTGATATATATGTGTATATATGTATAAATATAAATTATTCATCTGCGCCTTTTTGTACCTAGTTAAAAGAAACATGACAGGTATGTGCTAACAACCATGTTTGGCACATCTTGTTGGAGTCAAACCTTTTTTTTAAAAAAAAATTAAAAATGCTGCAATGTTCCTTTCATGTATATTTGGACTATTCATGGGGAAACGTATTTATGTGAGATTTGGAATAAAATAAATGCAGTTTACTAGTGTCTTGTGTCCTTTTAAATAAGGTTGGAGCAGGGGCATCTGTAGCTCTCCTTCTGCCTTGTGTGTGACAGCACTCAAGTGAGTAGGAACTAGAAAGAGCGTCTGCTGCTAAAGAACTGGGAGGGGTGGAGGTTGCTGATCCAAGCTCCTTCCCTTCTTCTTGTGCCGAATTCAAACATAGGCGACCATCATGGTGCTCAGCCATGAAGAACTGTCCTGCGAATATAATGCCATGGCCTTTCATCTGCCTTCTGCATCACAGGGTGACCCCTGTACCACTGATCCAGTGCTGTGAGTCACTTTCTGGTCCTGAGCCCTTTTGGCACGCAAAGTCCTCCTCAGGCCAGGATTAATGAAGCTGCTGCTCTACATTAAGATGGATTCAATGGGGATTTAATCCACTTGGGGACCATTACCCTTCCTTGTGGACTTCGCCAAGGCTGCTAGTTCTCAGGGTTATCAGGTTAGTTAACTGCCGCCTGACACTCGGTGTTGAGTCGCTGGTAGTATGGTCTACTCTTACCATAGCAGGATAACCTGGCCAATTCAGTGGATATTTACAATAGCTGGAGGGGAAGGGAGTCTTCAGAGCCAATGCATTGCAGGAGATATGGCCAAAACATTTCCATTGCCATCTAATGAGAACAGCCACCCAGAAAGCCTTAGGACAGATGTAGGTGACGATAGTTATAACCAATTCCATCTGTTCTTCCAAATGCACATTGACATATTTAAAAAATAATGATAAAAGGGGTTGTGGGGCATGATGTATCCAACCCCTGAAACACCTGTGAGAACTATGCACACCCACCCACACAAGATTAATATGAACAAAATAGTGCCATGACTTGGGGCTTGTGTTATAAGTGAGATTGTGCCCCTGTTCTTGGCTAACCTGTAGCAACTACACTCTCCCCGGTTTACTGCAGTGGTCCCCACCACCCCCAATCTCACATGCCCCATAATCATCACATAATATGTATGCTGTATGCCATGATCATCACAATCATAACGAAGTAAGGCATGACATCTCTCGCTTTGCATGTAGTGAGTCCATCTCATATATTTGTTTCACCTTTTAAGTGAAATGAAGGAGCATTTGCATGATATTCTAATTTTCCGAGTTTCACCTGTATGTGTCATATATATAAGCAGCTGGGAGTTTGAGGGTGGGCAAAAATGGCTAACTCAGGGTGGGTAGAGCCCCCAGGGGCCCCTGGCTAAGGCCCTACGTGGGAGCCGTGATGAGGGGCCACTTTCTTGTGCGAGTCGAAGAATGAGACCCAAGTTTTCAAGAAGTCTCCGCGAGATCCAGAGGGCAACCAGAATGATTAGGGGACTGGAACACCTTCATTACCATCTGAGGCTGCAACGGTTGGACCTCTTCACTCTTGAACGACGGCGTCTAAGAGGTGACCTGATTGAAGTTTATAAAATCATGCATGGTGTGGACAAATTAGATAAGGAAAAACTGTTTTCCCTATCGCATAACACTAGAACTAGGGGGGCACTCCATGAAACTTTTGGGCACTAGTTCTCAAACAAATAAGAGAGGATCACTGGTCTATGGAACTCCCTGCCAGAAGAAGTGGTGACAGCTGTCAGTCTTGACAGCTTTAAAGAAAGGATTAGACAAGTTCATGGAGGACAAGGGTATCAATGGCTATAATTATGGATACTTAAGGACAACCTCCGGGTTGGAGAGATAGGCAGGATATCTTTCAATGCCATGTCCAGAGAATCCTAAGCAGGTGAAGGCATCTGCTTGGGAATAATACCCTGAAGCAAATGGTGAGCCACTGTGTGAGACAGAATGCTGGACTGGATGGGCACCTGTGGCCTGTTCCAGCAAGGCTGTGCTTATATGTTCTTAATTGCCTCACGGGCTCTTGGTTGCAAAAGTTGCTTGGTCTCCCATATTTGAGAGCTGGTGTGTGTGGCATACCTGTCAAGTTTCGGGAAATTTTTGTCAAATAAGGGAAATTTTCTGGCCCAAATGGGAAACTGGACAACTATGCTTATCACGGGCTCATCGATTAGATAGATCGATAGATCAATAGATCGATCTTTATTGTAATTGTTCCATACCTGTCAAGTATCCTGGATTGGCCGGGATTTCCCGTATTTCGCCGCCGATTTTCGTCCTTTCCCGCCTGGAGCTGCCACTCTCCCGGATCTTGGCAGCGGGGGGAAAGGAGTTACCTTCTGTGCAGGTCCTTTCTACGCATGTGTAAAAGCCTTCCACGCATGCGTAGAAACGACCTGCACAGAACGGTTCTGCGCAGGTCCGTTGTACGCATGCGTAAAAGCCTTCTACGCATGCGTACAACGGACCTGCGCAGAACCGTTCCGCGCAGGTCCCGTATTGTCCAGAGCCGCGCTTGACAGGTATGCATTGTCCTGCACAGAACAACGAGATTGTTTAACTCCAGTCTAACTAATATGGGATGATGGAGGGGAAAGAGTGTAAAATACGGGGGTTTGACAGAAATTTCCCGACACTTGACAGGTATGGTGTGGGTCCATGACGAAAACAACAGGCGGAGAGGTTAAAAACACGCTGTGTGGCTTCAGTCCCTGCGGGTTGACTCTAGTCTGCCCCAGCCAGAACGACCTTAAGAGGGACGAGCAAGGTGGTGGTGGTGGTGGTGGTGGGGCAGAGGCAGCAGCACTTTCTCTGCCAGCCTTGGTTTGGGGAGTGGGGCGTGGGGGGGCGGGGATGGCCGCCGGCACGAAGGGGTTAAGAAGGGCCGGTCCGCCCTCGCCCTCCTCGCCTCTTCGTGGCGTGTGAGTCATCTGTCCTTTCTGGCGAAGGCTTTTCCCTGCTTTCCCTCACGTAGGGGAGGTTGTTGGAGAGGTGCCTGGAACACGACGCGACGCCCCCCGCCCGCCCCCCACGTCCGCCACACACTCTGACGCGCGAGCCAAGCCACAGTAGAAAAACACCTTGGGAGCCCCCCCTCCCCCCCCTTGGTCGAAGCCAGGACACAGTGGGGGTGGGAGGTGGGTGTTGAATGAAGCCAGGAAGGCTCGTTCCTTTGCGTCAGGAGCATTGCGGGGGAAAACGCCTGCCAGGGCGACCCCCCTTCCCCCAAAAAAATAAAATAAAATAAATAAACAGGCAGGGTCCAAGGTCTGCCCAATACCCCCTTGTTTGCTTCTGGAATGGGGGAAAACAGCAGGAATTCACTGTGCTAGGCAACAGAAAACAAGAGGGTGGGGCTCAGGAAAGTTTATTTATTTATGAAATTTATTTATGTAATTTATATACCGCCCTCCTGGTGGGATACACCACTCCGGGTGGCTAACAACAAAAGAGGATAAAGGGAAAACAAATAGAATACAATATAAAACAATTAAAAACATTCACAGCTAAAAACCCCAGCTAAAATCCACATTAGAACACATAAAACCTATGTAAACATTCAAAAAACAACCCTCACCACCCACCACCCACAATTAAAACAGATCCAAGACAGGACAGGTCCGCCCGGCTAGACAAGCCAGCGGGCCTGAGAGGTGGGGGCACTCATGCCCCACCCATGCTGAAACAACCATGTCTTCAGCATCTTCCTAAAGGGCAGTACAGTGATACCTGATACAACATCTAAACTTGGTTCCACAAGTTTGGACTTTATACGCATTTGGACTTTGTATGAGGCATGCAAAATCCTAGCCGCGATGCCTCATGCAACGTCCAAATCCTTGCTGCGATGCCTCGTACAATGTTGTTTCCATAGAGATACATTGCACTGTAACAGCACAGACTTCAGGGCAAAGTCAAGGAAACAGACAGGAAACTGACAGAACTTTAAGAAATCATTGTCTAAAGGCTAAATACATTACAAAAACATGCCAAACAACCCTGATTGTCCAAGGACCTGAAGAATGCTGCACAAATCCCAGGAATGCTTCTAAAAATTCTGATGAAAAAAATCAAAAAAATCCAAAATTGTGTTCAAAACCACTCCTAAACACTCTTTGCCTCATGCAAAACCCACAAGAGCAATGCACGCATGTGTTCTGCCTTTTATACTGCCCAGGCACGACTTTGTATGAGGCAACTTTTTTCAAGGAATTAGGCGATGTTGTATGAATCCGATGTTGTATGAAGCAGACTTTGTATGAGGTATTACTGTAGTTCCGTCTGGAGGCGCATCTCAGGTGGAAGGAGGTTCCACAGGGCTGGGGCAGACATGGAGAAGTTGCTTTTTCTAGACTCCTCATGGTCAGTTACAGTCTAAAAAGAAAGAAGTCTTTCCCCCCCCCCCAGCAAGTTTGGGGTCCCCCCCCCCTTTTTAAAAAAACCCACCCTCCAAAACCTCAAGGGCAACAGGAGGAAAATGGACCCGTCTAGAATCCTAGACTGCAGTGGCTCAAGTGGCTAAGATGCTTAGGAAGTTGTAATAATAAGCCATATCAACAAAACATTTTGAAAGTTCTAGCAGTTTTAATTTCTATTAAGGGCAAGGTAATGTGTCTAAATTTCCTATTCAAGTAAAGCCACCCCTTCTCTGCATGACAACAAGATTGATTTATAACAATATATAACTCCTGGAAAGACCCATTCTCTATGCCACCCCATCCAATACGTACTGTAAACATTTAGGCTAAACTGAAGGAATGAGATTTATTCCTCTTAAGTGGCTCAGACGCTGACTGGGAGGGCAGAAGGTCAGCAGTTCGATTCCCGAGTACTGCAGGACTGAACGAGCTCCCGTCTTTGTCCCAGCTCATGCCAACCTAGCAGTTCGAAAGCAAGACATTGCAAAAATGCAAGGAGATCAATAGGGACCACTTCGGTGGGAAGGTAAGCAGCGTTTCCGTGCGCTCCGGTGTCTAGTCATGCCTGCCACATGACCACGGAAACGTCTGCAGAAGCAGACAGCACTGGCTCTTCGGCTTTGAAATAGAGATGAGCACTGAACCCTAGAGTTGGATACGACTGGCTTTCGAGCAAGGGAAACCTTTACCTTTACCTAGAATCCTACAAGTGCAAGTTATATTTAGACCTGCGATTGAGAGCAGGTAGGCTAAGCCTGGCCTGTACTCAATGAGTCAGAATCGAGCTAAACAAGTTAAGAAAAAAAGGAAGGACTGAGAGAAGGTTTTTCCTAAAAACAGAGTTAATATCAGTCTGGAATTCAACTGGGAGATATCCCCCCCCCCCCCAATGACTGGGAAAACTGCACCCACCCTTGTCACGCAGCTGTTAAATTCAGAAGACCTCCCAAACAGGGTCACAGCTAACAGTCCACCCCGCACCCCAGGCAAAGTTCCAATGGTGTGTGTGTGTGTGTGTGTGTGTGTGTGTGTGTGTGTGTGTGTGTGTGTGTGTGTGTGTGTGTGTGTGATTGTTGCAAGGGGTATGCTGGGCACCTTGGGAGGGTGGTGGACTGGAAGTAATGGGGGCACCTATTGGGGGGTGGGGGAGAGACATCCCATACATTCCCATTACTTCTGCCTGCCTCTGGGGGGCACCAGTCACTGGGGTGCACTGGGATGAATCCCTGTGCATACCTGTCAAGTTGCGGTGGTGAAAAAATGGGAAGCACCGTTTCCTCTGATGAATGTGCATGTGCAAAGGGGTTACTGCACATGCGCAGTAACCCCTTTGCGCATGCGCACCACTGCAGTAACCCCTTTGCGCATGCACACCACTTCCTCTGATGGGCGCGCATGCACAGTAACCCCTTTTCTGGCCATTCAAATATGGGATGGCCGCGGGAAGGACAAGGAAAGAGGGGTGAAATGCGGGATTTCCCAGGCAATACGGGATACTTGACAGGTATGTCCCTGTGGACCAGCACACCACTGATTGTTGCCCCCCTCTCTCTCTCTCTCTCTCTCGCACACACACATACACGCACACCTAGAATCTCATATTCCTGTCTGGTATAGAACCAGTCACCCCACAGCACTAGAGGTCCAGTCTGAAATGGTGGAGGAGAGGCTGCTTCTGTCTCTGCTTTCCTTGCCCGCACTGGCGGTTCAATTTTCTGTGGGTGCTGCCAAGGTTTAAGCTGCATTCAAGGGTTGGTCGATGACTTCACATTGATACGTGAAACACAGCTTTGTTCTCCTAAACTTCCTGGCTCCAGTGTCCTCACTGTGACTAACTCTTTCTTTCCTACTTCTTTATATTATGAAGATATTTCTTCTTCATATTGAAAAATTCTGTAGCAGCAAGCTCTTCATTACTTGTCTCTCTCCGCCCTTATTCCCACCCCCCTTTCATATATCAGGAATATGAACTTCTATCCTTCTTTACACATTCTTCCCCTTTTGGCCCATCTCATAATGTCTCATTATGTTCCCAGTCTTGTTTCTGTGCTGTTGCTTCTTCTGCTGCATGTCTGAATCAGCTGTTAGTCACAACTGGATTTTTGTTGTTGTTCAGTCGCACAGTCGATTCCGACCCTTTGCGACCCCATGGACCATCGCTCTCCAGGCACCTCTGTCCTCCACCATCCCCCTCAGTCCTCCCAGTTCTGTGCCCACTGTGTCTACAACACCATCTATCCATCTCATCCTTGGCCTCCCCCTTCTTCTTTTGCCCTCCACCTTTCCCAACATCACGGCCTTCTCAAGTGAATCCTCCCTTCTCATTTGATGCCCAAAGTACTTTAGCCTCATCTTTACTATTTGACCTTCCAATGAGCAGTCAGTGTTGATTTCCTCCAAGATTGACCTATTTGTTCTCCTCGCTGTCCAGGGTACCCTCAAAACTCTTCTCCAGCACCACATTTCAAAGGCGTCTATTCTTCTGCGTTCAGCTTTCCTAATTGTCCAGCTCTCACATCCATACATTACTACTGGGAAAACCATTGCTTTGACTATTCTAATTTTTGTTTGCAATGTGATGTCTCTGCTTTTCACTATGTTCACCAGGTTTCTCATGGCTTGTCTCCCAAGAATCAGTCGCCTTTTTATTTCATGGCTGCAATCCCCATCTGCAGTGATCTTAGATCACTCAATCAGTAGAAACTTGGCAAGGCAATTCTTATGTAACTTCTACTGATTCACTGGGTCTGCTTTATTCAGACCTAACAATTGGATTTAGACCCCTTTGGCTCTCTTCCCACTCAACTAATCAGCTCTCAGTAGGTGCTGCCTCTGTCCCTTAGTTTCTGCCAACTCTGTCATGGTTCCCTTCTTTTCCCCCTCACCCCCCTCTTGCCAAACTGACTTTTTAATAGGCACATTTTCCTTTGGACAAATGTGCAAAACTGGACCAAATTAGGGATACGTGTTTGATTTTCAGGCAACTACAGAGCAGAGCAAAGAGCCACAGTTCATCCCAGTGAATTCTTTGTATACCACTGCGAATTCATTTAGTTAAAAAGAGGGTCAGCTATTTGAACTGAGAAAGAGTAGACTAAGCTGCTGGCAACAAAAAAGATAAGTCACAACTGAGCCACCTCCATTACCCTAATAGAGTCCAGCATTTCCCCTAAACGCTCCAGCCATTCCACTGTAAGGAAACAATTTGTGTAGCTGATTAGATAGCCTTTTTACATTCTGGTACAGTGGAACCCCAGATAACGATGCACTCGGATAACGTCAAAACCACATAACAACGCATCCGTCATGCCCCACGTGATGCCCCACATAACAACAAAAAAAGTTATCCGGATAGTTTTTTTTTTGTCATTGTCCGGACAACATTTTTTGTCGTTATATGGAGCATCTCCCATAGGGATCGCATAACGACAAAAATCGGTTAACGACACTACTTAGGGAACCAAGTTTTGTCATTATCCAAGGTTACACTGTATATATATTTATTTTGTACTCACGGTAACCCCAGCTGCTGCCGCTGCACAAACCATCGTCACGCATAAGGGGGCATTCAAGGTAACGCGCCTACAGTTCAGCATAAATTCGGCCCCCGGAATCTTCCAGTCCCTCGTGGAATGCCTTTTAAAGGGGCTTCCAGGCGTGCTCCCATATTTTGACGATGTTTTGATAACAGCGGGGAGTGAATCGGAACTAGCGAAAAGACTAGACAAGGTCCTATCTGTATTCGAGAGAGCGGGACTGAGGTTGAGAAGGGACAAATGTGTGTTTTTTGCGAGGGAGGTTGAGTTTCTTGGGTTCAAAATAACCCCGGAGGGCATCAAGCCATCCGAGTCCAAGGTTGCAGCTGTGCAAAACGCCCCTTGCCCCACCGTGTAACTGGAGCTGCAGTCATTCCTAAGGCTCCTGAATTTTTACCATTCCTTCTTGCCAAGGAAGGCATCCGTTGCGGAGCCACTGCACAGGCTACTTAAGAAAGAGGTGGTTTGGCGGTGTGGAGATAGGCAGGAGAAAGCGTTCAAAGAGCTCAAGACGCTCTTGTCCTCAGATGCCATCCTGACCCATTTCAATCCGAGGAAACCAGTAGTTTGGGTCTGTGATGCATCACCAGTGGGGGTGGAGGCGGTGCTGTGTCACGTGTTAGAGAACGGGCGGGAAGCCCCGGTTGCCTTCTATTCCAGGTCACTTTCAAAGGCGGAGCGCAATTACGTGCAAACAGATAGAGAGGCCCTGGCCATAATCGCGGGAACAAAGAAGTTCCACGATTTCCTGTACGGCCGCGAGTTCACAATTGTGACCGATCATAAGCCCCTTTTGGGAATCTTTACTACAGGCAAGCCCACCCCACAAATCCTGTCCCCCAGAATGCTCCGTTGGGCAATCTTCCTCAACGCCTACCAGTACGAACTTGTCCATCGCCCAGGGAAGGAGATCTCCCATGCAGATGCACTGTCCCGAACTCCCCTCCCTAGTTTAGGAGACCCCAAATGCGAGGTAGAGCAGGACCACCAAGTCCTGCTGATTGAGTCTCTCGACTCACCCCCCATAGTTCCCGCAGACCTCTCCAAAGCCACGGCGGCCGACAAAATCCTGTCCCAAGTCAGTTCCTTGGTGAGAAAAGGGTGGCCCACAACTCCCCCCAAGGAGGAATTCAAATCGTTTTTCAGGCACAGAGTAGAGCTTTCCCTTGAAAGGGGCTGCCTCCTCTGGGGCCAGCGGGTGGTCATCCCAGAGAAGTTACGAGCAAAGGTGCTGAAGCTACTGCATACCAACCACCCGGGAATAGTGCGTTCCAAAGCACTGGCCAGGAGCTACTTCTGGTGGCCCCAGATAGACACGGATGTAGAGCACTTGGTGAGCACGTGCGAGAGCTGCCAGAGCTCTCGGCCCGAGGAGTCCTGGCTGCCCCACGGGGAATGGGACATGGCCCGCGGGCCATAGTCCCGAGTACACATCGACTTCGCTGGCCCCTTTCAGGGGTCCATGTTTCTGCTGATAGTCAATTCATATTCCAAATGGCTGGAAGTCATTCCCATGTCCAACACCTCATCTGCTGCAACCATTAAACAATTGCGCAAGGTGTTCAGTTGCTTCAGCCTGCCGGACATCCTTGTGAGCGATAACGCCAGTACTTTCACGTCTGCGGAATTCAAGGTGTTCATCGAGAGGAATGCCATCCGGCACATTACCTCTGCCCCGTTTCACCCGGCCACAAACGGTCAGGTAGAACGCCAAGTGCGCACTACGAAAGATGCACTGCAGTGCATGGGTCCCGGTGAATTGAACCTCCAACTGTGTCAATTCCTCATTTGTTATAGGGCAACTCCCCTAGCTTCAGGACTTTCACCAGCTGAGCTCCTCATGCGGAGGAAGCCGGTAACACTTTTTGATTGGTTGGATCCGACCAGGGTGGAGGATGAGGGGAGGAATATAGAGATAGAGAGCTCCAAAAGTTTTGCGGTAGGGGACCCGGTTCACTGCAGGAATTACGCAACCTCGGGACCAACGTGGGTTCCAGGAACGGTCATTGAGCAAACGGGGCCAGTGTCTTACAGGGTTGAAACTAGCACAGGTCTGCTGTGGAGAAGGCACACTGACCAGCTCAGAAGGCATGTTACCAGTGAAAGAGAGTCAGCATTAGGGTTCTCCCCCACCCGTTTAGCCCAAGGGGGAGACACGGGGATGTCCCCAGGTACAAATGCATACCCTGGATTCTCACACGGGGAGGAGGATACTTTGAAAGGGTGGGATGAGTTTGATTTTATGTTGCCATACCAGGGGGATGTCGCGGAGTGGTCCCCCACCCGTCCGAGCGAGAAGAGGGTTTTTAGTTCAGCCCCTGGTATTTCCAGTCCTCCCAGTCCTTTTGTTCTAGAGTTTACCCCATCACCAAGGCCCCCAACCCAGGCAGCAGGGGGAAGTTCATTCTCTCCATCCCCAAGACCACCGAGTCAGGCAGCAGGGGGTAGCACAAGTACGCCAGTTGCAGGCGCAAGAAACCGGGGTGAGACAACAAGGGTCTCCTCATCGGTCCCGAGATTCATGCTGGGGGGGGGGGGGGGGTCGCCAGGCACCACGAGCGACAGGCAGGGGTTCACATCCCAGTTACATGTTCCGTTCCCCTCTCCAAATGCAAGGTTGCCACAGAGTCCCCTCCAGATGACTAATGAGCCCCCCCTTTCCATTGCAGGATGAGAGTCTGCGGAATTCAGAGCCCCTAGTTCCCCTGAGCTCAGCCAAGCAGTTGTACGCCCCAAGCGCACATGTGGGAAGCCACAATGGTTGAGGGACTTCGTCCCATCCTAGGGGGGAGGAGTGTTGTGTATGCAACTGTATCACTTTAAGAATGTATGAATGTAACCTGACAATGATCACAATGTAACTCAGCTGTTAAAGGAACGCGAGCTAGCTACCCATAGAGGGCAGCTGCGAGTGTTCAGCTCACATGGTTCAAATTCCCCCAATCACCGGCAGCCGCGGGAACCTTCCCATGCAAGGAACACCTGGAGAAGAAGGGCGTGACTCAGAATGACGTCACGCAGGTAGCAGCCAATACGCTACCATGTAACCCTTTTCAAATGTATTGTTGCAGTATAAAAAGAGCTGTACCTCCGCCATTACCTCATGTTCATCCTGACCATCATGCAATAAAGCTGTGTTTTAGCCCTCACTGCGGCTCCTTCTTTGTCTTCTGTGCAAGACACTAAATAGGGTATCAAGCATTGTCTTCTCTCCTATGTGGAAGTCTTAATGCTGCAAATTGCAATGGGAAATCAGCTTTCCTTCTATTGGACTTTTCTCTGCACCCCCAATTTGTCTTCCTCTTTTGTTATCTGTGGTGGTTATGGTGCAAATAGGAACCAGGAGAGAACTGCATAGTGGGAGTAATGGGAATTGAAAGACCTTGGGGATTAGAACTTATGTAGGGCCCAAAACTGGGGGAAGCCAGGCAATAATGGTGTAGCTTAATTTTCTATTTCTCGTCCAAGCATAAACACAATGCTGGAGGCGACTGAAGTCCAGAAAAGAGCAAATGCATCTCAAATGACCAGCACCTAGTTCATTTGTGACAGTTCATCACTGCAATTTACTCAATATCACTTCATGTTTGTGTAATTTCTCAGTAGGAATGTGGACTCAATGTTTAAGGTCAACATGTCCCTAAAATGAATGTCTCTGCATAGCATTCCACCAAGGTCACATCTGTTTGTGTTCTCTCTCTCTTTCTCTCCCCCCTTCATCAAATCTTTTTTTAAAAAACAAATCCAGAAATAAACAGAAAATGTTATTGACCCAGAGATGAAGCAGATGATTATGTCTCCATGGTAGGTAAGCCTGAATCTATATCCTATGCATTCAGATCTAGATCAGATTGAGGGCTTACTTCTTTAAGTTCCATATAATGTTTTGTTAACATTCTGTCGTCTGCAGTGTCATCCTTAGAAGTATGAATGTTAATGAGAGGTTTCTTACCATTCAAGCTTCATAACACCGAGCAGAGGGATTGATTTGGTCAGATTTATTCTCAGTGGTTTAGGTTTCTGGCTGCAGAGCCAGAGGTTGGGAGATTGATTTCCCACTGTTTCTCATGAGAAGAGCCAGCCTATGTAGTCATGGGTAAGCAGCACAGTCTCAGAGCACCCCAAGAAGAAGGGAGTGCTAAACCACTTCTGTTTATACTTTATCTAGTTGTTGTTCAGTCGCACCGTCGATTCCGACCCTTTGTGACCCTATGGACCATTGTCCTCCAGGCGCCTCTGTTCTCCACCATCCTCCTCAGGCCTCAGCTCTGTGCCCATTGTGTCTACAATACCATCTAGCCATCTTTGACCGCCCCCTTCTTATTCATCTAGAAAACCCTAGAAAGTTTGCAATAAGACAGAATTGACTTGATAGTAAAGGTAAAGTTTTCCCTTGCTCAAAAGCCAATCGTATCTGACTCTAGGGTTCAGTGCTCATCTCTTTTTCAAAGCCGAAGAGCCAGCGCTGTCTGCTTCTGCTGATGTTTCCGTGGTCATGTGGCAGGCATGACTAGACACCGGAGTTCACTGTTACCTTCCCACCAAAGTGGTCCCTATTTATCTACTTGCAATTTCTTGCTTTCAAACTGCTAGGTTGGCAGGAGCTGGGACAAAGACGGGAGCTCATTCCGTCCTGTAGTACTCAGGAATCGAACTGCTGACCTTCCGCCACATAATTATTATTATTAATAAGAATTATCAATAGGAATGTACATGTTAAAAATAATCCAGTTATCTAGTTTTGAATCATTTCAGATGGTCCCTGTTTTCAGGTCTTTCTGTTTTACAGGGGGGAAATACTCACTATCTCCATTCCCTCATCCACACACATACATAGAAACAAGCAAACAAGCAGTTCCAAAAAACAAACAAACACCACAATGCGCACATTTAATAGAATAAATATATAGTGCCTCTCAAAGTCCAACCATGCGTCCACAGCGTGAGAAGCGGTAACAGGTCCAAGTGAGGGATTGCTAGGACTGGGAAAAGTATGGCGTAGCCTTGTGGCACAGAATCACTACGGTAGCAATGAAGGCCACCCCGGATCACCCTGAGACGACCTGGCTAAAGGGGTTCTGGTAAAGTTGCGACAGGCCCAGTAAGCCGGCAATCGATAGCCTACTACGACAAAAAATTTAAACAGACAAATCAAATGGCAAATCACTGCGGCAATGATAAAGGACCAAGAGATAGAACAACAAAGTACAAATTAAATGCAATACTAAATAAAGTACGAAATAGTCACTCTAAATATAACTGGCTTAGGAGTTACCCATTTGGAGAGAATGTCTTGGGATTCCATACCTGAGAAGGCATATGTGGAAAGAGGAGAAAGACAAAGACTACAAGGCAGACCCAGGAGAAGGTGGAGAGGTAAAATCCAAGAAACATTACAAGAACACTAAATAACCAGGGCCGTAGCCAGGGGGTGGCCAGTGTGGGCTTTGCCCCCCCTGAGTTAGCAGTTTGCCCACGCTCAAACTCCCGGCTGCTTATTTAATTTAATTTTAATTTAATTTTTACATTTGTATCGCCGCTCCCTCGCCAAAGCGACTCTGGGCGGCTCACAATTAAAAGACATAAAAACACTCATAGAAATACAATAAAACATTTAAAACCCATTAAAAAAGAAACCCACACGTCCCATCCATAAAAGAGAGGGAGGATCTAGATATTTATTCAGATGAGCCAGCAGGCGGGGGTCACCTCTCCATCAGTGTCCCACACCTGCCCTACCAGCCAAGTTTTAAGTCCTTTCCTGAAGGGCAGCAATTCTGTCTGCAGCCATAACTCTATTGGCAGGAGGTTCCATAGGGCAGGCGCTGACATGGAGAAGGCCCTCCTTCTTATGCTAGAGAGACGAGCCCCTCTAGCTGATGATACAATTAGAGAGGCCCTCCGGTCCACTCTGGTTGGACGGACAGAAGTTTTATTTATTTTTTATTTTAAATTCAGATTTTTATGCTGCCCAATCAGGTAAACCCGACTCAGGGCGGCTCACAACAAGTTAAAACATACATAAAAACAATTAAACCATTAAAAACCTAACATACCCACCCACCTACCCCGTTCATCTTTAAAAACTACCCACATTAAAACTGCCTGCATTGACAATTAAAAGAAATGGGGGCTTATTTTATAAGCCAACAGGCGGGGACCATCCTTCCATCTGGGCCCCACACATGTCCCGCCAACCAGGTTTTTAGGTCTTTTGTAAAAGGTAGCAGCTCCGCCTGCTCCCGCAACTCTACAGGTAGGAGGTTCCACAAGGCCGGTGTGGACACGGAAAAGGCCCTCCTTTGTGTGCCAGAGAGACGGGCCCCTCTGGCAGATGGGACAATTAGGGAGCCCCTCCGGTCCGCTCTGGTTGGACGGGCGGACACTCTTGGGATGATGCGGTCTCTAAGGTAACCTGGCCCATTACCATGAAGGGCTTTAAAGGTCAAAACCAGCACCTTGAACTGCACCCGGAGGCAAACTGGTAACCAGTGCAGCTCCAAAAGTAATGGTGAGGCATGGGCATAACATTCTTGGGGAGACGCAGTCTCTTAGGTATCCCGGCCCACTACCATGTAGGGCTTTAAAGGTCTTTACCAGCACCTTGAATTGCACCCGGAGGCAACCAGTGCAACTCCCGAAGCAGTGGCAAGGAGCGGGCATAATGCCCACACCCCATCACCACCCAGGCAGCTGCGTTCTAGACCAGCTGCAGCCTTCAAATGGTCATCAAGGGCAGCCCCATGTAGAGCATCTTACAGTAATCTAGTCTGGAGGTGACCAGAGCATGTATGACCATGAGCAAGGAGTCCCAGTCCAGGAGCAGGCACAACTGGCGAATGAAGTTGTGTAAAAGTCCTCCTGGCCACGACTGCCACCTGCTCTTCCAGCAGTAGTTGTGAGTCCAGGAGAACCCCCAAGTTGCACACCGGGTCTGTCTGGGGCAAAACAGCCCCATCCAGAACTAAAGATGGTAGCTCCCGAGATAACGCCGAGCCCCTAATCCATAGCCACCTAGTTTTGTTGTCGACTGCAACTTGTATCCAAGAATGCATTTTTCCCCTGAAGCAGGAAAAATGTCATTGGCATGAATTTGTTTAAGGTGGATCCCAGCTTGTCATGAAGTGACCCACACACTTTGATCAGGAAGCCATCTCCTACAACACACATGAAATGAGACATACAGGATTTAACACCGGGACTGCAATGGACTGCCGCAGCCTTGAGAATATGGACAAGGTGCGCCTTCACAGCCATTCCATCTGGCATGGCCTCTTCTGCCTCCATGACCATTGGGAATCAGAGTTCCTCCTCCGCTCATTTTGCCATTGGGTCCAATGTGATGGTTTCCAGTGGTATTTCCTCCACTGAGACCATCACCCCACTTAAAGGCACTCATCCGCCCATAGTCGTTGACCCCTTTAGGAAATCAGGTTAGTTAACTGCTGCCTGACACTCAGCGTTGAGTCACTGGTAGTATGGTCTACTCCATTACCGTAGCGGGATGCCCAGCCAGACATGCACTTATATATATGACATATATATTCTATATATATTTATATGATAAATAAGGAGCTATTCTCATTAGGCTCATCCCAAAGACTATAACAACTATTGGTACAGAGTTTGTAAAATGTATGGAATTCTGTTTTGGGGATTCTGTGAATAGAACTATTTACCCAAAGAGGTACTGTAAAAGAAAAAGCAAATAATAATAATAATAATAATAATAATAATAATAATAATAATAATAATAATAATAATAATAATAATAATATAGTAAATTAAACAAATAACAATTTAAAGAAACCAGACAAATAGAGAAAGCACCCACACAAAAATACAACCCCCTCTCTCCAAAATTGGGGAAAGAATGTGCACAAATAAAGATTAAAAATATAATCAAAGCCCCCCTCCCCAACAAAACTACTAGAATGCAGATAGATTTCTGTTTCCCCTCCTCTTGATGCTTTCTATTCTCTTCCTTGAGTCTGAAGCAACAGGCAGGCCTAGGAGACAGCAAAATTAATCCAAAAAGGAAGGGGCCAAAAATAATTTAAAAATTACCAAAGAAAGTGAGGGAGTGGGATGCAATGAATAGTCCCAAGAATGAGCCCCTGCACAAGCAAGCTGCCTCATAAAAGCAGGAAAAGAAATCTAAAGAAAGGGGAGAGAAATCCTTCAAAACACATCCTTCAAGAAAAGAAAAGGCAAAAAAGGATCTAAGATGGAGGCACAGAGGCAAGTAGGAAAATCCAAGATGGAGAGCAGCAGAAGATCATACACCAGTGATGGGCAGTCTTGGCCCTCCAGCTGTTCTTGGACTTCAGTTCCCAGAAGCCCAAGTCAACACACCAGCTGGTCAGGGTTTCTGGGAATTGAAGTTCAAGAACAGCTGGAGGGCCAAGACTGCCCATCACTGTCATACACCCTCAAGGAACTGAAGCAAAGAACTAGTTCACATCCTTTTACAGATTTAAAATTTCACTGTCTTCTGCTAGACATTCCAATTGGCTGTTGATAGCAGTCACTGTGATGCAATTGGATGAAAAAATTCCTCGATTATTTGGCAGATAAAGGGTGAACGAAAGATTAAACAAAAGAGAGAAATAAACAAAAACAGAACTTTTAAGTACTACTCTTGTTAATATGGATCATTTCGGTTTAACAAGCTCTCTTTTAGTCAATGAAAGAACAAAAAACAAAAACAGAAAATAGAAACAGCTCATTCCTAATTATTAATCACATAAATTAATTCTTGCTATTTGTAACTGGTAATATTGAGCAGAGGGATTAATCAGTTGGGTGAGTGATGATAAATAAGGAGATATTCTCATTAGGCTCATCCCAAAGATTATAACAATTATTGGTACAGAGTTTGTAAAATGTATGGAATTCTGTTTTGGGGATTCTGTGAATAGAACTCGGTAAAATAACTCTTTCAAGTTTTATGTTTATGTTTATTTAATTTATACCCTGCCCTACTCAGCACAGGCCGACTCAGGGCGGCTTACAACATGTTAAATGAAAATACAATATGACAAAAATACAATTTAACAAGAGCACAAATAAAGGTACAAGATCCGCAAGCAATGAGATACAAAATATACAAATTGCAAAGCATATGCAAGTTACAAAATACCAAGATACAATGGTAAAATCCAAGTTACAATTACAAAATATCATATACACTGCATACACATTTCAAAGCAAATGAAAGTGCGGCGCCAAAATGGCCGCCGCGCTCTTTGCGGGGCCCCCACCCGGACTCAGACATCCGGGTAGTTAGGGGGCGTGGCCACCCCTCTATAAAAGGGGTGGCCACGAGGCAGCCGAGCTGCCATTTTGTGAAAGCGACGGAGAGGAGAAGTTTTTCCGTCCACCCCCTCCCTAGTGAACAGTGTGATATTTTGGTCGCTTCGGGGCCGGGTGGGAATTTTTGGCTGGAACCTACAATTGGCTTCCTGGTTCTGGCTTTTTTGCCCATCCCACACTGTTGCTATGGTTTGATATAGGGGCTTTGCTATTGACTTTGGTCACATGGGCGGGTAGCACTGGTAAGGTAAAGATTTATGACCCACAGGTATCCGGCAGGTTCGCAATTGACTGGCCAACACTAGATAGGTACAAGTTGGTTAACGTTGACCGGTCAACGACGAACCAGGCAATGGGGTGATGGCACGAGCTATTCAGCATGCATCACCACGTGATTTTACGGATACACGTCAGAGGGTGGGGTCAGTAGATAGTTGATTAACTACTGTCAACAATTTGTTTGTTGTCAACAAACAAATTGATACAAATGGATACATTGTAGCCAATTGCCATTGGCAATTTGGGAGGAACCTTACCAGTGTTACTGCGGCCTGCTTGCCTTAAGAATTATAATTGGCTGAGTACCAATTGAAATTTATAATTCGGACTAGGGCATGAATCAATAAATGTGGCCCAATGCCGTTATCCACTTATACTGGTGTCTGAGTCCTTTTTGGGGGGGTGCGCCTCCAATGCCAGAGGGAAAGCAAAGACATTACAGGAAGCTTAAACTTGCCCAGTTCCCTCTTTTTAGTGTCTTGCATGGAAGGCAAAGAAGGAGTCGCAGTAAGGACTAACACAGGTTTATTGGTTGATGATCAGGATGAACATGTGGTAATGGCGGAGGTACATCACATTATATACAGTAGCACAATACATTTGAATCTTGCTGCACGGTAGCTCATTGGCTGCTACCGGCGTGACGTCGTCCCAGTCACGCCCATCATCTGCAGGTAGTGATAGTGCGGGAAAAGTTCCCGCGGCTGTTGGTGATTTGGGGAATGTGAACCATGTGAGTTGAACGCTCGCAGCTGCCCTCTATGGGCAGCTTACTCGTGTTCCTTTAACAGCTGAGCTACATTGTAATTGTGGTCAGGTTACATTCATACATTTCTTAAAGCAACATTGTACATACATAACACTCTTGTAGCTGCCTGCAGCCCTCCTACAGCTGGTTCCACTCTTCTACGGCCAGACTGACCGAGAGAGAGCAAGGTGGGCGCACTGATGAGTTGTGAATAATTCCTTTAGTAATGAGCTTGAGCAGGCAGCAACTGGGTGGTTCTAAGCATTCTTTCATAACTTCCTAGACTCAATTCAAGCAGGCTTCAGGCCACAATTTGACACATAACCTTTCCTCACAAAGAACCTGTGCTGGTAGAAAGTGATGGAGAATGACACTCTGGACCACCTACTCTTTTTTCCCCCCTGAAGACCATCAGATACAATATTCTGCTTGCTAGTATCTTGGTGTTAGGATTGGAAACAGTTTTTCAGTGGCCCCTATGTAGGAGACTGACTCTACATGATTGATATACAGTACTGTACAGTGATACCTCATACAACGTTCAAACTTGGTTCCACAAGTTTGGACTTTATACGCATTTGGACTTTGTATGAGGCATGCAAAATCCTAGCCGCGATGCCTCCTTCAATGTCCAAATCCTTGCCGTGATGCCTCATACAACGTCATTTCCATAGAGATACATTGTACTGTAACAGCACAGACTTCAGGGCAAAGTCAAGGAAACAGACAGGAAACTGACAGAACTTTAAGAAATCATTGTCTGAAGGCTAAATACATTACAAAAACATGTCAAACAACCCTGATTGTCCAAGAACCTGAAGAATGCTGCAAAAATCCCAGGAATGCTTCTAAAAATTCTGACGAAAAAATTCAAAAAATCCAAAATCGTGCTCAAAACCACTCCTAAACACTCTTTGCCTCATGCAAAACCCACAAGAGCAATGCACACATGTATCCTGCCTTTTATACTGCCCAGGCACAATGCAACCTGGGAAAACCCCAATGCCTCATACAACGTCACACAACTTTGTATGTGTTATGTATGTACAATGCTGCTTAAGAGATGTATGAATGTAACCTTATACAATGCTGCTTTAAGAAATGTATGAATGTAACCTGACCACAATTACAATGTAACACAGCTGTAAAGGAACGCGAGTAAGCTGCCCATAGAGGGCAGCTGCGAGCGTTCAACTCACATGGTTCCCATTCCTCAAATCACCTGCAGCTGCGGGAACTCCCCGCAATAGCAAACTACTACTGATCCACCACCGAAGATGGGCGTGACCAGGACGACGTCACGCCGGTAGCAGCCAATGAGCTACCGTGCAGCAAGATTCAAATGTATTGTACCACTGTATATAATGTGAGGTATCTCCGCCATTACCACATGTTCATGCTGACCATCAATGAATAAACCTGTGTTAGTCCTTCCTGCGACTCCTTCTTTGTCTTCCGTGCAAGACACTAAATTGGCGACGAAGGTGGGATCGATGGCGAATCCCAAGGTCAAGCCGTACCAGTTCGATGTCAGCGAGCCCGAGCAATGGGAGCTCTACGAGTGCCAGTTTCGGCATGCCATGGAAGCTGCAGGCGTCGACGACGACACGAAGATGCGCTCCCACTTCCTGGCTCAGGTGGGGCTGGCCACACTGCGGATTCTGATGACCCTGGTGGCCCCCCGGAAGGTGGACGAGGTGCCCGTTCCGAAAGGCCGAGTGCCACAACTGCGGCCGAAAGGGACACATCGCCCGAGTATGCAGGCGCGGGCGAGTCAAGGACAAGGGCAGTTCCAGCCATCCCCAGACGCACCAACGAAAGGCGGCCGGCACCAGGAAGGTCTCAGCCGGCTACAGCGAGGAAGGCGTGAACCGCGTGGGCCTGGAGCACCGGCAGTTTTTCATAGAGGTACTGTTGCAGGGGGTCCCAGTGAGGATGGAGATAGACTCAGGGTCATCTTATTCCATCCTGTCCCAAAAAGAGTTTATGCGCATTCCCCCAGAGAAGCGGCCCAAACTACGGGCCATGAGATCCAATCTACGGGACGTGCAGGGAAATGGGATCCCGGTGTTGGGGGTGGGGAACTTCAAGGTGAAGTTCAAGAACTACTCCGAGAAACTGCCCCTAGTGGTCCTCAAAGCGGGGAGGTGCTGCCTTTTGGGAACGCAGTGGTTTGCTCCCCTGGGGATCGAGCTGTCCGGCATTAACGCCATCGAGACTGACCCAATGCGGGACGTGTGCGACGCACACCCGGACATTTTCAAGAAGGGGCTCGGGAAATACAAGGGGCCCCCGGTTTCCTTTGAGCTGGACCCAGAAATCCGGCCCATCCGCCTAAAGCCAAGGAGAGTGCCCTTCGCCCTCAAGGACAAGATTGAGGCGGAACTGGACAAGTTGGTGGGGCAGGGGATTTTGGTTCCAGTTGACTCGGCGGAGTGGGAAACGCCGATTGTTACAGCCCTCAAGTCAAATGGGGAGGTCAGGATTTGTGCGGACTATAAATGTACGATAAATAAGGCCATTCGACCAAATGCATACCCGGTGCCCGTGGTCAGCCATTTGCTGGCCACATTACATGGGGGGAGGTGTTTCGCCAAGCTAGATCTGGCCCAGGCGTACCAGCAGCTCTCTGTAACCCCGGCTGCTGCCGCCGCGCAAACGATCGTAACGCACAAGGGGGCGTTTAAGGTAACGCGCCTTCAGTTTGGCGTGAATTCGGCCCCCGGAATCTTCCAGTCCCTCGTGGAACGCCTTTTAAAGGGGCTTCCAGGTGTCCTCCCATACTTCGACGACGTGTTGATAACAGCGGGGAGCGAATCAGAGTTAGCCAAGAGGCTAGATGGGGTTCTCTCAGTGTTCGAGAGAGCAGGACTTCGATTGAGGAGGGACAAGTGCGTATTCTTCGCGAGGGAGGTTGAGTTTCTAGGGTTTAAGGTAACCCCGGACGGAATCAAACCCTCCGAGTCCAAGGTTGCGGCCGTGAGAGACGCCCCTCGCCCCACCGCGAAACCGGAGCTGCAGTCATTTCTAGGGCTCTTAAATTTCTATCACTCCTTCCTGCCTCGGAAGGCATCAGTCGCGGAGCCACTGCACGCGTTTCTTAAGAAGGATGCGGTTTGGCTGTGGGGGGACAAGCAGGAGAGAGCATTCAAAGAGCTCAAATCACTCCTGTCTTCGGATGCTGTCCTGACCCACTTCGATCCAAAAAAAACAGTGGTGCTAGTCTGTGATGTGTCCCCGGTGGGGGTGGGGGCGGTCCTGTGCCACGTGTTGGAGAGCGGGAGGGAAGCCCCGGTGGCATACTACTCAAGGTCCCTCTCGAAGGCCGAGCGCAATTACGCGCAAACAGATAGGGAGGCCCTAGCCATAATCGCGGGGACGAAGAAGTTCCACGATTTCCTATACGGCCGCGAGTTTACGGTAGTGACGGATCACAAGCCGCTTCTGGGGATCTTCACTACCGGCAAACCCACCCCACAAATTCTATCCCCCAGGATGCTGCGTTGGGCCATTTTCCTCAACGCCTACCAGTATGAGCTGGTCTATCGCCCAGGGAAGGAGATCTCCCATGCGGACACCCTGTCCCGATCCCCTCTCCCTAGCTTAGGGGAGCCCACATGCGAGGTAGAGCAGGAACACCAAGTCCTGCTGATTGAGTCTCTCGACTCACCCCCAATTGTACCGGCCGACCTAGCCAAGGCCACGGCGGCCGACAAGATACTGGCCCAAGTTAGTTCCTGGGTTAGGAAAGGGTGGCCCACCTCTCCCCCCAAGGAACATTTCAAGCCGTTTTTCAGGCGCAGAGTAGAGCTTTCTCTGGAAAGGGGCTGCTTACTCTGGGGCCAGCGGGTGGTTATCCCAGAGAAGCTGACGGCCAAGGTGCTGAGGCTACTGCATACCAGCCACCCCGGGATCGTGCGCTCCAAGGCTCTGGCCAGGAGTTTCTTTTGGTGGCCCCAGATAGATGGGGACATAGAACGCTTAGTGGGCACGTGCGAGAGCTGCCAGAGTTCTCGGCCCGAGGAGTCCCGGTTGCCCCATAGGGAATGGGATACGGCCCGTGGGCCATGGTCCCGGATCCATGTCGACTTCGCTGGCCCTTTCCGCGGGTCCATGTTTCTACTGGTAGTCGATTCCTACTCCAAGTGGTTGGAGGTAATCCCCATGAACAGCACTTCCTCTGCCGCAACCATTAAACAGTTGTGCAAGCTTTTTGCCTGCTTCGGCCTGCCAGACGTCCTTGTTAGCGATAACGCTAGTACCTTCACGTCGGCAGAGTTCAAGACGTTTATGGAGAGGAACGCCGTCAGGCACATAACCGCTGCCCCGTTTCACCCCGCCACAAACGGTCAGGTAGAGCGCCAAGTGCGCACTACGAAAGACGCACTGTGGCGCATGGGTCCCGGTGAGTTGAACCTGCATCTGTGCCAGTTCCTCATCTGCTACAGGACAACCCCCCTAGCCTCAGGTTTTTCCCCAGCCGAACTCCTCATGAGGAGGCATCCGGTAACACTTTTTGACCGGATGGATCCGTCCAGGGTGGAGGATGAAGGGAGAAATATAAGCATAGGGGGAGAGAGCTCCAAAAGTTTTTCGGTAGGGGACCCGGTTCACTGCAGGAACTACGCGGCCTCAGGGCCGGCGTGGGTAGCAGGGACAATTGTTGAGCAAACGGGGCCAGTATCCTACAGGGTCGAGACTAGTTCAGGTCTACTCTGGAGAAGGCACGCCGATCAACTCAGAAGGCGAGTCACCAGTGAGGGGGAATCAGCGTTAGGGTCCTCCCCCACCCGCATTACCCAAGGGGGAGACACGGAGGATACTTTGAAAGAGAGGGATCAGTTTGATGATGATTATGAGTTGCAGTACCAGGGGGGTGTAGCGGAGTGGTCCCCCACCCGTCCTAGCGAGAAGAGGGGTTTCAGTTCAGCCCCTGGTACTTCCAGTCCCCCCAGCCCTTTTGTTTTAGAATATACCATAGCTCCAGCTCCCCGGAGACCGACACCCCCAGGACAGGCAACAGGAGCGAGTCCGCCCACCACAGTCTCTAGAACTCCCGGGCAGGTAACGGGGGGTGGCGAGGCCACGAGGGCCTCTTCGTCGGTCCCGAGATTTGTTCTGGGGGGGTCCCCAAGCTGCTCGAACGGTAGGCAGGGATTCACTTCCCAACTGTTCATTCCATTCCCGTCCCCCAATGCAAGGTTACCGCAGACGCCACACCGAGCCACTAATGAGTCCTCCCTTTCCATTGCAGGGCAGGGCTCCGCGGAACCAGGAGCCTCCGGCTCCCCTGTGTTAAGTCAAGCGGCCGCACGACCCAGGCGCACGTGCGGCAAGCCACCATGGTTGAGGGACTTCGTCCCATCCTAGGGGGGAGGGATGTTATGTATGTACAATGCTGCTTAAGAGATGTATGAATGTAACCTTATACAATGCTGCTTTAAGAAATGTGTGAATGTAACCTGACCACAATTACAATGTAACACAGCTGTAAAGGAACGCGAGTAAGCTGCCAATAGAGGGCAGCTGCGAGCGTTCAACTCACATGGTTCCCATTCCTCAAATCACCTGCAGCCGCGGGAACTCCCCGCAATAGCAAACTACTACTGATCCACCACCGAAGATGGGCGTGACCAGGACGACGTCACGCCGGTAGCAGCCAATGAGCTACCGTGCAGCAAGATTCAAATGTATTGTACCACTGTATATAATGTGAGGTATCTCCGCCATTACCACATGTTCATGCTGACCATCAATGAATAAACCTGTGTTAGTCCTTCCTGCGACTCCTTCTTTGTCTTCCGTGCAAGACACTAAAGTATGATGCAACTTTTTCCAAGGAATTAGGCGATGTTGTATGAATCCGATGTTGTATGAAGCGGACTTTGTATGAGGTATTACTGTACTTTACAAGGCCAAAACTCCAGCTGAGGGCCGGGTCACACTCCCTCAGACAGATTTGGGGGCTAGATGGCCATTTTGCACTGCGAGCCACATATGGCACTTCCAGGTGTGGTGAAGGCGGTGTTGGCCCACATAAAATGGTATCGTGGGCTGCATCCTGCCCCCGGGCCATAGGTTAAGAACCCCTGATTTAAGCAGTGACACATGTAAATGTGCCGTACAAGGTGAACATGAATAATCTGAATACAAAAATACTGTGACATTTTGGTATTTTGGTATGTAATGACAATATATAGTGTTGCGTGGTTTTAATCACCGACTTTAACCTTTTATCATTATTACTAGTTTCATCCTGCTTTATTGTGTTGTTGTTTTAAATTATATTGCATGCTGCTTTTGGGGAAGAGGTTGTCCCCTACAGTATAGCTTACAAATAATGAAATAAACAATGATAATCTGAAGAGGGAAGAACTAACTTACATCGATATTTAAAATGTAACATAATTTTTCAAATTAAATCTTATATTTAAATAAAGAGAAAGTGCTAGGATTTAAGAGCGCACTTTGTTGGAATTGCACTCTTTAAATGTATTTCTGTGCTCAAATCCCTTTAAGACTTACATGAGAAATAGGAGAAGCTTTACTATTCCTATTACTACTTTTGCAAGAAAGGAAAATATTGTAACTCATTCTACATGTGACACAGCTCTTAAAGCCACTAGGGACCTGCCAGTAAAAAACTCAAAAACTCATTTCTTTTAGATAGTTGGTAATATTATTCTGTTAAACATTCTGTGCTTTGCCATTCTAAATTGCACACTGGGAACAGCTGAACTCTGAATTAAATAAAACCAAGTCAAAACATATACATCTTCCAATTTCCCCTTATAAATTACATTTATAAAAATGCCTTATATTAACTAAGTGTGGAAAAGCTGGAGTTGAAAACTTCATCTGCAGAGGAGGTTTTCTGAATCATGGGGAAGAACACTTTGAACCACGTGAAACGTCTTGAATTACGTCCACTTGGTGAACAGTTGTTTTTTGTTTAATTAAGGAGAATAGGGAGAGCAATGTGCTCTACTAGGAGACAAGGAGGAAGACTGGTTGCTTTTTCCACGTGAAAATATAGACCTCTGATGAGACGTAAGTGTTCATGTCCTTCATGCGCCAGATTCTGCATGAGATGTTTAGCAGCCAGGGTTTAACTGTCAGCTATATAATATATGGGGACTGCGGTGGCTCAAGTGGTTATGATGCTGAACTTGACAACTGGAAGGTCGGCAAGTCAACAGTTCAAGACCCAAGTACTGCATGACAGAATGAGCGTCCGTCTCTGTCCCAGCTCCTGCCAACATAGCGGTTTGAAAGTAAGAAATTGCAAGTAAATAAATATGTACCACTTTGGTGGGAAAGTAAACAGCATTCCATTCACTTTGGTGTCGAGGCATGCCTGCCACATGTCCACGGAAATAACACATTAAAAAAACCTAAACTAGCTAACCTTTCTATACTCACACCTTGATGGAGAGATAATTTCTGGGACACTTACATAGCTTCTCATGGAAGATTTTGATGTTCTGTGATCTTCATTTTCTCAATTCTCTCACATTTCCCTTTCAGAGAACAAAGGTTCTGGCGAACTGGTGCGAACCTGCTGATGCCCACCACTGCTGCTAACTCTACACTGAGTATTGCATTTTGTGTTGAGAGTATTGTATGAAGCTTCATTTGGGGTATGATGCTATCAGTCGCCTCCTATTTTGATGCCCAATCAGCTTCCTCCTTATAAGTATCAAAGTATCTTCTCACCTTCTTCCTTCTAACTACATCACACATTTTAACACTTTTAATCACATGATTGGTGAATTCATGGAGTGCTATTCCACTCTATGAGTGTTTCTGGCTCATTATTTCACTCTATAGTTGCCATACTGTTATAGCCCTAAATGGGACCGTATTTCAGCATTTAGCCAAGTAAAATGTAAAGCTGTATTCCTAAATCACATTGAATGTCTCTCTTTGTTCTAGTTAAAATCAAGGTTTAAATATTAGTCAGAATCCTTGTTTTCTGTGAATATGGAAAGACATCTTATTAATGAGATTTACAAAGGATTGACTTCGAGGGTAGACAGTCCCAATTCTGAGAGCATCTGTGAACCAACTCACAGGAGGAATTAGTGATACTTTCTGCATTTGGAGATTCATTTAAAGATAGTAGCTTTGCTGCTGATCAGAGCCTTAGATTGGTCACTTTCCTCATGGGAGTCCTTTTGCTTCACGGGGCCGTGGTGGCTCAGTGGTTAAGAAGCTTGCCTTGTTAGCTGGAAGGCTGGCAGGTCGAGACCCTGGTACTGCATGATGGATTGAGCGCCCGTCTCTGTCCCAGCTCTTGGGGGCATGAAAGGAGCCTCATTTGAGCATTCCCTGAGCAAAGTTTCTTCCACAAAAATCCTTTCAACCCAGAATAATTTCTGACATGAAATTATTATTATAGGTTAGATTAATGTTGATCATGCTGTTCATCAGTTGCCATGATTTCTGTTAGTACTTGCACCTTTGCTGCCCTGGTATTTCAGTCACAGCCTACATAACACAGATGGGAGCTGATTCAGTCTCTATATTTATGTTGTGGAAGGATCAGTGCCAGTCCACAGTGGTTT
This sequence comes from Bradypodion ventrale, assembly GCA_035047345.1. Taxonomy (NCBI): domain Eukaryota; kingdom Metazoa; phylum Chordata; class Lepidosauria; order Squamata; family Chamaeleonidae; genus Bradypodion; species Bradypodion ventrale. Next base: position 225,961,640 of record JAWDJE010000003.1, on the reverse strand, counting down.
CATTTCCAGGATATGCCCTCATTCTGCCAGGGCTTGTACAACAAGAAGACTCAAAATGCTCACACTTCACTTGTTGCCTTGATCCAAAGGACAACATGCGCCCAAAGGACATGAACTCACTGGCTCCTTGTCCATTCCCCTTCCCTTGCTCTTTACTTTTGATATACCAATGCCATATTAAAGATAAAGATTCTTGCCAAAATTAGCAGAATTATTTTTATGTAGTCATAAAAAGGTCTTCCTTGATCGAAAGCCAGTAGTTTCCAACTCTAGGGATGTAGTGTTCATCTCTGTTTACAACAAAAGAGTCAGCTCTGTCTGCATCTGTACACATTTCCATTGTCATGTGGCAAACATGACTAGATACACATGGAACACTGTTACCTTTCCTGTCAAAGTGGCACCTATTTATCTACTTGTAATATCTTGCTTTCGAACTGCTAGGTTGGCACAGTGCTTAAGAATTGGGGTAGGGGGTGGGGCAGGGCTGCCATCAGAAATTTCTGGGCCCCATACTGAACAATCTTATTGACACCCCCCTCCCCAGACACACACACTTTTCTCTCTCCTCGCATTGGGGTGGCGGCGGCGGGTGGAATACACAATTTCCCAAAAGAAATCGATGGGCAGTTGTATCTAACTTTAGAGTTCAGTGCTCATCTCTGATTACAGAAGGGAAATCCAGCCAGATGGAAAATGCAGAGGAAACAGGGAAAGCTGTCTGAGGCAAAATCAATAAATGGTCAATATAATGAAAATGCAATTTCTTCAGAAAATGTCGCAATATCCAATCTTTTAATATGCAAATGTGAAATCTATTAAACAGTTTTTAACACCAAAAGGTTTCTCTCTCCATGAATTCTTCAAAAATAGAATAAACCAAAAAAGTGAGATAGTCTCTCAAATCCTTTCAAGATCAATAGTATTGTAGCATAAAGAGCTATATCCTATAGGTAAAAGTCCAAACTATATCCAAACTATATCAGAGATACTTATTTCATTAATCTTCAGTTACTTTATGGATATAGTTTGGACTTTTTACCTATAGGATATAGCTCTTTATGCTACAATACTATTTCATCTTGAAAGGATTTGAGAGACTCTATCTCACTTTTTTGCTGCTCTGGAGCTGAAGCCGCTGCCGGGTGGGCTCCGTTCTTCCTGTGCCAGGGAGGGGAGCCGTTGCTTCACCCACCCACTGCCCTGCCGCCGCCGCTTGCCCAGAGCAGCGTGGCTAGAGGGAACTTGCTGGGAGGTGCGCTTCTTTAGGCTCAGCTGTACTTCCATTCTGCATGTGTCCTTCGGCAATGCTCCCATGCATCTCGCTCGCTCAGGGCTGAATGCGAAGCCCAAAGGTGCGCAGGAGGAAGCAGCCCTGGTGCATGGTCTCTTCCGGACTGGGACTAGTGCGCCGCACCTCATGGTCAAGGCTTCAGACCACGAGGCACACCGAGCCCGGTCCAGAAGAGATTGTGCACCGGGGCTGCTTCCTCCTGTGCACCTTCGGGCTTTGGCCCTGGGTGAGTGAGGCATGTGTGGGAGCAATTGCCGAAGGCCGCACGCAGAAAGGAAGTACAGACAGATGAGCCTAAAGAAGCGCGCACCCCGGCAAGTTCCCTCTAGCCACACCCATGCCACTCTGGGCCGAGGGCCGAGGCAGAGGTGAGCCCTCTGGCAGTGGCGGGGTATGCGCAGTGGCACCACGTGCAGTGCATAAAAAAGTAAAAATAAAATAAAATAAAACAAAATTTTAATTTTTTTTTAACAAAAGGGGGATGGCAGTCCCCCTTTTTCCCCCCTGATGGCAGCCTTGGGGTGGGGAGAAAACAAATGATTCAGAAGGAGTCTCGTCATAGAGTGCCTTAACTAGGCTAGAAAGTCCCCCTTAGCTATCTGACATGAAATTATTATTATAGGTTAGATTAATGAGTCGCTCTGGCAAGTAGGGCGGCATACAAGTCTAATAAATAATAATAATTTGACTTAACTCTTTTTTGCTAGAAATGTTGCATGCGGAATTATAATGTCTTCAACATGCTGTACAAGTACAATAGAACACACACACACAAAACCTATCTTTATGCTGAGTCTGTGGGTCTTGGGAATACTGTAGATGGAAATAGATACTCTGGCTTTAAAGCCAACCTGCCATAGAAAATGGGTCTTTCACTTTCTCCAATGCTGCTGACAGTTATTTCCCTTTCTAAAGACCAAGAGAAGTATCACAATTCCTGTAATTCTAGCTGAACTTTTATTTAAAATGTAACAGGTAAACAGACAAAACAAACATAGTGAAATGTGGCCCTTCCAATGCTGAGGAATTCTGGGAACTGGAGTCCAACAACATCTGGTTAGCCACATTGGTTTAACATGATCCACATTTTTTTGCTCTTAGCTCCTAAAAAAAATCTCACGAAGGCTAAGTAGTTGTTAGATTCTCGCAAGAAGTAGGCTAGGTAGCAGAGTGTGGGTTAAACATAGTGATTCTTTATTCAGATCGGGAGACGAGACTGAGCCTTATGTGGGGGGAGATGGTATCTTATATACAGAGGTTTTCCCATTCAACAACAAAGGAACATACCAGCGGACAATCACAGTTTACTACAACCATTTGGTCTCCTGTGCTGCTTTGAAATGCACCCCTCCTTTTGAAGAGGGCGCCCCTCTGGCGGATCCTGGTGGATCCTCTTCACGCGATGTGTCCCTTTGAAGTGAGGTAACACTTGGACATTACATCCCTTCCCCCTCAGTGAGAAACAACCTTTCCCCAACGGATGGGTGGCCCGCAAACTCGTTTGGGCCGCCCGTGCGTCTCTGGCACCGGGGTAGGCTCAATGGACACCCCAACTGGTTTGGAAGTGGGGGGAGAGCTCGTAGTGGCCCCCCTTCTGTTTTGGCCTCTGAGCTCGTGGTAGCCTCCCCTCCCTCTTCAGGCTGTGGGGGAGACGTGGTCAGGGGGTCACTGATTAATTCCCACTCAACATCTCTCCATATCTCCACTCGTTTCCCCTTGTGGCTCCCTCTCTGGGCCAGAGTTAGAGTTCTGCCCCAGGACCCGGAGCCGCATTTGATCAGTGTGTCTCCTCCAAATTGCACCATTCTCCATTTGCACTCTGTAAGACACTGGGCCAGTCTGTTCCAACACTTCCCTGCCCAACCATGGAGGCCCGTTGGCATAATTCCTGCAGTGGACTGGTTGCCCAACCTCAAAACCTTTTAAATTTGGAATGTCTATATTAAGGCCCGGATCCTCTTGGCGCTGAGGATCTAAACGATCGAAAACAGTCGGCAGTTTCATTTTCATTAAACGTTCGGCTGGCGACAGCCCTGAGGCCAATGGGGTGACCCTGTAGGACAGCAAAAACTGACACAACTGCAGTTCCAAATCCCCAGGTCCCATGCGTGAGAGCGCATCTTTGACCGTCCGTACCTGCTTCTCGGCTTGACCGTTTGTGGCAGGGAGAAAAGGAGCGGCCGTGATGTGTCGAATCCCATTACGATTTAGGAAATCCTGGAATTCTGCCGACATGAAACTAGACGCGTTGTCGATCACCACAATGTCAGGCAGGCATAGGGTACTAAAGACCTGCCTTAATTTGCGGATTGTGGTGGCAGAGGAAGATCCTGACACTGGGATGACATCTACCCACTTGGAAAAGGAATCTACAATAATCAGAAGTGTTGTTCCCCTGAAAGGTCCAGCAAAATCTATATGAATCTGAGACCAGGGGCCTCTGGCCGTGTCCCATTCCCTGAGGGGGAGATGTGGTTCCTCGGGCCATGAAGCCTGACATTCCCTGCATTTCCCCACCCAAGCCTCAATGTCCAAGTCTAATCGGGGCCACCAGAAGTAGCTTTGCGCTAGTGCTTTTGACCTGACAATACCCGGGTGGCTAACATGGAGCATGTGGAGCACTTTGTTCCGAAGTGCATGGGACAACCACTCTGTCCCCCCAAACCAAGCAACCCCGCTCCAGTGACAGCTCGTTTCTCTTGGAGTAGAATACCCTGAATTCCTCAGGGGTTGGTGGTGATGGCCACCCCTTCTGAACCCACATGACAACCTTTGACAGGAGTGGGTCTTTTTTTGTTTGGGCTGCTATGTCAGCAGCGGAGATCGGGGGAGAGTCTAAAACATCCAACATGAGGACCTGTTCTTCCACCTCAATTCGACCCACATACTCAACAGGGGATCTGGACAGAGCATCTGTGTTGCTAATGCTGATACCAGGGCGATGTTGGAGCGTGTACTGGTATGCCTGAAGGAACATTGCCCAGCGTAACATCCGCAGAGACAAGATCTGGGGGGTGGGCTTGTCTGGCACAAATATACTGAGCAGCGGTTTGTGGTCGGTGATAATCATGAAAGCCCTTCCATAAACGAAGTCATGAAATTTCTTAGTTCCAGCGATTATGGCCAGCGCCTCTCTATCAATCTGAGCATAGTTTTTCTCAGCTGCCGTTAAAGACCTGGAGTAATATGCGATAGGTGCTTCTTTCCCTCCCCCAATGTCATGGCACAGTACAGCCCCAACCCCCACCGGTGCGGCATCACATACAAGAAAAAAGGGCTTCTTCGGATCGTAATGTGTAAGGACAGCATCCGAAGTCAACAGCTCCTTGACTTCCCGGAATGCCTTTTCCTGGGGAGGCCCCCACTGCCACACCGCCTGTTTCTTCAGCAAACAATGCAGGGGCTCAGCTACAGTCGCCTTTCAGGGTAGAAAGGAGTGATAGAAGTTTAAGAGACCCAAAAATGCCTGGAGCTCAGTCTTTGAAGTGGGATGTGGGGCTTCCCAGGCTGCCTGAACTTTGGAGTTGGAGGGCTTGATGCCAGCAGGGGTGATTTTGAACCCCAAGAACTCAACCTCATGAGCAAAAAAACAACACTTCTCCCTTTTTACCCGCAATCCCGCATTTTGGAAATGCTCCAGCACCTTTTCCAGTTTAGTGGCCAGGTCCCCCTTGTCTGTCCCAGATATCAACACGTCGTCAAAATAAGGCAGCACCCCAGGGAGACCCTTCAATAACCTTTCCACAAGAGCCTGAAAAAGACCCAGAGCTGCATTAACCCAAAACTGTAGACGTTTCACTCGGAATGCACCCTTATGAGTAGTAATAGTCTGACACAATGCAGATTCAGGGCTAACAGGCACTTGCTGATATGCTGATATCCGCAGATGCGGATGTCCCCATTTGCCTTGATAGCTGTGACTATTGGTGTCTCCCATGGAGCAGAGTCCACTGGCTCCAGAATGCCCTGTGCCACCAGCTTGTCCAGTTCCGCTTCAATGCAGTCTTTCAGCGCGAAAGGCACCCTCCGTGGCTTCAAGCGAATGGGCTGGACAGTTGGGTCCAACTCAAAATTAACAGGGGCCCCCTTGAACGTACCCAGCCCGGAACGGAAAACATCTGGGTAGTGTTCACACACAGCCTGAATGGGGTCAGCCTTAACCGCATTAATTCCCGAGAGCCCAATACCCAGGGGCCCAAACCACTGCACACCCAAAAGGTTATTCCTACCGGTCTTCACCACCACTAGGGGAAGCTTTGCTGAGATGGCTTTGAACCGCACATCAAAATTGCCGATTCCCAACACCGGAATGTGTCAACCTTGCACATTGGTCAGGTTGACCTGCAGAGCCCGCAGTTTCGGCCGGTCTGCTGGAGGAAGTTGAAAGAATTCCCTCTGTGAGATGATTGAGTATGCTGACCCTGAGTCGATCTCCATGCGGACGGGGCACCCTTGGAGGCGAACATCGACGAAGAACCTCCCGGACACTGCCTGTACACCAGATGATGCCTTCCTTCCGACGCGGACCTTGCAAATTGGGTGTTCCATCCGGCGATGACCTTTGTCCCCCGGGTGACCCTCGGATCGCTGGCAGCACACCCGTGCAATGTGCCCCTTCCACCCACACTTGTGGCATTCGGCAGTTTTGAATGGGCACTGTGAGCGGAGGTGCCTTCCCCCACAGCCTTGGCACAGCGCGATGTTGCTCCTTGAAGCTTGGGGGGGGTTGCTGGTGAACCATCCCGACAGTACCCTCCTCTTCCGCATTGTCTGTGTCCACTGGATTAGCGCACTGATGCAGTTGGATGGCCAACTCTCCTCGGGCAGGAGCAGCAGGTTTGGCATGGAAGATTTTCACCCCGGCGTGTGCAGCCTCGGACGCCAGAGCCTCTTCCAGGACCTGGGCAAAAGTCAACATATTTCTCTTCATCAGCCGCCGCTACTCCAGGTCATGCCATTGGCACGGCACGGCAGCATGTCGGTGACTGACTCCCCCTCATTCTGCTCTCGCCGGTAAAAGGCAACCCTGGCTGGGAAGATGGAAACAACGGGCTTGAAGTGTTCTCGGAGCACCGCCAGGATGTCGGCCAATGGGGCTTCCCTCAGTGCCTGTGGCAGCAGTAGATGACCGGCCAGCTCAATCGTGGGCAAACCACAATGGGCCAGGAACAATGCCTTCTGTCGCCCTTTGTCCTCGATCTCCCCAGTGATTACAAAGTTCTCGAACTGGATCTCGTACATGGGCCATGACTCTGGCTTCACAATGTTGAATGGTCCGATAGAAGATGCAGTAGCAGCCATATCCCACCTTCGTCGCCAATGTTAGATTCTCGCAAGAAGTAGGCTAGGTAGCAGAGTGTGGGTTAAACATAGTGATTCTTTATTCAGATCGGGAGATGAGACTGGGCCTTATGTTGGGGGGAGATGGTATCTTATATACAGAGGTTTTCCCATTCAACAACAAAGGAACATACCAGCGGACAATCACAGTTTACTACAACCATTTGGTCTCCTGCTCTGCTTTGAAATGCACCCCTCCTTTTGAAGAGGGTGCCCCTCTGGCGGATCCTGGCAGATCCTCTTCACGCGATGTGTCCCTTTGAAGTGAGGTAACATTTGGACATTACAGTAGTTCTATTTGGGAAGATCAGCTTCATCCAAAGCAATCTGTCTCAATGGGTATGCCTAGCTTGAATGAGAAAAATGGTTCTCCTCAGGACCCCCTGTGGAGAGAATTAGCTCTGGGGGCTTGGAGGTCTTCCTTCCTTTCCACTGTAATACAACTAGAAAATGCATTTTAGTTTCACTTGTCTTGGCTGAAGGTGGAGAATATTGACCTACATGCAACTTCATAAAATGAAGTGAAAAATGCTGTCTGTGTAGTTGTGCTTACACACAGGCAGGCTACACAAGCAGCTTTGCAATTGCTACTGCAAGGGTTGCTTTGTTGTTGCTTCTCCATTTGCACTACTCATGAACATGAGCATATCAATGTTCACTAACTTCAGTTCAGTTATGAAGAAGTTAAACAACACCAGTTCCAGGCTAAAAGCTCTAGTGCACCCATAGCTTATTTGCCTTCACTATAAAAGCTATCCAAAATGTCCTCCCCCACTCTATTCCCCATCCTTCAGTCACCAACTATTCCTTAAGATCACACGTTTTCTTAGCCCATGTTTACTAAACAGCTACCATGAGGAACTTTATTAAAAACACATTGGAAATCCAAGTATATAAGGCCTATTGAATCCACCCTCATCCACGTGCTTGTTGATGTTCTTTCTGGTCATGCCCCTTCCATTCAGCCTGTCCTAATTCACAAGGGTGAAAAGAATTGGGGAACAAAATCAATTTGTACCATGAAGAGTGTTAAATTAGTATCACGGTTTCAAAAGTCTTGTACCGAGTAGAGGTCAACAAGTCACTTTTCTCATGCCACTGTAATTTGCTTCACAACATCAGAGAATAAAGCGGCTCAGGTCTGCTCATGCATGGTGGAGAATATGCAGTAAGTAGTATGGGGGATGTGATTGGATGTTATGAAGACAAAAGAGCAGCCTCACACATTAAAATGACATGTGTATCCTCTAATTGATAACTATACTAAGACCACACTCATAGTATGATCCAAGGTCACCTTTTTTTCCCCCTTAACGGAGTACAGGCCCAGGCAAACTGTTAATCAGACTGTTGTGCATGCATGCAGTTCAACTGCTCGCCATTAGTGTAGCTAACGGAGCTCACATGGTTCCAATTCACCCAATGAGTAACTACCGTGGGAAACCTTCCCGCCACAGGTGAACTATGTCAGGTATGCATTGCGTCAGAATGACGTCACCGATACTGTAACCAATAGGCGCCTTCAGTGAGATTCAAATGTATTATGTACCATATATAAGGAGGCAAGGCTCTGCCATTGCCTCATGTACAGATTGACCATGTTACAATAAAGTAGTGTTTAGCCAGCCTGCTGGCTCGTGTGCATTCAATCTGCCTACATCAAACAGTCTTAGGCAAAAGATGCTTGCAATGGGCACTGTGGGGATAGATCGGTCTTGTTTATTGATTCGTATGTATATATTTCCCTCTTGGGAGTTGCCCAGTCTCAAGAGGAATATCTCTTTATATAGTGCGGACTTATTTTCCTTTTTCTAGATAATGATGAAGACGCAAGGGTGGCGTATAAACTATGACAGTGTTACAAAAGATGAGGTTCTAACACAGGAGTTCTCAACCTTTTTAAGCCGGGGGGCAGGTCATGTTCCCTCAGGCAGCTTCGGGGACTGGATGGCCATTTTGCCCTTCCTCTACCACAAGGTACTTCCGGGTGTGGTGGAGGTGGTGGGGCCCCACATGAAATGGTGCCAGGGGCCGCATCTGGCCCATGGGCCACAGGTTGAGAATTCCTGTTCTAACACCTCAGCAGATCAAAGTCAAATGTCCTGGTAGGTGGGAGAGAAACAAGGCAAGACAGAGACAAAGACTTTTCTGTATTTTATTCTGTATTTTATTTCGCCTGAGAGACATGGCTCAATTAAAACTAGACTTTATACTTTCCCTGTCACATACATATTATACCTTGATTAACCATAGAACAAACAAGTCAACGAGTCTTGTCCTGACATCCTGTCTTCCTAAGACATAAACTAATTACAGTACAACTTACAAATGATGATTGCTGGTAGAGAGAGAGAGAGAGGCTTACAGTATCACACTTCTGTGGCATCCTATGCCGTAGTACATTCCCCATAGGTTCAAATAACCCTCCAGTAGACATTAAAACATATATTTCAACTAAGAGTCAGGGTACTTTGAAACTACAGCACAAACAAAAAAGATGGAGTCTCTTTTGCTCAGAAATTTCTATTATAACAGGGAGAGGTATCCTTTTCCTCTGAAAGCTGTTAGAGTGAATTATCATGACATTCATGGTAGTTGTAGTTAGCAAATAGTTTGTTTGGTGTATGCAAACCAAGACACAGGACACAGCCTCGGGCTGGGTTAACTCAGGTTTATTGCATTGTGGACAGAGGGAACATGAGGTAATGGCGGATCGGTAGCTCTTTATATACAGCGGTAATACATTTGAACGTGGTGCCATAGTAGCCCATTGGCTACTGCCTGCGTGACGTCATTGCGAGTCACGCCCTTCTTGTCCAGGTGTAGGTAGTGGCGGGAAGGCTTCCCGCGCTGCTGCCTTTGATGAGATCGGACCAAGAGAGCTTGGACGCTCGCTGCTGCCAGCTGGTGGACATTAGCTCGCGTCCTCATGCAGGGTTCATATGATACAGCTGAAGGTTACATTGTTGCTATAGGCAAGGTTACATTGGTTCAGATACATTGTAATCCATGTGGAAGGTAAAACCCTTAGAACACAACACCCCTCCCCCCTAGGACGAGACAACGTCTCGAGCCCATGCTTCTAGACACTCCCCCCCCTAGGAGACAAAATCTTTCAGCCAAGATGGCTTGTTTCGAACACGCTGGGGTCTCGATGCGGGCTGCCTCTCCCCGGGTTTGCTACCTTCTCTTTGTCCCCTGGTTTCCTGTCCTGTAATTCGAGAGGGAGACTCGTTAGTGACCTGCCGCGGTTCCGCGGCGTTGTTGGGAGGTGTGCTCCTACTTAGGGAGGAACCGGGGGCACTGGGGACTAACGAAAAACCCCTCTTCTCGCCTGGAAGGGTGGGGGAACACTCCTGAAAACCCCCCCGGTTTGCTAAATCAAGCCCAAAATTCCAGTCGGGGGCAGCGGTCGCGAACTCCTCTCCCCCTTCCCCGGCCTCTGACGGAACTGGTTTATCAAAAGGATATGAGTCGGGGCCGCTGCTTCTTCCTTCCCCCCTTGCTTGGGACTGTTGTCCGCTGCTGTCTCCCCCTTGGGTTACGCGGGTGGGGGAGAACCCTAACGCTGAATCTTGTTGGGGATCCTCACTGACTGGCCCACTGACTCGGTGCCTCAGTTGGTCTGCGTGCCTCCTCCAGAGGAGACCGGTGTGGGTTTCGACCCGGTACGACACTGGCCCCGTCTGTTCTACAACCGTCCCCGGCACCCAGGCTGGCCCCGCGCTGGCATAGTTCCTGCAATGGACAGGGTCGCCGGCGGCGAACCCTTTCGAGACTGCCAGCCCCACGTTTTTTCCCTTATCCTCAATTCTTGTGGGGTCCAGCCTGGACAGGAGTGTAGTCAGTTTCCGCCGCATCAATAGCTCTGCCGGCGAGTAACCTGACGCTAAGGGGGTCACCCTATACGCTAATAAGAACTGACATACTTGGTGGTTCAGGTCCCCGGGGCCCATGCGCCGAAGCGCCTCCTTTGTTGTACGCACCAACCGTTCCACTTGGCCATTCGTGGCCGGGTGAAACGGCGCGGACGTGACATGCCGAATGGCATTCGCCTCCATGAATGCCCCGAACTCTGAGGAGGTGAAGCAACTCGCGTTATCGCTGACTAAAGTGTCGGGTAAACCGAACGTTGAAAAGACTCTCCGTAGTTGGTTAATTGTAGTGGTGGAGGATGTGCTCTTTACCGGAATGACCTCCAGCCACTTTGAGAATGCATCCACCACCAGGAGAAACATGGTTCCTCGGAAAGGGCCAGCGAAATCTACGTGCACTCTGGACCATGGCCCCCTTGCTGTGTCCCATTCCCTATGCGGGAGGCGGGCCGCCTCTGGTCGGGACCCCTGGCACGCCTCACAAGTGCCGACCATGTGCTCAATGTCCTCGTCCAGCTGTGGCCACCAAAAGTAACTGCGGGCCAGCGCTTTTGAGCGAACGATGCCCGGGTGGCTGACGTGCAGCAGTTTGAGAACCCTCGGCCGCATGGGTGTTGGGACCACCACCCGTTGGCCCCACAACAGGCACCCCCTTTCTAGGGACAACTCTAGCTTCTTCCGAAAGAATGGGTCGAATTCCTTGCTTGGGGACGATGCTGGCCACCCTTTCTGCACCCATGAGCTGACTTTCTCCAGCGTCCTGTCCTTGCCTGTCGCCCTGGCTATATCGGCCGGTACTATTGGGGGTTCGTCTAAAACCTCGATTAGCAACACCTGGCGGTCTCTTCCTATTCTGGCTTTTTGGTCGTCCGACAAGGGCAAAGGGGATCTCGACAGCGCATCAGCATGGCTGATCTCCTTTCCGGGCCGGTACTCCAACTCGTGTTGGTATGCGTTAAGAAAAATGGCCCATCGCAACATTCTCGGGGATAGTATCTGCGGCGTGGGCTTGCCTGCCGTGAAAATTCCTAACAGGGGCTTGTGATCCGTCACGATTTTGAATGGGCGGCCATACAGAAAATCGTGAAACTTTTTGGTCCCCGCTACTATTGCCAATGCCTCCCTGTCGGTTTGTGCGTAATTTCGCTCTGCTTGGGACAGGGACCTTGAGTAAAACGCCACTGGGGCCTCCCGACCGTCATCCAACACGTGGCAAAGTACCGCCCCCACCCCCACCGGTGATGCATCACAGACTAAGACCACCGGCCGTTTGGGGTCGAAGTGTGTAAGGATTGCGTCCGATGTTAAAAGTTGCTTTAGTTCGTTGAACGCCTTCTCGTGCTCGTCACCCCACATCCATGTCTCCTCCTTCTTAAGTAACCGATGAAGCGGTTCGGCCACGGAGGCTTTCCGCGGAAGGAATGTATGGTAGAAATTGAGGAGCCCCAGGAATGACTGAAGTTCGGTTTTGGATGTGGGGCGAGGGGCCTTCTTAATGGCTGCTACCTTGGATTTGGACGGCTTAATACCCTCGGGTGTGATCCGAAACCCTAAAAATTCGACCTCGGTTTCGAAAAAAACACATTTGTCCTTCCTCAGTCTCAGCCCCGCTTTCTCGAACACAGTTAGCACTTTATCCAATCTCTTTGCCAGTTCGGCCTCACTCCCCCCTGTTATCAATACGTCATCAAAATAAGGCAACACCCCCTCCAGCCCCTTCAGGAGGCGTTCCACAAGCGACTGAAAAAGGCCGGGTGCCGAGTTCACGCCGAACTGTAAACGCGACACCTGGAACGCTCCTTTATGTGTGACTATCGTTTGTGCCGCGGCCGTGGCGGGAGTCACGGGGAGTTGCTGATAGGCTTGTGCCAGGTCGAGCTTAGCGAAACACTTTCCCCCATTTAGCCTGGCCAAAAGGTGGCTGACCACTGGCACCGGATATGCATTAGGGCGAATCGCCTTGTTAATTGTACACTTATAATCAGCGCAAATGCGCACCTCCCCGTTAGCCTTCAGGGCTGTTACGATTGGAGTTTCCCACTCCGCGGAATCAACAGGAATAAGAATCCCCTGGCCCACCAATTTGTCCAGTTCCGCCTCTATTTTGTCCTTTAGTGCGAAAGGCACCCTGCGCGGTTTGAGTCTTATCGGGCGGACCTCCGGGTCTAGGTCGAAGGCTACAGGGGGTCCCTTGAACTTTCCAAGTCCTTTTTCAAACACGGTGGGGTGCGCGTCACACACCGCTTGTATCGGATCCGCGCCCACGGCATGCACCCCCCCTATGAACAAACCCAAGGGCTGAAACCACTGCGTCCCTAGGAGGCTACAATTCCCCCCTTTGAGAACGACTAACGGGAGTTCTGCGGAATGTCTTTTATAGCGAACCCGAAATTTCCCGACCCCCAGCACTGGAATGCTGTTCCCTTGTACGTCTCGTAGCGTGGACCTCAGAGTCTTAAGTTTGGGCCGCGCTTGGGGGTCGATCTTCAAGAACTCTTTCTGGGGAATTATGGAATAATAGGACCCCGAGTCAATCTCCATCCTAACAGGGGCCCCTTGTACTATTACCTCAATGAAGTAATGGTTTTGTCCCGTGGACACGCTGAACACGGGGGCGTCGTCCTCACTGCCGTCCGAGACGCGGCCCACGCCGTCCTGCTTCCTCGTGGTTCGGGCGCCATCTTGGGGTCTCGCTGGACGGTCCGGTCTGGCCGAACGGTCTTTCGACTGCCTCCGGCCCTCTCTCCGATTTCTGCATGCCCTGGCGATGTGCCCGCGCCTGCCACAGCCGTAACATTCGGCTTTCTTGAAAGGGCACTTCGCACGCTCGTGGGCCGCCCCACAACCATCACAGCGGCGCCCCCCTTTCCGGACCTTCTGTACCTCTTCGCCGTCGCTGCCATCTGTAGAGGATCTCGAGGTTCGTCGGGTCGCGTGCACCGGCTGTCCTGACTTGCCACGCACCGAACTTTCAGCTTTGCTGGCCCTAGGACGCCACTCACGCCACTCGTGTATCTCGTCCACTCCCGCATTCGTGGACTCCGCGGATTCCGCGGTCTCTACGACCTCGGCCAGCGTGGGTGGCGGCTCCCTGTTCATCAGGCGGCGCTGCACTTCCTTGTCCTTCAGGCCACACAGCACGACGTCCCTCATGATCATCTCCAGGTTGTCCCACTTGCAGGGAACGGCGGCTACCCTCAGGGCCTCCACGAAAGCCTCTACCGACTCATCCGGCGCTTGGACTCGCCTCCAAAACGCACTCCTAGCGGGAAACATTGCCTTCGAGGGTTGGAAACGCTCACGCAGCAACTTCAGTATGTCGTCGGTTTTGAAGTCGTCCAACGTCTTCGGTTCGATCATGCCCACCAGCGTCCGCTTGGTCTCTACACCCAGCATTCGGGTGAGGATGGCCCTCTTCCTTTCCTCGTCGTCTTTGACTTTGAGTTCCACCAATGCCGCCTTGAAATCCATGTTAAAGATGGTCCAGTCTTGCGGCTTGGTAATATTGAACCCGCTCTGTGTCCTGGCACTTTGGGAATCCATAATCCCACCTTCGTCGCCAATTTGGTGTATGCAAACCAAGACACAGGACACAGCCTCGGGCTGGGTTAACTCAGGTTTATTGCATTGTGGACAGAGGGAACATGAGGTAATGGCGGATCGGTAGCTCTTTATATACAGCGGTAATACATTTGAACGTGGTGCCATAGTAGCCCATTGGCTACTGCCTGCGTGACGTCATTGCGAGTCACGCCCTTCTTGTCCAGGTGTAGGTAGTGGCGGGAAGGCTTCCCGCGCTGCTGCCTTTGATGAGATCGGACCAAGAGAGCTTGGACGCTCGCTGCTGCCAGCTGGTGGACATTAGCTCGCGTCCTCATGCAGGGTTCATATGATACAGCTGAAGGTTACATTGTTGCTATAGGCAAGGTTACATTGGTTCAGATACATTGTAATCCATGTGGAAGGTAAAACCCTTAGAACACAACAGTTTGGTACTTCATTTTAATTTTACAAGCAATTGACTATTGGTTCCTAACATAAGTTTGCAAAAGTGGAACTGATTTGGATGTTGGTACCTTGGCTGGAACGCAACTTTACTCAAACACCAAACTACTTAGAAAGAACATTGTAACCTGGTTGGTAAGGAGTTTTAAGGTAAGCTCTGAAAAGGAGCCTGTTCTTCCTCAACTGCCTATAAGTCTAATTTAATCACATTGTTTGGCCGTAGAAGATATTAAAAATGCAAATGGCGGCCCCTTATTTTAGAGGGATACAGAGAAAGGGTTTCTAGTGCTGTGTCTAACTTTGTGAGGTTGGAAATGCAGGTGAACTGGCTTGTCACAGAAGGCATCACATAAGCACCAAGTTAAAAGGAAGACATTGGTTTCCTTTGGAGTGTTATGTTTAATAGATTGGTTATGCGACCAATTGCCAGCTGGAGCACACTACCATACTGTGGCAGCAACAGCAATCACAAAAGTATGCTTTGAAAAGTAAGCCAGGTTGAGTTATAGCCATCCTTCTATGCTTCTGAAACCAGCAAAATTCCTTTTCACTGATATGTGGGCAATGACTCTATGATTCTATGATACTATTCTAAAGCATTGCTCTGTGAGCTTGTATGTACACGTATATGGGCATGAATGTTTTGTTAAAAAGAAGAAGAATCCTGGCTTTATTTTAAATCTGGTTATGAGAGAACTGGGCACCAACTATCAAACATTTATTAAACACTGGTTTAGATTTTAAGGCCAACTTCTTTGTAGAAACTCACTAGTGTGGTGATGATGGCAATGGTAAAATGGTAAAACCACTCCTTAAATATCTCATGTACCTTGAAAACCTTACTATGGTCACTGTAAATTGGATGTCACTTGGTGGCACCTAACATAAGGAGGAAACAGTAACATGCACTATTCTAAAATATCCACAAGAGGACAGTGCAAGCATTAGCAACGGATAACTCAGACTATTGGACAACAGATATAGAACCAGCTCTACAGATTTTAACTGAAGGTTAGCAGAGAATCATTTTCCAAAATCAGTTACTTTAATAGGTGCATAGGTTTCTCCTGTCCTATAACTGTGAAACAGTCAATAAATTTCAAACAGTTTCTGCATGTATAAACATGTTCAAGCAGACCAATGTCTCTTCCTTGGACCTTTGCAAAAAAAGACATTTTAATTAAAAAGATTTATAAAGGCATGCTTGTGGTTCAGCTGGTTACCACTGAAAAATGGCATCTGTATCTCACAGCAAACCATATATTGCTCTCAAACCCAAAGCTATGTCCAATAGAAAATGTTTTGGAAGGATAGTTCTGCAGCCAATACTCATCTTTTTGAAAATAAACTTCTGAGGACCATGGAGCTGAAATATATCTGGTGCTTGTTTGTAAAGGCACTATTATCTAGTCTCAAAGAATCAGAATTGTTTTAAATAGATTAGACTATTGGAGGTCTTTTGAGATTATCTATCAGTAAAACATAGATTTGAATGAAATAGGGTGAATGGGTTACATTTATGTTGCAATGTACTGTAATTATGACCATTTAGACCCCAAGCTATGAAGTGATGTTAGAGGCAACAGGAGCTATAGCCAGAAACATCTGAAGAACTGTGGATTCCGCGTACATAATTGGCACAGCTGTCCCTGACAGAACTGCAGTTATGGAAGAACACTCCTTCGAGCCGTTGGTTTCAAGGGGACAGAAATTGGGGAGCGGAATATTGGATATAGTTTGATTCACCGATTGCTGACCTGACAGGCAGCTAGGACAATAGAGGGCCAAAGATCACCAGATGGTTAACTCGATAGGCACGTAATGAGTAATCTCGCATCCGCAGAAGCTCTAAGCCTTAGAGTCAACCTCAGCCCCTTGTATGCTCCTGATAACAATGAACAATGCATGTCCCCGTAGTTAATTATTTAGATAAGAAACTTCCCCGGTAAAGTCATCCCTAATTAGTAACTTGTGTAATCATGATGTGCAGACTCTGGGCTTTCCTGTAAACGGCTATGCGCAACGTATGCACGCAGCCGAGCCAGGCAGGGTATAAAGTCTTCTGCTTTCTGATCAATAAACACTGGTCTTCGCTCCATCTTGCCTCACGTGTCTTGCTTGACCAGTCTCCTCCGGGACCCTCCGGCCCACATCGGGCCCCGATCCAACAAAGAACCATAGTTGCTCACTCCCGGTGCAGAATGTTTAGATAAGAGAGAAGCTTGGGTTTCATGGCTGTTTTTTTTTTAAAAAAAAAAGCCAAACTCTGTTTTGATGTGCATACAGTTCTGCAGACATTAGCATTACTGAGAACTTGAGTAATGCTCTTATGCAAGCAACTAGAAATAGAAGTCTCATGAATAATGAACTTGCCAATATGCAACACAGCAACTAAACACATGAAAGTGTTTTATACAGGTTTACTATTTGTCAAGTGCTCCCATCCAAACATTTTAGAAGCAAATTTTTCCTAATTTATATATTATAAATTAAGTACATAAGTCAAAGTAAATTGACAGGCTGGCCCAGATGAAGATAAGTAATGTATCAGCTTTTGAGTTCAGAGCCAATTTCAGAATGGTTGTGTGACCTGTTTAAATACTGCAGTTTCTCTGAATCAACCAACTTTCCTGATACCTAAGCCATAGAGTTGTATCATGGTTGTATCTGGTGGCCTATGCTCTAAATGCATGTGTTTTACTTCCACTTCCAGGAGAGATGAGGGCGGCGTGGGTCAGATGAATTGGCGTTGGGGGCCAGATCCAGCCCATGGATCACAGTTTGGGCACTTTGGTGTCTTGCAATGAAGACAACGGACACAGCCGCAACGAGGCTGAACACAACTTTATTGCATGGTAGTCAGGGTGAACATGTGGCAATTGCGGACAAACAGCTCTATTTATATTGCACTATACATTTGAACATGCAGGTATCGCAGCCCATTGGCCCCTGCCCCGCATGACATCATTGCGTGACACGCTTATCTTCTCCAGGTGTTGGTGTGGCGGGAAGGTTTCTCGCCATTCCGGTATTTGGGGAATTTGTACCATGTGAGCTGGATGCTCGCTACTGCCACCTGTGGTCACTTAGCTCGCATCCTCATCAGCCTGTTACAATGAGTTCTTGATGAGATACAATTGGTAACAATCATTGGTTATGTTACGTTAAAGATGTCTTACAGAGTTTCATGGCACTGCATTCAATACATAACATCCCTCCCCCCTAGGTGAGGACAAAGTCCTTCAGCCAATGTGGTTTTCCGCAAGAGCGCTTGGGGCGAGTGGCAGCCGTGCTTGGCCCTGGGGTAGCTGCATGTCCTGCAATGGGAGAGGGTGACTCATTAGCGATCGGCTGCTGACTCTGAGTCTGGGATTGGGGAGGTCGAGGGGTAGGAGTAAACTCCAGGGATGTCTTTGTCCCAGCTCCTGTCCAACCTAGCAGTTTGAAAACAAGACATTGCAAGTAGATAAATAGGGACCACTTTGGTGGGAAGGTTACAGCATTCCGCGCACTCCAGTGTCTAGGCATGCCTGCCACATGTCCATGGAAATGTCTGCAGATGCAGACAGCGCTGGCTCTTTGGCTATGTAAACAGAGAAGAGCACTGAACCCTAGAGTCGAATATGACTGGCTTTTGAGCAAGGGAAACCTTTACCTTCTTTCTCTGCTGTCACCCCTGAGTTTTGTTAACCAAAAGAAGGGATTACATCCCCATTGTATTTCTGGGGAGTGCCTGCTTTAGTGATCCAGGCTGTAATGTTCATGAATTGGAGAGGGGAAAATACTTGTATGATAAGCCTTCTACAATCACTTCCCAATAAATGCACAATCTAGTTCAAGACCAAAGAAACCTGAAATCAGTGTAGGAGTTTTCTCTTGCATTTTGATTAGTTTTCAACATACATGACAAAATACCACAAATTTAGTTAATACTTACTGTGATGGAATATTTATAATACTTTCTAGAATAAGCCTGATGAGAAGGTTTTTCATTTTATTGTTAAATTAAAATCACCTGTCTCTTGAATTCCAGAGGAATGACTATATTGCAAAATGCAAAGTAATAGCAGGTACTTTTGAAAAGAAGATTCTTTGTCTCTTTTACAAGAAAAATTAACAATCATCAGCACTGACAGAAGGAATTTTGTTGCCAGAGGCAAAGGTCAAGATGATGCTTCCTCCGTCTCAGTTCTAGAATCTGATTAGATTGAAAATTAAAACTTACTTTGCCATTGGTGATGATGGGAAAGGATCCATCACGTCAATGGAAGGAAGCAGACTAGCTTGGGGAGACAAGGGGAGGACACTTGGGGGACATAGCTTTGTTATCTAGCAGAGAGGAATGGCTGGGAGAAGCTACCTGTTGCCCCACACACCTGTGTTGTTCCCCACACCTGTGGGGTAATTGCTTTATTCTGTTTTAATGGGTGGGCCATTCTGGCTAATCTTCACAAATTACTGATGGCCAATTTGCCTGGTGAACATTTTATAGTATTAGAAACATCAAAATCAATGGAAATGGTAGTGATTAAAACCAAACACTTGTCTAAGAACAGAATGGAAATCAAACAGTTTAAATCGGAGGTTCTCAACCTTTTTGTGCCACGGGCCAAACCACAACCCCCTCAGACAGCTGAACAGTCCAGACTGATGGTTCCTCCTGCCGTAAACGCTGCATTTACAACAGCCGCGGGTGCATTCACAGCATGTTTTTGGCTGTTTTTGCTGCTTTCTCCAGTGCCGGGAGCAAGGGTGGAGGGCCACATGAAATGGCACCATGGGCCAGGGCCAGCCCATGGGCAATAAGTTGAGAACCCCTGTTTTAAATACTGTTACTTACTTGGTTGATCCATGTTTCACACGTTAGTTTGATATGACGGATCGAAGCATTGTCTCCCATTGTTTCAAGATTTTAGCAGCTTCTCATCATTGGGAGGTCCTACCACTACCATAGCAGGGTCTGATGGCACGTGGGGGCCTGAAGCCCATGTTTCGATGCTCCTTTAGCCATTTTAAATATGATGACAGTTGGCTGGGCTCATGTCGAAGGTGGCCATATTAGAGCAATGCACTGGCCAGGTGCATTGCACAAATACCTGACCCCACTTAGCTAACCTGTGGTTCCAGAACAGAGAACTCCACTGACACCTTGTGGCATGGTTGAACCTACCAGGGGAATACACCTCCGCCACCATAGCTGTCGACCGGCCAGGGTCACCGCTGTGCCACATTGAGGCGTGAGGTGAGATTTTCAGCAGTAAATACAGTTAGAGACACTCATAGGGCTTTCAAATTGCACAGTCCCAGGAGGCCCCCAGAAGATGAGAATGGCAAACTAGAGTATTCTCTACCTAGAAAATGCTAAAAAAAGGGTTGGCATAAGTCAGAATTGATTTTGCAGTACACAATTATTAGTTATTAATAGGGCTTTCAAGGTAAATGAGATATTTAACAGTGGCTTTACCAGTTCCTTTCCCCCAGTGAGTTGCAGGATATGAACCCTGAGTACAGGTACTAGCATGTCACTCTGTCCATTACCCTACACTGGGTACATATACTATACTTATATTTATTATACTCTTGTAATCACAGAATTGTAGAATTATAAAGCTTCAAGAGATACCAAAGTTAATCAGCTCTGACTCCTAATAAAGCAGGGAATCCATGGCTCAAGCACCCCTACAAGTGCCCATCTAACCTCTGTTGAAAAACATCTGGTGAAGGAGAGTCTTCTAACTCTCCAAGGCACTTCATTCATACAGGCCTTCAGCCTGTTGGGTATATGAAGATTAGAAGCATCTGGTTGAGCATGAAAACATCTAATTCTCTGCTGAATCAAAGTAATTGTTTCCAGTAGATAATCTACTAGTTGTAATTGTAGATTCTAATAGCCTAAAAAAAGCCCATATAATGCACTCATTGATTTCAGAGACCTAATAGTGTAAAGATCTGTTATTGTTTATATATCTAGCTGCCGAACCAGAAGTTGGGGGCTTAATTCCCCACTGTGCCTGCCTGACAGGGACTGGGCTCAATGATCCAAAGAGGCTCATCTAGTGTTAGCATCTGGTTTAGACTGTTATTATATGGTTTAATCATGAGGAACAGATTTTTTGGTTGACTTGAATGAGGTTTATGTTTTCTATTGCAGTTTCTCTTTTTGGGGAGAGGTGCTAAAGTTCTTGGCTGACTGGTCAGCCTTTAAGACTGGCCACTCTACCTGAGGAATTTTGGGAATTGCAGTACAAAAAAAATATTCTGATAAGACTGCTATGGGCAATTTATGTCTGCTTAAAAGAAAATGTGTCAGTCACAGTGTTGTGTATTGAATGTAATTGTAACCACACGAATGAGTGGATGTAACAATCTCTAATTGTAACACTGTAACCTTCTGTATGAGGACGCAAGCTAGTGGCCACCGGGGGCAGTAGCGAGCGCCCAGCTCATATGGTACACATTCCTCAAATGCCTTCAGCTGCGCGGGAAAGATTCCCGTGCTCACCTCACCTGGACAAGAAGGGAGTGACCAAGGATGAGGTCACTTGGACAGTAGCCAATGCCTGTCGGAGAGCCATATTCAATTGTATAGCCACCGCATAAAAGGAGCTGTTTGTCTGCCATTACCACATGTTCATACTGTACTCGATGCAATAAAGATGTGCTAGGCTAGCTTACAGCCGTTTCCATTGTCTTGATTCCCAAACACTAAATTGGCGACGAAGGTGGGATTATGGATTCCCACGGGGACAAGACAACTTCACAGCAACCAGTCTTCGACGTGACCCATCCCGAGCGATGGGACTGGTTTGAAATGCATTTCAAGAGTACGGTAGCGTATGCCGGCATCACCGATGCAGGAAAGAAGAGAGGTCTTCTCATCACAATGCTCGGTTTCCACGCAGTACAAGCGCTGATGGATCTGGTGGCACCACGAGAGGTGGAACAGGTTTCGGTAACCGAAATACTGGCGACTCTGAGAAACCACTTCAAGCCCAAGGTATCCTTCTTCTCTGCCAGGGCTGCCTTCACAAGGAGGGACCAAAAGCCGGGTGAGTCCGTATCCGAGTATGCAGCAGCCCTCCGTTTGTTGGCAACCCCATGCGAATGGTGGGAGATTCTAGACGTGGCCCTGAGGGACAGGATGCTCTGCGGGATGAGAGATGGGGAAACCCAAAGGAAGCTCATGACCCGAGACCACGACCTCACCTTTAAAGAGGTACTACAAGAGGCCCTAGCTGCTGAGTCCACGAGGGCCGGGTACAAGCTTCTCAAGGCAAAGCCTCCACCAGTAGAGGCAGCTGCATCCTCAGTCCAGGCGTCTTGGAGGGCGGCCCCTGCCCCGCGCTCGCCCACATTCTCAGAGGCTTCTGCCACCCCAGGCTCCAGTGAAGATGAGGGGGTCCGGAAGGTCAGAAAGGGACTGAGCGAGAAGAAAGGGAAAGGGGGTTGGTGCTGCGATGGATGCGGGGCGTCCCATGAGAGGAGCAAGTGCCCATTCAGGAAGGCTGAGTGCCACAACTGTGGACGGAAGGGCCACATCGGCAGGGTCTGCAAGCAACGCCGGGACGAGAGCAAGTGCTCCACGAGGAGACGGGATGGCGTCGGCAGAGTCTATGATGGCAGCGACGACCCAGAGGGGGACCACGTGTACCGAGGAGTACATGCGGAAGACGACTTGGCCGTCCACAGCGTGCCTCTAGGGTAACCACGTTTTTATGCTGAGGTACTGTTGCAAGGGGTTCCTGTTAAGATGGAAATAGACTCGGGGTCTGTATACTCTCTCATTTCCCATAAGGAGTTTTTGCGCATTCCCCCCAAGGAGCGACCCAAACTCAAAGAGATGAGGGCGAACTTAAGAGACGTGCAGGGAAATGGGATTCCAGTGCTGGGAATCGGGGACTTCGAGATACAGTATAAGGGACTCCGAAGGAAACTCCCTCTAGTAGTTCTAAGGGAGGGGGGGTGTAATCTCCTGGGAACACAGTGGTTCAAACCCCTGGACATCTTCATAGGCGGCGTCCATGCCATCGGGGGGAATGAGATCCAGGCAGTGTGCGATGCACACTCTGAGGTATTCAAGAAGGGGCTCGGGAAGTACAAGGGGCCCCCAGTTTCTTTCGACCTAGACCCGGAGGTCCACCCAATTAGACTCAAGCCACGTCGGGTTCCATTCGCCCTAAAGGACAAAATTGAGGCGGAACTGGACAAACTGGTGGAGCAGGGGATTTTAGTGCCTGTGGACTCTGCAGAGTGGGAGACTCCTATTGTTACAGTGTTGAAAGCAAATGGGGAGGTGCGGATTTGCGCTGACTACAAGTGTACAATTAACAAGGCGATCCGCCCTAATGCCTATCCGGTGCCGGTAGTTAGCCATCTGCTAGCTACTTTACATGGGGGAAAGTTTTTTGCCAAACTAGATCTGGCGCAGGCGTACCAGCAGCTTCCAGTAACCCCAGCCACAGCTGCTGCGCAAACCATTGTAACTCACAAGGGGGCATTCAAGGTAACGCGCCTACAGTTTGGGGTGAACTCGGCGCCGGGAATATTTCAGTCCCTTGTGGAACGTTTGTTAAAGAAGTTACCGGGGGTCTTGCCATTTTTCGATGACATATTGATATCTGGGGAGAGCGAATCAGAACTGGCCCAGAGACTAGATAAGGTCCTTACAGTCTTCAAATCCCCGGGGTTGAGGCTGTGGAGGGACAAATGTGTGTTTCTGGCCAGGGAGTTTGAGTTTCTGGGGTTCCGTATAACCACTGAGGGGGTGAAACCCGCTGAGTCCAAAGTCGCAGCTATTCAAAATGCCCCTCGCCCCACCGCGAAACCGGAGCTACAGTCCTTCCTGGGGCTGCTGAATTTTTACCATTCCTTCCTGCCCAGGAAAGCATCGATTGCAAAGCCCCTGCATAGGCTGCTGAAGAAGGATGCGGTTTGGCGGTGGGGGGAGAATCAGGAGCGGGCTTTCAGGGAACTCAAGCAGCTCCTCTCCTCAGAGGCTATTCTAACCGATTTCGACCCAAAGAAGCCGGTAGTCTTGGTCTGCGACGCCTCACCAGTGGGGGCGGGGGCGGTCCTGTGCCACGTGTTAGAGGGCGGGCGAGAAGCCCCAGTTGCCTTCTATTCGAGATCATTGTCTAAGGCAGAACAAAATTACGCCCAAACAGATAGGGAGGCCCTTGCTATTGTGGCGGGCACAAAGAAGTTCCATGATTTTTTGTATGGTCGCCCATTCACCATTGTAACCAACCACAAGCCACTATTGGGTATCTTCACCTCAGACAAGCCCACTCCATAGATCCTCTCCCCCAGGATGCTTCGGTGGGCTATTTTCCTCAATGCATACAAGGGTTCATTAGAGTCCCCCCCCTGGAAAGACATAAGCCACGCTGACGCACTCTCAAGGTCCCCTCTTCCCCACCTGGGAGACCCAAAGTGTGAGGTAGAGCAAGACAGCCAAGTCCTCCTCATAGAAGCCCTAGATGCACCCCCCATACTTCCCGTGGAAATTGCTGCAGCCATGGCCAAGGATAAAACTTTAGCCCTTGTTAGATCCTGGGTACAGAAGGGGTGGCCCACGGCTCCCCCCGCAGAAGAGTTTGCTGCGTTTTTCAGGAAGAGGGTTGAGCTGTCCACAGAAAGGGGGTGTCTTCTGTGGGGGGAGAGGGTGGTGGTCCCACAAGCATTAAGAGCAAGGGTGCTACGGCTTTTACATGTCAGCCACCCAGGGATTGTGCGCTCTAAGGCGCTGGCCCGAAGCTATTTCTGGTGGCCACAGCTAGACGCAGACATTGAACACATGGTAAACACCTGCGAAAGTTGCCAGAGCTTTTGACCTGAGGAGTCCCGCCTTCCACACAGAGAGTGGGACACAGCTAGGGGGCCGTGGTCCCGCCTCCACATAGACTTCGCAGGGCCATTCAGGGGTTCCTTTTTCCTGCTGGTGGTGGATGCATACTCCAAGTGGTTAGAGGTAATTCCAATGCACAACACCTCATCAGCTGCAACCATAAAACAACTGCGCAGGCCGATAAGTACCTTTGGGATACCTGATGTCATTGTGAATGACAATGCGAGTTCCTTCACGTCGGCCGAGTTCCAGGCGTTCTTGGAGTCCAACGCCATTCGGCACATTACCTCAGCCCCCTTTCACCCTGCAACAAATGGCCAGGCGGAACGCCTGGTGCGCACAATGAAAGAGGGGCTGCGGCGCATGGGGCCAGGGGATCTGGACCGGCAGCTCTGCCAGTTTCTGTTGGCATACCGGGTGACGCCATTGGCGTCGGGATTCTCCCCCGCTGAACTCCTCATGAAAAGGAAATTGCACTCATTGTTAACCAGGTTGGATCCCACCATGGTGGAGGATAGGGGAAGAAACATTGAGCACAGCCCCACAAAAAACTTCCAGATAGGTGAACCTGTACATTGCAGAAACTACGCTACTACAGGGCCGGCCTGGGTGCCGGGGGTAGTCATTAATCAAACGGGACCAGTGTCATACTGTGTCGAGACCAACACGGGTCTCCTCTGGAGAAGGCACGCTGACCAACTAAGGCATCGAGTGATTGGGGGGCCGGACAGAGGGGTCCAGCAGCAAAACGCAACGTTAGGGTTCTCCTCCACCCGCTTATCCCAAGGGGGAGAAAACGAAGGGCAACAGTCCCAAACAAGGGGGGGAAGCACAGGCTCAAATCCGTATCCTTTTGATACACCAGTTCTACCACCCAGTCCTTTGAAAGAGAGGAATGAGTTTGCTCCTGTTGCCCCTGAATTAGATTTTGAGTTACCAAACCGGGGGGGGGGTTCGGAGTGTTCCCCCACCCGTCCAAGCAAAGAGTGGGGTTTTTCTTTAGCTCCTAGTGCCCCCGGTTTCCCCACATCCACATCAGAAACCCTTTCTCCCCCTTCTCCTGCCCGTACCAAAGCTGCAAGTCCGCAGCGAGTCACTAACGAGTCATCCCCTCCAATTGCAGGACAAGAGCCAGGAGGACACAGACGAGGGGGCACGGCTGAGTCAAGCATAATGGCCGCACGCCCAAAACGCACATGCGGGAAACCAGTTTGGTTGAGGGACTTTGTCCCATCTTAGGGGGGAGGGATGTTGTGTATTGAATGTAATTGTAACCACACGAATGAGTAGATGTAACAATCTCTAATTGTAACACTGTAACCTTCTGTATGAGGACGCGAGCTAGTGGCCACCGGGGGCAGTAGCGAGTGCCCAGCTCATATGGTACACATTCCTCAAATGCCTTCAGCTGCGCGGGAAAGATTCCCGCGCTCACCTCACCTGGACAAGAAGGGAGTGACCAAGGATGACGTCACTTGGACAGTAGCCAATGCCTGTCGGAGAGCCATATTCAATTGTATAGCCACCGCATAAAAGGAGCTGTTTGTCCGCCATTACCACATGTTCGTACTGTACTCCATGCAATAAAGATGTGCTAGGCTAGCTTACAGCCGTTTCCATTGTCTTGATTCCCAAACACTAAACACAGCAACAAATTGCTGCTTATTTAAAGAGGTGCTGGACCAGTTGCATTTCTAGGTACATGCCCATCATGTGCAAGTCCTTTCTCGTCTCTTGTTAATAAATTTATATTTATCATTTCTAGAGCATTTCTGTCTCTCTCTGTGTACTTGTTTCATTAAGAATAACATCCCAACATTCTGCATCTGTTCCTAGACAGAGGATGGCATTGTAGCACCACTAAACCCCATGAAGGCATTCCTTGAGTCAGATCTTCATTTGGTTCTTCTGGGCATTCTGTTTTGCCTTTTGCTTTTCATGTCTTCAATGAAACAGGTGAATGCTATAATGGCAGTGCTTTCTGAGAGGAAGACATGAAATCCTTACATTTATAACAAAAATGTATCATAAACCTCATTGTAATTCATGCTTGAACTGTTCGCCCTGCGCATGTCCAGAAATTCATTCTATAATAGTAGATGCAATTATCTCTGGAGGAATATTTTCCTTCTGTTTCCTTATGGTGTTAATGTATTAGCACTGTTCCTTATTTATTACATCTACTGGCTTATGTTATGCTATGATTTTGTTCTTTCCCAGTGTTTGAGTATATGCATCTTCATAAAGACTGACACTAAAAAAGGAAATGACTTTCCTTTATTCCATATACAAGCAGTTAAATCCTCAGTGGTGTCAAGGAGCAGGCTTTTAGATTAGGATCAGGTGGTTTGATGATTCGTTCTAAACCTAATCACAAACATTCTTTAATAAGGACTAGATTAATCAAAATTATGCCTGATATGCCTGATATTATGCAAGGTTTACATAGTTGCTTTCAATCTTTAAGTAGTTCCCTAATCTAAATAACAATAATCTTAAATGGTGTAACAAATTGCTGATCTGCAAGTACTGTGATTTCAATGAGCTGCCACACAAACCCCCCCCCCCCAAAAAAAAAAGTTAAAGAAAGAAGACAAAACCTCAGAACCTTAAGGACTGTTTTACTTTTAATGTGAGATTTCATTGATCAAGTACACTTGTTCAGAGATTACAAGTGCTGATACAATAAACAAATAATTTGACAATGGTTTGTTAATCAGGAATAGGACTATCAAGATGTGAATAAGTTCATATAGCAGTTACTGGCCAAATTTCTTGTTGCTTAGTATAACATATTGTACAGTGGTGGGTGTGGTATGGTGGGTGTGGCCAGGGGGGAAGCCCTGCATTGCACCCAAAGGAAGACTACTTTATTTCAAAACTTGGATGGGCGGGGCCAGCCAGAATTTCTGCTATGGATTCTGGCGAGCTGGTGTGAACCTGCTGATGCCCACCACTGATATTGCACTAGAGTAGGCTCATTGAATCAGTGGGAATTTTTTGAGTCCCTCTGTAAGTTCCATTAATCCTAATGGGCTTACTTTAACTGCAACTGACTATACTAAACTGTTGCAATTAGAAAAAGATAATTTGAATCAATGTAATTTGTGGAAAAGTAGACACCCCATTAATTCAATGACCTTACTCTAGTGAGATTTAACTACACTCAGTGACAGGATTTTGGCCAATGTCTATGAGGTTACAAGGTAACAATAGAATTACTGACAGAGGTGATAAGGTGCAGGAAATCAGTGTAGGATCTCACACTTCGTAATGGGCTAGGAATCCTTGATCAATGTATAATTGTTTTGACTGGGTCTCTGGCATGTGTATGTACTTTATCTCAGTTTCTCTTTCGAGTATAGTTCTGTAGGGTCATTTTCAGATCAATCAAAAAATTTCCAGGTAGACTGAAATGTTCTGAAACAGATTTTTGTATGTTGCTACAGTGGTACCTTGCTTAAAGAGCATAATGCGTCCCACGGGGTTGCTCTTTAAGTGAGTTTGCTCTTTAAGCGAAACACCATTGTAAGTAACCAATTGTGACTTCTGGTGGGGGGAGGATTGTGAACCCCGATTTAGTTGTTAAGCGAGTTTTTGGTTGGTTTTAGTTGTTAAGCGAAGCGACCATTGAGAGAAAATTCTGCTCTTTAAGCGAGTTAGTCTCTAAGCGAGGAGCACTTTATGCGAGGTTTTACTGTATTTGTTGTGTCAGATTTATGTCTATTACTTCTTTTGCCCAAAGATTGCCCTGTCCACCTTATATAGAGTACAGAAGGGCATTGTTGCCAAAGGATGGAATAGATCACATTAGCAGAGGAACGGAGCCCCAGATGTTCTCAATTACAATGTTGAGTCAGAGGCTT
This sequence comes from Bradypodion ventrale, assembly GCA_035047345.1. Classification (NCBI taxonomy): domain Eukaryota; kingdom Metazoa; phylum Chordata; class Lepidosauria; order Squamata; family Chamaeleonidae; genus Bradypodion; species Bradypodion ventrale. The sequence continues at coordinate 225,933,413 of JAWDJE010000003.1, read as the reverse complement.
GTAACTGAAGTGGCAGAGTAGGTGCAGGGATGGATACAGGCACAGCTATGGCATCTACTCTGCCAATTCAGTTGCAAGCCTCTTTGTGTTGGAAATGACAGTTGAGTGGTACGAAGTTTTGTATAATGTCCAATGCTGAGACTCTTGTGGTATCCCACATGTACAACATACAAGACATTAACAGGGATTCTCAACTTGCGGCCCATGAGCTGGATGCGGCCCATGGTGCCATTTCATGTGGCTCACCTCCACCACACCAGGAAGTGCCATGTGGTGGAAGAAGGACAAAATGGCAGCCCAGCCCCAGAACTTTCTGAGAGAGCAGGACCTGGACCCCAGCTTTAAAAGGTTGAGAACTCCTGTGTTAAGGGGATTAGCCTGGTTTCTCTTGCACAATGAAGTTTCCTCAGAGGTGCATGCTTCAGAAATCAGTCGCAAATCAAATCAATGTTTAATATCTATTGACTTAATCGCAAAACATGCTGGAAGCAAGACACAGCAGCAAAGAAAAGTACATCCTATAGGATAAACAAGTGACTTTCACAATTTAGAGAGCATTACTTCAAAAGCAAGGACTGCAGTGGCTCAAGTGATTAAGAAGCTGACTGGGAGGCAGAAGGTCAGCACTTGAAAATCCGAGTACTGCATGATGGAATGAGTGCCCGTCTCTGTCCCAGCTCCTGCCAACCTAGCCGTTTAAAAGCAAGACATTGCAAGTAGATAAATAGGTACCACTTCAGAGGGAAGATCTACATTGCAAGCAGATCTACATTGCAGGCGCACCCCCCAAAGAAAGACTCAGACACCGGTATATGGATAAAGGCATTGGGCCACTTTTATTGAATAATGCCCTAGTCCGAATTATAACTTTCAATTGGTACTCATCCAATTATAATTCTTAAGGCAAGCAGGCTGCAGTAACACTGGTAAGGTTCCTCCCAAAATTGCCAACGGCAATTGGCTACAATGTATCCATTTTGTATCAATTTGTTTGTTGACACAAACAAATTGTTGACCGTAGTCAATAAACTATCTACTGACCCCACCCTCTGACGTGTATCTGTCAAATCACGGGGTGATGCATGCTGAAAAGCTCCTGCCATCACCCCTTGCCTGGTTCGTCGTTGACCAGTCAACGTTAATACACCTGTACCTGTCTAAGTGTTGGCCAGTCAATTGCGAACCTGCCGGATACCTATGGGTCATAAATCTTTACCTTACCAGTGCTACCCGCCACACGGGGAGGCTTCAATGAAGACTCGCCGCCCCCCCCCAGACCGTCAGCTCGGTCAACAGGCCTGCTTGCAAATCTTCCAAAAAGAGGTTCATACCTCTATCCGACAGGTGGACCCCATCCCCTGCATACAGATCGTAATTTTGTAAACTAATGGTGGGGTGTCGGACGACCATCCCCAAACCCTTGTCTGCCATGAACTGGGCAACTGCCCTGTTCACCGAGCGACGAGCGCGGTCAAGGGCACGGAGGTCAATACCTCCCCTGTAAGCGTGACGTGGTATGATGTCCGACCATAGCAGCCTGGTGAACGGCCACACATAGTGCAAAAAAGCTAGGTCTCTGCAAATCGCGAATTTTAAAGAAAGGCCAGTGACCTGGCCGAGGTCATTGCCCCCGAGGTGCAGTACAAGGACATCAGGCGGTTCAGCATCCCTAATGGAGAAAAGGAATGGCAACAGTTCCCGCCATCTCATTCCACGCTTACCGTACCAACGTATGCATGCGGCCGCACGCAGTCCAAGCTGGGGTCCCCACTCTGTCGCCGCAGCATACTGCGCTGCCCAGTGCACGTAACTGTGGCCCACTAGCCATACTGCCACCGGTGTGCGGGGACACACAGGGTCTGTAAGAGAAAAAAGAGAACAGTGACTTAAATGGTACTCATGTCTGAAGAGGACGAACATATAATGCAAAACGCATAGATCCCCATCTTCCCATACGGCGTATATCAGCCTCAGAGTACCCAAATGCAGCTGCAGTTGAAGCAGCACCTATTCTAAATGAATGGGTGCCGTAACGAGCCCCAGGGAGGCCAACACTGGAAAGTGCCATACCGGTCACCTTCCAAAAATTGAAATTTAGTAAGGGGAGACCCATCCTGGTGGCAGAAAAACGGGCCAGGGTGCGTGCCACGCACTGCCAAGAACTCCTGTAGGGCACCAACCGGACAGATGGAACATCGTAGCAGTCTAACTCCACTGCCTACGCCGTGCTGATCAACTTTTGAGGACCGTATCCTCAACTGAGCCCACTCATTAGAAACATAGACATCGTCGAGTTCCAGTGCCCTACGAGTCGCATCCGCCTTAGACAGTAGTACCAACTCACTGATGCGGAGCGCTCCAAAGAAGGCCACCGTGGTAGCCGCATGAAAAAGAGCTGCCCCATACCTGTCAAAACATAGGTTAGGCCAGCCTCGTGCAAGGTGTGTGAGCACCCCTGGGGAAATTGGGTGCCGAGTGTCCAGGTGGCGGCCACGTTCCCGTGTCCACCCCTCCAAAACATGCCGTATGCGAAAATCGTTCATGCTGTCAGCAAAACCCCCCACCTTGGCAATAAATGCCAATGCTGACAGCCTTGATGCTATAGTGCGGGGAGCGAGGCCCTGACTGTGTAAATAAACCATGAATTGTAAAACCTGTTCCACTGGAATGGGCCACACATCTGGCAACTGAAGTTGCACACGAAAGCTATTAAATTGAACGAAAGTATGATGATACGCCTTACGCATGCGGGGCGCCAAGGACATGCCAGTCGCCCGGTTCACCTCTCCTTGCCAAATGTCCAAATCTCGGCCAGAAGTGGTGAGGGGAATTCCTCTGCGTCCGGAGCCAAGGCGCGGAACCGGGGGATCTGCAGGCGGGATAAAGCATCAGCAATATCATTATCAATGCCTGGTACATGTCTGGCCCTGAAAAGCACGTTGAGGCGTAGGCTATGTAACACGAATTGGCGAACTAAAGCCATCACCCTGGGTGATTTAGATGTCTGAGCATTGACAATGTGCACTACTGCAGCATTGTCACACCAAAAATGGACCACAGAGTCGGCCCACTCCTTGCCCCATAGCATCAAAGCTCCCAGGATTGGAAAAAACTCAAGGAATGTAAGATCGCGGAGGCGATCCGTGCCCCGCCATGCTGGAGGCCATTGGCCATAAGCCCACCTCCCCTGGAAGTAAATCCCATATCCCAGGGAGCCGGAGGCATCCGACTGGACTTGAAACCTAGGTGAAACTAAAAGGATCTCCAAAAGGATACCCCGTTGAAGTCCCGCAGGAATGAGAGCCAAACCAAAAGGTCAGCCCGCATGCCCCTGGTTAGTCGGACCCTATAATGGCGCCTTGTCAGGCCAGACATGGCATCGCATAGGCGCCGAGCAAATGCCCTGCCAGGCGTAACCACCCTGCAGGCAAAGTTAAGATGGCCATGCAGTACCTGAAGCTCCCGAAGTGACACCTTACGTTTGGCCAGCAAGGCCAAAATCATCGCGGAGATCCGGGTGACCTTGTCAATGGGTAACCGGGATGCCTGTGCGACCGTGTCAATTTCGATACCCAGAAATGTGAGGGTAGTGGATGGGCCCTCGGTCTTTTCGGGCGCTAAAGGGACACCCAGTTCCTGCATTAGCGTCTGAAATGTGGTCAGAAGACGTGTGCACGTGTCCAAGCCCCGTTCACCCCCGAACAAAAAATCATCGAGGTAATGGGCTACAGACCGAGACCCGGACCTACGAACAAAGGCCCACTGAAGGAAGGTGCTAAAACGTTCAAATGCTGAACAGGATATAGAGCAGCCAAAAGGCATGGCCTTATCTACATAGAATTTCCCTTGGAATCTAAAACCCAATAGCTCAAAGTCCTCAGGGTGCACTGGCAACAATCGGAATGCCGATTTGATGTCGCATTTCGCCAAGAGGGCACCAGGACCACAAGAGCGCACCATTCGCAGGGCTTGGTCAAAGGACGTATACCTGACCGAACAAAGGTCATCAGGGATAGCATCATTGACAGAACAACCCGCCCGGTACGATAAATGGTGGATTAAACGAAATTCCCCCGGGGCCTTTTTGGGTACCAACCCCAGAGGGGAGACCTTCAGGTTGGGGAAGGGTGGCACAGAAAAGGGGCCTGCCACACTCTTGGCCCCGACCTCCTTAGCGATACTCAGGGTAGCCACCTCTTCTCTACCCTTCAGGGACAGTAAATTGGGTGCATCTTGGGGTCCCCGCACTCCTTTGAATGGGATTCGGAAGCCCCACTGAAAACCCTCAAGGAGGTACTTCGCATCCTTTTTCCGTGGATACGTTGAGAGCCATCGCTCCAACATATACACATTAACTGGGGAGGGGGCCTTTTGCCTGGCTAGTTCCCTCAGCAGTAGCTCTGCCTGCTCCCTGTCCACCTCTACCTCTGCCCCGTGACCCACCGGCCTGCGGACACGCGGCGGCGGCGTGGGGGCCAGTGCAAGAGGGACACTCATGTTTGTATCGGCACTGCCGCTTATTGCACACACCGCTAGCCGAGAAGCTCCAACACAGCAAGCGGGCTGGAACCCCCTGTCCCGCCAGCTGGTGGGAAGCCTGCGTTGGAGCAGCTCGCTGAATGGCATGGCCACAATGGTACCTATCCCCAGGCGCCGGACACGTGGGGGTCATGTACAGTAGCCACAATTTCTGACAGGGCTCATCCCATCTCATCTCCGGGTGCAAGGGCACCCTCATTCTGAATTCCTCATCGTAAGCCAACCACGATGGGCCAGGAAAATCCACCATTGCCCTATAAATATTGTCCAAATATTGGACCATAGGAATGGCCAGGTCAGGCCGGGCCCTGAGGTACACCGCCATATAAATAAGATATGCGGGCAACCAGTTGGCCCAGGTGCGTGGTGGCTTACGACGGCGGGACAGCTCTTTATCTTTGTCATCCTGTCCCTCTCTCTCCTCCTTAGTGGGCTCACGGTTCAATAGGGAGAATATATCCACGTACTCCCCCCGCCAAATCTTTTCCCTCGTGACCTGGGACAAATGATCACCAAGGGGCAATGAATAACCAGCCGTTGGCAAAGCCGTCACCGGCACATTAGGTACCCGGGTCATACGCAGCGGACACCGGCACTGGCCCGGGGGCGGAAACCCCCACCCCCAACGTTGCACCAGTATGGAACCAAGGGGCACTGGGATAGGGTGGCAACTGATGCCCACTCGCGTCGACATGACGAGGCCATGGCCACTGAACCCCACCATTGGAAGTGGACTGTGATGTGGGTGCATTAACTTGAACCTGATACTCACTAGGTGCACCCCCGTGAGCCGCCCCCACTGGGGTTTCCGGCCCACGGCGGGCGTCGGAGCTTGCGACCGGAATCGAGCTCTGGGGCCGCACCTGACCACTCTCCTGCTGTAGCTCTGGCCGAAGAGGGAGCTGCGAGACACCGGCAGGGGTAGGCCGGAGCATCTCCAGCAGCTCAACCCGGCTGGCCGCTTGCTGCAGTGTGGCGGCCATAGAGGTAGCCGGTGGACCCAAAGGGCCCCCCGCAGCAAATGAAGGGCCACCAGGCATGGGGTTGTGTGCCATCCCTAAGGATGCCTCAAGCACAGCTAAACGCGTTAGCAATGCATCAACTGCCACAGATCCCCCAGTATAAAGTGGGCCGGGTGGGCCGGACGGCCCACCAGGCATTGGACCAGGAACCCCAGTATGAGAGCCTGGGCCCAAATAGGGCCATGCCCAAAACTCCAGCCCATGAGGGGCCGGAGGTAGAACGTGCTGTGCACCAGCACCGGGCCCACCCCCGCTGCCCGGGCCCATGGCCGGTAGCTGCGGGCCGAGGGCCGAAGCCCCAGAAGGGCCAGACGAAGGCTGACCGGCTGAGGGCCAAGCAGCCTGCATCGCCCCACCGGTATCGGTGGGGGTAGAGTCCTGCTGCATGGGCGCAGCCCTGGTCCTCCGACCCGAGGGCTGGCCCCCACGTTGCGCAGGGCCAAAAGTCCTCCCCGTGGGCCGCGGCTTCGTTGCCGAGGCCCTCCGTTTGAGAGGCATATCTTAAGGAAGGAGCAGGATCCCTTTCCAGGGATCGAAGAGCGCAAAAAGGCACAGAGGAGCCAGCAAGCCAAAGGCTCCGTGCAAAACCTTCCTTCCCAGCCGGGAAGGACAAGGGGGAAAGAACAAACAGCGACGGAGAAAACTTCTCCTCTCCGTCGCTCTTTTAAAATGGCAGCTTGGCTGCCTCGTGGCCACCCCTTTTATAGAGGGGTGGCCACGCCCCCTAACTCACCCGGATGTCGGAGTCCGGGGGGGGCGCAAAGAGCGCGGCGGCCATTTTGGCACCGCGCTTTCATTGCAAGTAGATAAATACAGTAGGTACCACTTCAGTGTGAAGATAGTGTTCCATGCACTTCGGTGTCTAGGCATGCCTGCCACATGTCCATGGAAACATCTGCAAACTCAGATAGCCCTGGCTCTTTGGCTATAAACAGAGGTGAGCATTGAACCCTAGAGTTGGATGTGACTGGCTTTCGAGCAAGGGTGACATTTACCCTTTACCTTTTACCTCAAAAGCGAGAACTACTTAGTTTCCATCCCTTCCATGTTCTAGAATTGTGTGCTACAGAAACCTATGAATGTACATAATGAGCAAAGGAATAAAGGGCCTGCAAATGTTTAACTGCAACCCCACTATTCACCAGTGGGTATACTGTTTAGGAATAATAAGATGTGAAGTCCAGCAACCTATAGAGCAGGGGTGCCCAAACCGGGAGAGGAAGTAAAATGCACCTTGCCATCTCTTTTGCAACAGGATGAAATATATTTTAAGCTGCCATTTTCTCTGCTTAAACCAGGGAACAAATTTAAAATGTCCCAGATTCATTAATTTGTATTATTAAACAGGAAAGGTAGAACATTTAAGAGAAAGTTACAGGTTATAAAATAGCTTCTTCTTCTTCCGTGTCTAGGTCAGACATGGAACTGTCAAAATGAAGCCACCTTTAGGTGAATTCATTCTGTAGTTGTTTTCGTCTGACCTAGTGTGAGAACGATTAGCCGGCACAAGGTTGCTGTTGCCTGGGGTACACCTGATTGTGATTCAAAAATACCACAATCTCCAGGGAGGCTCTTTCTGTCTACCCCTATAAAATAGCTGAACAGATCATGTACCTCTCAAAGGAGGAGCACAGTTTGCACCTGCTGTTTCTAAGTTTCTGAATCCAAGTCACACGTGTCCACATCCACAAAGATTCATTAAGATAACACTCTCATGAGAAGATAAATCCGCCTACGCTCTTGCTGTATTCTGTAAATACAATTTCCTTAGAAAAAGAGCATATTTGGTGGAAAGGAAGCTCTGAGGGGACGGAAGAGCTTCATATTATGACAAAGCAGGGGGGGACACAGTAAAAATATGAACCAAGTAGTAACCACAACAAAAGCAATCTGCAACTAGCTGTATTTCAGCTCTGGGAGGAAATGATGTCACTAGAGTATTAGACCAGGCTCAGCTGACTAGTCTTGCTCAATTAATCTCAGATTTGTATTTCTAGCTTTCAGCAAGGCAGTCAAGTGAAGTTCGATAGCCACTTCACTGATATATCAAGACTCCAGTGGGGTTTGTCATGAGTTAGCTAATGTCACAGACTGACTTGCTCAGAGCATACCTGTCAAGTGCAGCTCCGGAAAATACGGGAACTGCTCCAGCCCGGGTGCGCATGCACAGCAACAACTCCTTTGCGCATGTGCAGAACCCCTTTGCACATGCACAGAACCACTTTGTGCATGTGAAGAGCCCATTTATGATGGGTGCGCATGCGCAGTAACCCCTTTCCCCACCATTCAAATACTGGATGGCGGCGGGAAAGGGGAGGAACCAGTGCAGAAATACGGGTCATCCTCTTCAATACGGGATACTTGACAGGTATGGCTCAGAGAAACCTGTCATCTTTGGTCTCCATGGTTTCCCCCTTTAGTAGTTTAATAATGAAAAGACAGGATTATGGGTTAGGGTACCTTGTCAGAGGTTGGGATATTAGGTTTTTAAAAATCACTGGTAAAACTAGACTATTTAACTCATTACATGAATCCAAATGGAAAGGGATTTTATATCTCCTCTCCAAAAGTATACAACACTGGGCTTATAACCATAGCTGTCAAGTCTCTTGTATTGGCTGGGAAACTCCCATTATTTATCTCTCTTTCCCGTCATCATCCCGTATTTGTATTTTCCCATAAATCTCCTGTATTCTATTTTTAAAAATTTAAAAATGGGCCGGGTACTACAACCCCCATGGTGCCTTGTGCGGAAGGAAAAGGCAAAGCCCGTACTGTGCATGCGCACCAGTGCAGCGACTGCCCAGCACTGCTGGATTTCCCTTATTTTCAAAACCAAAACTTGACAGGTATGCTTATAACTGATTTAATTTGTGAATACTGAGAATCTTTAAATATACCTACCATGAATCTATTTTATATAGATGTGCTTTGTTAAAAAAAGACACTAAATAGATGCAATAGATATTCTTATAAATCAATTCAATGAGATAAGATATCTAGCAAATTCAAGGAATGTTAATCTTAATCAGTTGTTCATGGCACAGAGAGTAGTTTAAAACAACCTTATACTGAGCCTGAATGAGATGTGCATTTTCCCCTTGTAGAAATCATGATCCACAGACATTTGCAAAATCATGCAAACTTGCCTGCGCTTAGTAAATAAATGCACCATTGTTCCTGTGACAAGTGGGCAGACAATTCTTACCCTGACCCGTCACACTTTAGGCTGAAATCTGGGAGGAAATCCGAGAGATTACTTCTGGACAGATATGGGAGGATTGTGCTGTCAGTTGAACAAGTGCAGGAAAGATATAACAGAATGCAGGAGTTGAATGCATATACAGATGTTGACACCCAGTACAGTACAGCAGATAAATGCTCATGTCAGCTGTCCTCATTGCATTGCTTCATTGGGGTATGTATTGGATCAAGTGGCAAATCGGGGTGAGCACTTTGTTCTCATATTCTGCTCTAGCTCTAAACATGCAGAACTGAAGAGGTTTTGAAGGAAAACTTCCATGCAAGGCAGGTTGGCCATGCATCTGTTAATTATGTTCCTGATTATTTATTTTCCAGTACAATACAAAACTCCTTCCCTGTGATTTTAGGCTCCTACAGATGATGAGATCCAGGATATATAGGTTATACAAGGAGACAATCTTCGATTAGATTTCTCCTCACATTTAACAATATGGAATTGATTAGTGATTCTTCATTTTTCTTTTTGTGGGCATAACTATTTCCTCTTCATTTCCTGCTGTCTCTCTTTCCACCGGTCATAGTGAATGAAACACAAGCAACATTTGCTCAGAATCCTTCTGAGATGGTCTCTAAATCTAGTAACTAGATGATGATTAGAGGAGAAACAAATGTACCAGAACAATGAACACTGGGTTTGGTAAGAAGGATTGGGCTGTTACAACAGAAATAGTCATTGTGAGTGTTAATAACCAAAATTGAATTTTACTGTGTGCTGAACTGCACACCAGCTTGACACCTTGAAATTGAACTAATCAGTTTTGTAGCAGGAACACCAGCCTCAAGATTGCAACCCTCCATATTACTGGAATGGAAATACAAACTTCAGATTTTAAGATTGGACTGTATTGTGCTTTTGATTAAGTTCATATGACTGTTTTTATTGATGGGGTCTAGCATGGCTGACATACTAGATTATATATGTACTTTATTTCTGCACTGTGAAAGTACAAAGGGGAGAACCTTTGTCACAAAAGCTGGAAGGATATGGAAGGGAGGATTCACTTGAGAAGGCCGTGATGTTGGGAAAGGTGGAGGGCAAAAGAAGAAGGGGGAGGCCAAGGATGAGATGGATAGATGGTATTGTAGACACAATGGGCACAGAGCTGGGAGGACTGAGGGGGATGGTGGAGGACAGAGGCGCCTGGAGAACGATGGTCCATAGGGTCGCAAAGGGTCGGAATCGACTGTGCGACTGAACAACAACAAATATGTGTTATGTATGCATATCAATGTACTGTAAAGCTATCAAGATAAAAATGTATCCATCACAATTACAATGTATCTCAGCTGAAAGGAACGCGAGCAAGCAACCCTTTGGGGCAGCTGCGAGCGTTCAGCCTCACATGGGTCACATTGCTCAATCACGGACAGCCGCGGGAAATGCCTCCGCATTCAGCAGAATGAAGATACTCGCATTCAGCAGGAAGAAGATACAACTGCGAGAGTAAGGCGTGCCTGGGCGAGGCCACGCCGACAGTAGCCAATGAGCTACCGTGCTACAAGATTCAAATGTATAGTCCTCAGTATATAATGAGATGTACCACCACCATTACCCCCATGTTCCCCCCGGATCATCATGCAATAAACCTGTGTTAAGCCAACCACTTCGGCTGTTCATTGTCTTTGGTCCCATACACTAAACTGGCGACGAAGGTGGGATATGGCAGCCCACGGGACCAAGACATGCGCCGGCTACGAGATCAAGAAGCCGGGAGATTTGGAGCTGTTCGAGATAGACTTCAATGGGGCGCTCGTCGAGCTCGAAGTCACGGACGAGGCCAAAAAGAGGGCCATTTTTGTCAGGCTGCTCGGGCACGAGACCAAGCGGACGTTGGTGGACCTGATCGCGCCGAGGAGGGTGAGCGACTTCAAAGCTAAGGAGCTCCTGGCGGTGCTACGCGCACACCTCCGGCCCGCGATAGCAATGTTCCCCGCTCGAAGCGCGTTTTGGAGGCGAGTCCAAGCGCCCGGGGAGTCGGTCGCCAATTTTGCAGCGGCCCTGCGACTGGCCGCCGGCCCATGTAAGTGGGAGAACCCAGAAGTCACCCTCCGGGACTGCCTGCTGTGCGGCCTGAGGGACACCGAGACTCAGCGCACGCTGATGAAACAAGAGCCGCCCCCCACACTACAAGAGGTCCTAGACGCGGCGCAGGCCGCGGAAGCCATGATGGCCAGGGTGCAGGAGCTCCAGGACTGGCGACCGAAGACGGCCAAGGCTGAGAGCTCGGTGCGTGCAGCCCGGCGAGCCTCAAACTCGTCCGCGGAGAGCGGAGACGACGAGGACGTGCGGAGGGTCCAGAAGGAAGGCCGGCGTTGCGACGGCTGTGGCGCCACCCACGCCCGCGGCAAATGCCCCTTCAGGAAGGCCGAGTGCCATAACTGCGGCCGGCGCGGGCACATCGCCAAAGTCTGCAGAAAACGGCGCGAGACCAGGAGGAGTTCGCCAGACCGCTCGGCGAGGCAGGACCGCACCACGAGGCAGGACCGCACCACGAGGCCTCCGGACGGCAACCGGGCCACGAGAAAGCAGGACGGCGTGGGGCGCATCTCCGATGACAGCGAGGACGACGCCCCGGTGCTCAGCGTGTCCGTCGGACATCCCCGATACTTCGTTGAGGTAGTAATTCAAGGGGCCCCTGTTAGGATGGAGGTGGACTCGGGTTCTTCATACTCTATCATTTCTCAGGGGGAGTTCCTGAAAATCGCCCCCCACGTGCGGCCTAAGCTCAAAGCATTGAGGGCCACACTGAAAGACGTGCAGGGGAACCGCATCCCAGTGTTGGGGGTTGGGAAATTCCAAGTCCGTTTTAAAAGGCACGCCGCAACGCTCCCCCTAGTTGTCCTCAAGGGAGGTAACTGCAGCCTCCTCGGGACTCAATGGTTTCAACCCCTGGGTTTGTTCATCGGGGGGGTGCACGCCGTGGAAGTACACGCCACCGGGACTGATCCAATACAGGACGTGTGCGACGCGCATCCCGAGGTCTTCAAAAAGGGACTTGGGAAATTCAAGGGCCCCCCAGTGACTTTTGACTTGGACCCTGAAATACAACCAATCAGGCTAAAACCGCGCAGGGTGCCTTTTGCACTCAAGGACAAGATAGAGGCGGAACTGGACAAATTGGTGGGTCAGGGGATTCTTGTGCCCGTGGATTCTGCGGAGTGGGAAACTCCGATTGTAACAGCACTAAAGGCCAACGGGGAGGTCCGCATATGCGCTGATTACAAGTGCACCATCAACAAGGCAATTCGCCCTAATGCATATCCGGTGCCGGTAGTCAGCCACTTTCTGGCCAGGTTACACGGGGGGAGGTGTTTCGCAAAGCTTGACCTAGCCCAAGCCTACCAGCAGCTCCCGGTGGCCCCCGCCTCAGCTGCGGCACAAACCATAGTCACCCACAAAGGGGCGTTCCAGGTGACGCGCCTTCAGTTCGGCGTAAATTCGGCGCCCGGGATTTTCCAGTCACTCGTGGAACGCCTCCTAAAGGGATTAGAGGGGGTGTTACCCTACTTTGATGACGTATTGATAACGGGGGGGAGCCGGGCGGAATTGGCAAAGAGGTTGGGAAAGGTCCTAACAATATTCGAAAAGGCGGGGTTGAGGTTGCGGAAAGACAAATGCGTCTTCTTCGCGACCGAGGTAGAGTTCCTGGGCTTCCGAGTAACTCCTGAGGGTATACGGCCGTCCCAATCCAAGGTGGACGCCATCAAAAAGGCCCCTTGCCCCAAATCCAAGCCCGAGCTGCAGTCATTCCTTGGACTGCTCAACTTCTACCACTCCTTCCTTCCGCGCAAGGCAGCCGTGGCGGAACCGCTACACAAGTTGTTAAAAAAGGACGAGGCATGGAAGTGGGGCGACGACCATGAGCGGGCATTTAACGACCTAAAACGACTCCTGGCGTCCGATGCCGTACTAACCCACTTCAACCCCAAACGCCCGGTGGTCCTGATATGCGATGCATCCCCAGTGGGAGTGGGGGCGGTGTTATGCCACGTGCTAGAAAACGGGAGGGAGGCCCCAATAGCGTTCTACTCCAGGTCCCTGTCCCAAGCAGAGAGAAACTATGCCCAGACAGACAGGGAAGCGTTAGCGATCATTGCGGGAACCAAAAAATTTCATGATTTTGTGTCTGGCCGTCCCTTCACCATAGTGACCGACCATAAGCCCTTGCTAGGCATTTTCACCGCAGATAAGCCCACGCCACAAATCCTGTCCCCGAGAATGCTCAGGTGGGCCATTTTTCTCAACGCGTATCAGCACACGTTGGTGTACCGGCCAGGGAAGGAGATCAGTCACGCGGACGCCCTGTCAAGGTCTCCCCTTCCCCAGGACTGCAACCACGTGGGCGAGGAAGAGCGAGACCACCAGGTCTTAATGATAGAGGTCCTAGATTCGCCCCCGGTAGTACCGGCCGACATCGCCAAAGCGACCGGCAAGGACAAAACGTTAGCGACAGTTAGCTCCTGGGTGCAGAAAGGGTGGCCGGTATCGTCCCCAGCAGCGGAATTCGACACATTTTTCAAGAAAAAAGTAGAATTGTCCCTAGAGAGGGGTTGCCTTTTGTGGGGACAGCGGGTAGTGATCCCCACGTCTCTCCGGCCAAGGGTGCTTAAACTGCTGCATGTCAGCCACCCGGGGATCGTCCGTTCCAAGGCACTGGCCCGTAGTTACTTTTGGTGGCCCCAGCTAGACGCCGACATCGAGCACATGGTCGGCACTTGCGAAGCGTGCCAGAGCTCAAGGCCAGAAGAGGCTCGTTTGCCACATAGAGAATGGGACGCAGCAAGGGGGCCCTGGTCCCGGGTACACGTAGATTTTGCTGGCCCGTTCAGAGGAGCGCTCTTCCTCCTTGTTGTGGATGCGTACTCCAAGTGGTTGGAGGTAATCCCAGTTTCGAGCACATCCTCGGCCACAACAATTAAGCATCTACGGAGGGTCTTTACCACGTTCGGTTTACCCGACATCCTCGTGAGTGACAACGCTAGTTGTTTCACGTCCACCGAGTTCAGGACGTTCATGGATCTCAACGCCATTCGGCACGTCACCTCCGCCCCTTTCCACCCGGCCACCAACGGCCAAGTAGAGCGCCTCGTGCGCACCACAAAAGACGCGCTGCGGCGCATGGGTCCCGGAGATCTAGAATTACAAGTGTGCCAGTTCCTGCTAAGGTACAGGGTCACCCCATTAGCGTCAGGGTACTCCCCCGCGGAGCTGTTAATGCGTAGGAAGCTGGCCACCGTAATCACCAGACTAGACCCCACCAGGGTAGAAGACAAAGGGCGGAACGTAGGGATAGAGCCCACCAAGAATTTCAGCGTAGGCACCCCCGTGCACTGCAGGAACTACGCCAGCGCAGGACCAGCCTGGGTGCCGGGCGTTGTAATAGAACAAACCGGCCCCGTCTCGTACCGTGTGGAAACTAACACAGGCCTCCTGTGGAGGCGGCACGCGGATCAACTCAGGCGCAGGATTCACGGAGAGCAGGACGAAGACGAAAATAGCCACGAATCAGCGTTAGGGTACTCCCCCACCCGCTTAGCCCAAGGGGGAGAAAAAGGGGGCCAGGGGTCCCCACCAAGGGGGGAGGAAAGGGAATCGATCCTCAGAGATGTTTTGCGGGAATTTGCAGCAGAAAGGAAGAGCCCCGATCTCACACATATCCCTCGGAAGCTTCCCCAAAACACAGATTCCCCAAGAAGTTTAGATTTTGATTTACAGTACCAGGGGGAGTTAGCGGAGTGGTCCCCCACCCGTCCTAGCGAGAAGAGGGGTTTCAGTTCAGCCCCTGGTACTTCCAGTCCCAGTAGCCCCTGTGAGTTAGAGTGCAACATAGCGCCAATGTCCCGGAGACCGACACCCCCAAGACAGAAGGCGACGGCGAGTCCGCCCACCACAGTCGCAAGGTCCCCCGAGCGGATAACAGAAGGCGGCAGAACCACGAGGGCATCCTCATCGGTTCCGCGGTTCACGATAAGAGGGTCCCCGGGATCCGAGGGCAACAGGCAGGGGTTCACCTCCCAACTGTTCATTCCATTTCCGTCCCCCAGCGCAAAGCAGGCACAGACACCCCACAGAGCCGCTAACGAATCCCCATTTCCCGTTGCAGGACAAGCCTCCACGGAGTCAGGGATCACAGGCTCCCCCGAACTAGGTCAGGCGCCCGCACGCCCCAAGCGTACGTGCAGCAAGCCACAATGGTTGCGGGACTTCGTCCCATCCTAGGGGGGAGGGGTGTTATGTATGCATATCAATGTACTGTAAAGCTATCAAGATAAAAATGTATCCATCACAATTACAATGTATCTCAGCTGAAAGGAACGCGAGCAAGCAACCCTTTGGGGCAGCTGCGAGCGTTCAGCCTCACATGGGTCACATTGCTCAATCACGGACAGCCGCGGGAAATGCCTCCGCATTCAGCAGAATGAAGATACTCGCATTCAGCAGGAAGAAGATACAACTGCGAGAGTAAGGCGTGCCTGGGCGAGGCCACGCCGACAGTAGCCAATGAGCTACCATGCTACAAGGTTCAAATGTATAGTCCTCAGTATATAATGAGATGTACCACCACCATTACCACCATGTTCCCCCCGGATCATCATGCAATAAACCTGTGTTAAGCCAACCACTTCGGCTGTTCATTGTCTTTGGTCCCATACACTAAAATATGTTAATGTAAGTACTTTCCCTTTTAGTTAGTCAGTATCTTCTAAGAATATAGCTACAACTGTCCAACCTTCTTCCATTATTCAGGTTGACCAATATTACATAAATAGGAATCAGTGGTTGGAAGATACCAGAAATCTCTCATAAAAAGAAAAGATACTGGAACTTAAACAAAGTGATACACCCCACTCCACCTTTTCCTAACTAAAGGGAAAGCTCAGGTATGTGTGTGTGTGTTTTTTTGATGGAAGAGAAAGAGATAGTAGGGAAACTCAATAGGACAGAGGGGATGGTCAGTCTGGAGAATGCAAGAAGCCCATCTTTCTTCATTCATGTATGAAGGTTGCACGATTTAAAATTATGGACATATATGAAATTTAGATGAAATTCAAAACAAATTGAAAATTAAAACATTCAAACTATTTTTTTCACCAGAAGTGGTCTACTTTAATAGTGTTATCTCAGCTGTTTACTAGATTTTCTTTTGTACATATGGTGGGACATAAATTGCATGGACATAAATGCTGCATTGATTGAATTTTTCCACATTCACATAAATGTGTCCTGTACCCAAGTATCCCCATTTTACTTGATTATTCTTTGGTCTTTCTATTTTGCTTCAAAGTCTATTAAGTGACTTCCAGATGGTCCAGCTAGAATCTTGTCCTGATGGGAGACATTCTTTTTCACTCATCCATTGGACAGGTGTGTTGTTTTTGCTCTCCATAGGTTTAGATGGGATCCACCTTAAACAAATTTACACCAGTGACATTTTTCCTGCCTCATGAAAAAAATGCATTCTTGGATACGAGTTGCAGCCAACTACAGGTTTAGCTTAGTTTCTTCTGGTTTAAAATTAAGAGCATGGTTTCTCAACCTTTTAAGCCGTGGGCTGGGCCACGGCTCAGATAGCTGAGTGGGCTGGACTGGTGGTTTCCCCTGCCATAAATGCTTCCGTAAAATGCATTTATGACAGCCGCAGGTACATTTACAGCTGTCGTAAATGTGTCTGCTTCTGCTTACAGGGGCAGTGGTGGTGACGCAGGCTACATGAACTGGTGCTGTGGTCTGGGTCCAGCCCATGGGCTGTAGGCTGAGAATCCATGATTGAGAGTTTGCGAAGTGTGCAGAAAACTTTGCCTCCATTTATCTCTCATCTAGGAGGTTGGTGTCCATGAATCTTCTCGGTGCTATATTACCATTTTTTCCCCATACCTCTTGATGTACTTCCAGAGAAGCTATGCCAGCCGAACAATAGACTTTTTCAGTAGGGGTAGTTTTCAGAAGAAATTCATGAAATTCAGGGCAGGTGTGGGGCCCGAATGGGACTACGGCTCCCGCCTGCTGGTTATTGTAAGGATCAAGAACTCTCTCTTTTTCTTTATGTGGTGGGTGGGATGGGTGGGCGGGATATGGGTTTTTAAATGGGGTGGGATGTGGGTTTTTTATAGTGTCTTTTATGTGTTTTTAGAATTGTTGTAATGCCGCCCTGAGTCGGGTTCTGCCTGAGTGGGTGGCATATACAAATGTGACTATAAATAAATAAATAAATGAATGAATGCTTTTCATCTATCTGCTTCTTCATTTAAACAAAAATTGAAATAGCAAAATTAAGTCCACATAATTTGAGAAGGGATCTTCCTTCGCCAACCCATCACAATGGAAGTTTTCCTCCCTGGTCATTAAGAACAGAACTTTGTTAGGATTATAGGAAAGAAGACGGTTTTGCCCCACACCTTTGTATATTGGTCTCAATCCTAATTACTATCTGTTTGTGTCTTTAAAAAGAAATACAACAGATGTTTCTGTGCTTTAATTTGTCCTTGAAAGTTGATTGAAGGCACCTTGTGGATCTTGGGTCAGTCTTTGGTGTCTTTAGTTCAAAGGGATGAGGTATGAAGAGAAGTTAGTATATCTGCAATTTTTTTAAAAAAAAGATTAGAAAAATCTTTCCAATTCTTGTCCTCCTTCAAAGAAAACCAGTGCCCAAGTTCACACTGACCAGGGAAAGGGAAATCATGGCCAACAAATGAAAAATTGTACTTGTCCATTTTGAAACTTAATGGAGATCTTTTCTTTATTTGTGTCAGACATACCACCAGCATATAATAACATACAAAGCTAAAATTAACATATTTAAAACAAAAAGGAATTAAAATGACTAAATGACATCTGCCCAGTATCAAACCACATCAACAGCATTTCCTCTTGCCAGCATAAGGTCCTCCTCAGTGCACATTGAGGGGCATCATGTGCATTATATCATATGGGTGATAGTTTGTTCTTCTCTGCATTCACACAGGCTATCATCTACAGGGAAACCCCACTTTCTCAGATTAGCCCTTAATATTCCACACAGTTTGTTTAAAGCTTTCCACACAGACCATGGTTGTAATTGAGATATATCACTGTAAACTTGATCCAGTGATCTGTTGCAAGTGCGAGCAGTATGGTGCATATCTAGTGCAAGCAGTATGGTGCATATCAATAAAGGAAGCTGGTGGAGGAAGGGGACCCGAGAGATCTGGTGTCTGAGGTGCAATATACGATGCCTAATCCCCACTCTGGTCTAGGTATATAGTTTTCAAGAGAGCTAAGCTAAGAGAGCCATGTGAAGCAGAAAATGTGCCAGACTTCTTCTGACTCTGGCAGCTAAATTACAGTAGCAATGAGTAACTAAGGATGTTCACCCCTTTTTGTGATACAAGAAATCTGCTGCATGAAGCAGTTGCTTCATCTTTGCTGCAGAAAGCAAATCAGGGAGTTTTATAGTCACTGTAGATAACGATTGGGGGAAACGGGGAGAGGGCACTATATTACATGACTGTATTGAAGTGCAGAAGGGGATTCAATTTTTATCTTCCAAAACACTCATAATATTTGACAGAAACCATGTAAGGTCTTGGGCTTGATTTTATAAAGCCCTCTCAGCATTATGAAACTGTCACAGAAATCCATTTAATGCTCAAATTTTCATATGGATTGGTTATATTTTCAGGCAGCTTTTAATCTTCAGTATTGGAAAACAATGGAAACAATGGTATTAGCTGATAATAATAAAAATGACATTATTATTATTACACACACAACTGAATGGGTTTTAATTACTTTTTGAAAATATAAAGAAATTGCTATTTAGGAAAGCATTTTTATAACATTAACAAGTAAAGACTCTTATATGTTAAAGCAATATTCAAGATTTCTTCTCAGGTACCTTTTAAGACTGATTTTAAATGTTTGTTACATAGTGCCTCACTTTATAGCACACTAATATATGAATTGATCTAATTAATTCTAAAAAAATTTTATAACTACTGTAGTGTGTTTATCAATGGACAGAACCTTTTCCAGAATAAGTAGTACTTTAATACTGATATGGATCATGGAAGAGTATTTTGTATACCTGTTATGAAAATAGCCTATTTGACTTAAGATCCATTGGTGAAACCTCAACACTGACCAAAATTGGGGATGGGGGAAAGAGATCATTTCCAGATAAGGCAAGAGTTCCTTTTTATAGTCCTCAAGTTGATCATGAAGGAGTGCAGACCTTTGTGGGATTTACAGTATGTAGCATGCTCTACACTACAGAACCGTTTGCACGCATCTGGCTAAGTGATTCAAGGAACAAAGTGGGGCATTTGTATGCATAAAGATTACATGGAAGGTTACAACCTTTGTAAGGATTTAATACTCTAAAATGTATGTTCATAGTTATTTTGATGCAACAGTAGAATCTACGTACTACAGAAAACATGCAAGGTCTGAGAAAGTGATATACCCCATGCTTTCTTTCTTTCAGTATTCATTAATTTCATTCTCATTTAAAAAAAAAAAACACTCACAGATGTTGCTAGCATTTGATTGGGACTATGATGTAAAATGTTTGCTTCTTGGTAACAGCCAGTCCTGAAGATGCTTCTTTTGCTGATACTATTAATTTCCTTTGATTTAATGAAATTTGGCTCTGAAGAAAATGAACATAGGATTTCAGCTGGATAGTAATGCATATTTCCAACAAAAACATCTTAACAACCAGTGTATATAGCTTATCATAGTCTCATTATTTCTTTCCTACTCTTCCATTTGTATGCAAATCCACTTGTGTACGACTTATTCGTTGGCAAATGCTACTAATACACTACCCTACTCCATTATAATCTTATTCATGTTTGTGTGCAGCCTTTGTTACTGCATATTAATATTATCTTCTTCCAAGTCCCATGACATTTGATTTCATGGTTGTGAGGGGTGCAAGAAACACGGAAACATCTTTGCTTGCTTAATGGACAGTACAGACCCACTACTTTCTTTCCAGGTTGATTGCTCATCTTCAATAATAATGTCCATTTCACCAGTTACTTTTCCTTCCCTTCCCGCAATTTGCATTTTATCAGCCACTTATCAGTTCTATTGTGAACAAACCTGATAAGAACTTCTCTAAGGTTGCTTCTTTCATTTACAAACTAGAGAAAGAAACATAATAAAATGCTTTGGTCAGCCATTGTCTCTGAAAGAAGCATATATGGATACTGTAAAATGAGTCTTCGCATTACTGCAAGAATGCTAAGCAGCTGCAACTCACATGCAGCTTCTTAATGCACATTAGCCTTGCCAGGGGCGTAAATCATGTTAGTGAGTGTGTTTTGTAAGGGTCATTGCTGGGTTAGGGAGAGAACACACACACAAAAAAAACATACTAAGTATTGTGGCAGATTTATGAGGTAAACCCACCCCCCACCCAAAGAACTCTGGCAGCCTCACCATACTTTTGGGAAGCTTCCAAGCAAGCAGGTTCCTCTATGAAGGGAGTCATGACTTCCTTAAACTTTTAACAACACTAGATAATAATATAGAAACAGTCTGAATATTTACAAATAAATGTTTTGTTGTTGTTGTTCAGTCACACAGTTGATTCCAACCTATTTGTTCTCCTCGCTATCCAGGGGACTCTCAAAACTCTCCTCCAACACCACATTTCAAAGGCATCTATTCTTCTGCACTCAGCTTTCCTAATGGTCCAGCTCCCACAACCATACATTACCACCAGGAATACCATTGCTTTGACTATGCGAATTTTTGTTTGCAGTGTGATGTCTCTACTTTTAACTATGTTCCCCAGGTTTCTCATAGCTTGTCTCCCCAGAATCAGTCGTCTTTTTATTTCATGGCTGCAATCACCATCTGCAGTGATCTTGGATCCTAAGAAAGCAAAATCTGTCACTGCTTCTACTTCTTCCCCATCTATTTTCCAGGGACTGATAGGGCCTGTTGCCATTATCTTGGTTTTCTTGATATTGAATCTCAAGCCAGCTTTTGCACTCTCTTCTTTCAACCTAATCAGGATCTTCTTTAGGTCTTCCTCACTTTCTGCCATTATGGTGGTATAATCTGCATATCTCAAATTGTTGATGTTTCTCCCAGCAATTTTGATCCCAAATTATGATTCTCTGTATAGCACATTATGTGTTCTGTGTATAAGTTGAATAAGCAGGGTGACAAAATGCAGCCTTGTCTTATTATTTTCCTATTCCAAACCACTCTGTCATTCCGTACTCTGTCCTAACTGTTGCTTCTTGACTCATGTACAGATTTCTCATGAGGCATAGATGGTGTTCTGGTATTCCCATCTCTTTAATTACTTGCCACATTTTGTTGTGGTCCACATAGTCAAAGCCTTGGTGTAGTCAATGAAACAGAAGTAGACTTGTTTCTGATATTCCTTTGTTTTCTCCATGATCCAACATATGTTGGCAATGTGGACTCTAGTCTCCCTGCCTCTTCGGAACCCAGCCTGCACTTCTGGTAATTCTCTCTCCACGTGCTGCTGAAGTCTATCCTGTATTATCTTGAGCATCACCTTGCTAGCGTGTGGGATGAGCACAATTGTTCGATAATTGGAACATTCTTTGGCATTACCCTTTTTTGGGATTGGAACTTATACTGATCTTTTCCAATCCTGTGGCCACTGTTTTGTTTTCCAAATCTGCTGGCATATAGAATGCAATAATTTGATCCCATCATTTTTTAGGGCTTTGAAAAATTCAACGGAGATACCATCATCTCCACTGGCTTTGTCGTTTGCAGTGCTTTTTAGGGCCTTTCTGACTTCACTCTCTAGGATGTCTGGCTCAAATTCAGTGTTCTCATCGTTGTGATTATCAGGGGTGTTGAGATAATTTTTGTAGAGTTCCTCTGTGTACTCTTTCTTAATCTCTTCTGCATCAGCTAACTCCTTGCCGTCTTTGCCCCTTATCATGGTCATATTTGCTTTAAATGTTCCCTTGATTTCCCCATATTTTTTTTTAAAAAAATCTCTAGTCCTGCCTTTTGTGTTGTTTCCCTCTATTTCTTTGCACGGTTCATTTAGGTAAGTTTCCTTATCTCTCCTTGCTTTTATTTGAAATTCTGTATTGTGATTGTATTTTTTCCTTTCTCCTTTGCCTTTTGCACTCCTTCTTTCCTCTGCTATTTTAAGAACCTTGTCAGACAACCGCTTAGCTTTCTTTTGGTAGGGTTTTCTTTACTGCCTCCTGCATGATGTCCCGCATCTCTGTCCATAATTCTTCTGGCACTCTATCAGGTCCAAGCCATTAAATCTGTTCCACACCTCCACCATGTATTCCTTAGAGATGTTGTCTAGGTCATATCTGTTTGGCCTAATTGTTTCCCCTATTTTCTTTAGTCTAAGCCTGAATTTTGCAATCAGTAGGTTGTGATCTGAGCCACAGTCTGCTTTGTGTGCCATCCACAGTCTGAGCCACAGTCTGCTCCGGCTGCCCTCCAAGCACCGGAGGCGAAGGAAGAAGCCGCGTGGCCACCGCCACCGCCCCAGTTTGAAGTCTGCTAAATATATGAGAAATTGGGATACCAACAATAGCTATATTTACAGGGATGGACAAGTGGGTAAATCAGTTGTACATTTTAAAGGTATCACCAGTTTAATATGTAGTTATTATGTTTGCAACGGTGTTTGATTGCTTGTGAATAAATACTGTAATCCCATTTTAAAATAAGTATCCTACAGGACTTAAATCAAATTACAATATGCTGCCACTTAAACTTGGCCATTAATATCTGGAGACCCAAAATGCGATGGCAGGGAAATATTTTTTTAAAATCACTTTTGCTGAACCGCAACTGCTTTCAGCAAAAGAAGGGGTGCTCTAAATCCAGCCCAATAAATGTAGTCTTCCTTTCTTATGTGCATGTGTGTGAAGTTGCTGGAAATAGAGTGATAACCATGATTAGTGCAATATCTTAAAAGATAAGCTACACACTTTGATGATGCAAACTCTAGCTCAATTAGTTTCTAAAGAGATGAACAACATAATTAAACTCTGAAATCAAATAACAAAGATGAGCTAATTTTATATGGTAGATTAGGTACAGTACAGAAAAAACAGTGGACTGGAAATTCGGCATCATGTAGAACTTCCTGCTGTGAATATTATCCGTTGTGTCTATCGCATATGTAATCTTGTGATTGAATATTAAGTGGGTACTTTGCAAAATGTTCAGCAACCTTTGCTTAGAATATGTAGTGCAGCACTGTTAACCCTGGTGAATTGCAAATTTGTTCCTTTGCCACTCTGCCATCACCTTTATCATTGTCTGCTGAGCAGCCTTTCACTATGTCATTATTTATGCTGAGATGTCTGATGGCATAAAACGATTGTATTCAAAAACACTGTTCCAGTTTAAAATTTAGACATTTGCTCTTAGGTTATTTTCCTTCCAAATTATGAACTCCATAAAGCTTTCCCTCACTGAGAAGAACTGAAATGCAGCATAAACTGTAATTTTACTTTTACAATAACGCTGGTATCCCTCTGATTGTAAATTACAGCACACATCTGGCATCTATTATTTCTGCAACAATGCAACAATTTATAAAGTATTTGACAGGAGTCAAAGAAGCAGGTTGGTGCCATCCACAGATAGCTAGCTGAATTTGGTTATTTCTGTCTAAACAATATAATATGCTGATGATTACAAAAGAGCAAATTATTTCAATTGAAAGGAGGGCAAGTATAGTAATGTGTTTAACAAAGCAGTTGTTCACAACCTAAAGCATCTAGCTTAATATAAAAGGATATACTAATTTTTGAATTGAGACAGTTTGTTAATAACAAAGCTAACAAGGGAGAACTGCAGGTGGTGTGGTTATGGAGAGATAGCATACATTGGCTCCTCTTCACAAAATGGTCAGAACCCTGTTATTTAGTGTAGTAAATCACGCTAGATTAGGCCAATCAAATCAATGGAATTTACATGAGGAGTTGACTCACTAAATCCCCAGTTATTCAAAGGACCTACTTTAGTGTGCTTTACTATACCAAGCAACAGGATTTAGGCCAATAAGTAGATACCATGACCTTACCATTTTCTGCTGTTACCACTTTCTGTCAAGGCAGAGTAAAATTATCATGATTTGAATCAATCTTCAACTAGAGCCAAAGGACTATAACGAACATTTTATTAATGCATTGAGTTTTATTGCATCTATGAAACCCATTTATACCACAATCCAAAGATGTATATTTTGAAGTAAGCCCCATTCAGTCCAGTATGTGTATTAATAATAATTTAATAATAATTAGTAATAATTTCAATATTAATGTCACCTACTTCTCTAAAGAAATATTGGAGGAAGCTTATCCTTACAAGAGAGTGGTAGGTGGTAAGTTTATTGCCTTCCTTAATATACAGTCATATTTAAATTATAGTAGACTCATCTCATTGAAACAAATCTATATGCAGGCACACTATTTTAATCTTAGACTTAAAATAATCCTAATTAATTTCTTCATTTTCTGTCTTCAGCATCTCCACCTCTGGCTTCTTTAAAAATTAAAGCAAATATCACAATTAAAAATGAATAATTGCACTATAACCACAGTTAGATATGAATGATAAATCAAGTTTGAACATTCTCAATGGCTAGAATTTCCATCTCTTTATTGACTGCTTAAACCACAAAATAATCCCTGTAGATTCAGTATGCTTCTTTCATGCAGTGCAATTTCGCACATGGCTACTGAGGGCAATGACCAGGTCAGCAGCAGAACAGCAGGTTTCCGATCTTCTGTACTGTCAACAATAGCTATCTACTCCTCTAAGAATCTTAGATACACATGAAAAATTCACTATTAGTAGATATGTACTAGTATGGAAAGGAGACCACATATTGTTTCCTTTTTCATTTCCTGAAGCAGTTCTGTATTCTGAAAGCATAGTTACCAATGATTAAAATTTATGTTCTACTATAACAAGATCCTTTAAAAAGCTTAAATGCAGCAGGATAGATAAATGGGCCTAGAGAACAAGCAACAAAGGAATACACATTTGAGATTTTGATCTGAGCAACAGCAATATATCATAATTATCAGACAATTAGTTCTTCTGAAGATCAGATGTCATACATAGAATCAGGTTTTAAGAACAACATTGAACGTTCTCCAGCTTATTTTTGTGGTGAGGTTTATTTTATTTAGCAGCTTTCTCAAAATCTTGGTGCAGAACGTAATTAGTGTTATTAGCAATTGGGAACTGTGCAGTTGGAGAACTGGGTTGTTTGAGTAAGATATAAGGGATTATGATTGTATACTTTTATCATGGGTCACTGGAAATATGTTTTCCCCACAGTTAATGTCATTCTCTTCACTTGACTTAGATGTTATGTATATTTTATATGTCTGTTTATCTGGTTTACTTTGTCTCATCACCTAGGCAAGAAGATAACTTTATCACAATTGATTTTACACTTCAACATGTTTCAACCTATCACATTTAAAATTCCAGTGGATGTGAAACAATATTATGGAATTGTGAGTGAAAAAAATTGGAATATTATCAATAAATAAGTGCAGAGTAGGTAGAAATTGCATATGATATGTAGGAAACAGCTTAGCTTTTTTATTGTGCCAAGAAAAATTAAATAAAGCAACTTGGATAAATTTGCAAAGAAGCCCCCTCACATTGATACCCAGTGTTAATACAGTATATACAAGTTTGTTATTATCCCAACAGATACCTGTATTATGACAATTCTAACAGAGCTTTTAAGAAAAGTGAGACATTTAAGGATAAGTTTTACCAGTAACACTACTTAGTGACCAAGCAGGGATTCAAACCCATGTCTTCTGAGTTTTAGCCTATTGCTCTCTCCATTACACCACACTGGCCTCTGATGCGGAAAGCAATACATATACTGGTGCATAGGTATTGATAATCTTATTCTTTAAGAATTCTTCCTAACACCCTGTATCAGTTAATTCTTTTGTCTACCATGTGCTGTGGGTGGGTGCACTGCCAGTTTTTTAATTATTAAAGGTAAAGGTTTCCCTTGCTCGAAAGCCAGTCGTATCCGACTCTAGGGTTCAGTACTCATCTCTGTTTCAAAGCCGAAGAACCAGGGCTGTCTCCTTCTGCAGACATAACCGTGGTCATGTGGCAGGCATGACTAGACACCAGAACGCTGTTACCTTCCCACCAAAGTGGTCCCTATTTATCTACTTACAATTTCTTGCTTTCGAACTGCTAGGTTGGCAGGAGCTGGGACAAAGACGGGAGCTCATTCCAGCCTGCAGTACTCGGGAATCAAACTGCTGACCTTCCGCCTCCCAGTCAGCATCTTAGCCACTTGAGCCACTAAGGAGGAATAAATCTTATTCCCTCAGTTTAGCCTAAATGTTTACAGTACATATTGGATGGGGTGGCATAGAGAATGGGTTTTTTCAGGAGTTATATATTGTTATAAATTAATCTTGTTGTCATGCAGAGAAGGGGTGGATTTACTTGAATAGGAAATTTAGACACATTACCTTGCTCTTAATAGAAATTAAACTGCTAGAACTTTCAAAATGTTTTGTTGATATGGCTTATTACAACTATCAGGGATGTAGGGGGAGGAAAATGCCTCACAAAGGCTACGTTGGGCACCCAGAATATTTCTTTTGGGAACGCCCGGCAGGGCGGACCTTCGGTCCAGCGTCCTGCTGCCTTAATGAGCACTCCTCTCCCTAGCCCAATTCACTGGGGTCAGGGACAGAGTAGCCTTCTGCATATGGCAGGTAATATTAATCACTTGGCAGAAGCTAGGCTTCTTAGTGCTGAGGTCTATGACACACAGCTTATGATTTGCTATTCCTCCTCCCCCTTAACAGATAGAGCAATCCCTCTCACCCACTTCTGGAAGGCTTCCGGTGTTGAAGTGATGAGAACAATTAGAGTCACTTCTGCTCTGCTGGGTTTCCTTCTCCTTTACAAAGACAGGCAAAACACGGTTGGCTTTTGAAGATTTATTGAAGGAAACACAATACTGGATACAGATCTTAAAATAATCTACACTATAAAACACAAACTAATAAAACAAATAAATGAAATACAATCTTGCTAGCTCCCTAGCAGGTTCAACTTGCTGGGTTAGGGGCGGTTCTGCCCCTCATGGCTTAGTTTTAGCCCCGAAGAGTCATGTTGGGCAGCTATCGGACAACAGCTCCCGCTGCAATCAAGTCCAATGTGTTGAGAGACAAGGGTTCCACCCTTGTCCCCCGAAATGCCTTCTGAGTGCTCAAACTGGGCTCTTTTTATTGAGAAAAAGAGCTTTAGAATGTGGTGATCTAATGGGAAAGCACCTATGTTCCCATGAGAACGGGACAGTTTGCAGGTGCAAGTGCCATCTGTTTGACATGTGGCTCCCACCTTTGCTTTCTCTGGGAAAGTTCTGTTTTGCAGGTGTCCTGGCAATTAGTTTGATTGACATGAGTGGAAACGTCATCTCCCTCGTGGTGTAGTCAGCTGGTCTAGCTGTCACTCT
Source organism: Bradypodion ventrale (assembly GCA_035047345.1). Taxonomy (NCBI): domain Eukaryota; kingdom Metazoa; phylum Chordata; class Lepidosauria; order Squamata; family Chamaeleonidae; genus Bradypodion; species Bradypodion ventrale. The sequence continues at coordinate 225,906,106 of JAWDJE010000003.1, read as the reverse complement.
GTTCCCTTGTGGGGACTGCAGGTGTTACTTGGAATGGTCCAGTCCTGGACACTCACTTTTCCCTCCTCCCTTTGGGGAGGCAACTATTCTAACTATACATCATTGTTAACAGCCTGGCATTCCAATGTGCTCTAAAATGAGAGCTGGCTTTCTAAAACTAAGAAAACTACTATATGTGTCTTAACACTACATGAATAAAATGTCACTTTAAAATCAAGACAATGTCGCATGTGGAAACCATGACAACAACTTCCTACATTACTAACTTTTCTTTGGATGGCTCTGAGGACTGCTGTGATGAGCACAATTTACTTCTATACTTCTGGAATTTTCACTCTCCTCCCAACACATAGAGTACATGACACAATCATCAGAAAAGAGAATTTAGCTGTGAAGGCTAAGAGTCAAGGCCTTCTCATTCAAACATAAATTGGAGAAGACATTATGGCACATTAAAACAACTGGCTCTGTTTAAGGACTGACAATCCCAATTAACGGGTTGTCTAAGGTGCTTTATGTATTTTGGGCACTTGCATTTTTAAAGGATTATAATGTGCAAACATAAAAACTGGTCTCTCACACAGAATTTAGTACTCTACAAGTGTCAGCTACAATGGAAAAGGCAAATTCCTACTCTCTGTGGTCATAATGGAAAGGAGGTGGAATTGCTTAGACAATAAATTGACAGCTCAGATACTGACACATTGGAGAGACCTTACATAGGTTGCATGGAAGATTTGCACAGCCCAATAGCTTTCATACAATAACTATTCTCATCTTACATGGCTTGCCTGACTTCCATACTCATTCTCTTCTCTGCACTGTTATTTAAGCCCTCTTTGTCCTGTAATAGTTACAGTCCTTGCTAAAAAAAATCGTCGTCATCGTTGTCTGCAACTCGTATCTGAGAATGCATTTTTTCCTGAAGCAGGAAAAATGCCATTGCCGTGAATTTGTTTAAAGTGGATCCAAGTTTGCCATGAAGTGACCCACGCACTATGATCACGTAGCCTTCTCCTGCAGCACATATGAAATGAGAGATACAGGATTTAACCCCAGAACTGCAATGGACTGCCAGAGTATTGAGGACATTATCAAGGTGTACCTTCACAGCCAGTCCATTTGGCATGGTCTCTTCCACCTCCATGACCGTTGGAAATCAGAGTTCCTCCTCCGCTCATTTTGCCATTGGGCCCAATATGATGGTTTCAAGTGGCATTTCCTCCACTGAGGGGACCATCACCTCATCACCTAAAGGGGCTCATCCACCTGTAGTTGTTGGCTCCTTTAGGGAGTCAGGTTATTTACTGCTGCCCAACACTCAGGGTTGAGTCATTGGCTATCTGGCCAGACATGGATACTAAAAATAAAACAGAAATATCTGAACTCATTCTAAAACTCAAAACTTGAAAGGACACCATATTATACAGTATAAGCAGATATATGTATATACAGTGGTACCTCATACAACGATTTTAATCTGTTCCACGGGGCCCGTTGTTGTACAAAACATTTGCTAAACGATGCATGCATCTTATAGTGATTGTCCCTATGGGATGCATCATGCAATGATTTTTTTTGCTATGTGGTTTTTCCCATTGAAAAATGGTTGTACAATTTTTTTCCATAGGGAAAATTGTTATGTGGGATGCCATTCCCCCCACCAAAAAAAACCCCTAATTGTTATGTGATTTCGTTGCTATACGGGGCAATTGTTGAAATTTGGCACACATGTACCTTGCGCACATGAGTAGGTCACTGCCGGGGTCCCGAAGCCCATGGGGGGGTTATGCCCCCCAAATTGATCCTTTAGTCCTCAATCACAAGGGCTGACCAGGTCTGGCCCTTTGTGATGTCATGCCCTTTGTGATGTCTTGCCCACACCTGGTCAGCCCTTGGGAGTGGTCAGACCTTGGGAGTGGTCAGCCAAATTGACATCACAGGGCCCCGCCCCTTGGCCAGGCAGGCCAGCTGGCAGGGCGGGGCAGGAGTCCAGTGGACAGAGGTCAGCCCAGGAGAAGGAGCACCCGAGCAACGCAACCCTGGGAGGTAGGACAGCTCCACCCCAAATGCCACCCAGACGAAGCCCTGCTAGTAATCCTATAAACTACGGTCTTGTTTCTGCAAGCGGTTGCTGTGATATAGTCCCACATTGCTAATCAGCTAAAGAAAAACAATATTCCCTGATACAATCTCACAGACAGTTTATTTAGCAATTGTAGGGCATGCTAGGGTATTTATTTCCTCAGGAATATAGAACTAGCAAAGCAATCCCAGTGGAACAAGCATCTCTCTGACCAAACCCCTTAATTACATCCAGAGAGATGGCACTTGTGGCAATTAACTCCTGTAGCACTGCCATAGTAATTTTAACTGGTTGAAAAGGAAATTATCTAGGCTGAATGTGTTTCATACAGTAAACTAACAGCAAAACGGTTTATGTTCATATGTGGAAAGAATATGTGTGTAAATAAGTTAACTGTAGTATTTATTGTCTGTTATAGTGAATCATCATTAAACCTATTTCAGAGCAATAGTCCTATTAGTTTGTTTCAGCAAAGTGTTGTAGTATCTTAATGAGTTACAACCTCTACCTAATGTAACCTTTTTTGAACTGCAGCCGATTGCTTTAGAGTTATCATCTGTGTTTTTAAAATTGATTCGAACTCCTGCTTTACATCCTTATCTAATTCTTTATGCCAAGTTTACCTTAGTTTGAACTTATGAATTTGAAAAATTATTTATAATTTCACCAAGAATATTTTTGCATATGCTTCAAGAATGAACCCCACGGGATTGTGGTGGCTTAGTGGTTAAGACATAGTTCAAAACCAAAGTGCTGCACAAGGGAGTGAGCGCCCATCATCTGTCCAAGCTCCTGCCAACCTAGCAGTTCAAAAGCAAGAAACTGCAAAGTAGATAAAAAGGGACCACAATGGTGGTAAAATAATATGTTCCATTTGTTCCGGTGTCTAGTCATGCCTGCCACATGACCATGGAAACATCTGTAGACACAAACAGTGCTGGCTCTTTGGCTTTAAACAGAGATGAGCACTGAACCCTAGAGTCAGATATGACTGGCTTTCGAGCAAGGGCGACCTTTATCTAAAGTGTGAACCATTTAGTCCAGGTGTTCTCAATGTTTTTGCACTGTGGGCCAGACCACATCCCCTCAAACAGCTGAATGGCCCATACACGTGGTTCCCTCTGCTGTAAACGCTGCTGTAAAATGTTTCCGCAGCTGTCATAAACACATTTATGACAGGTGTGGGCACATTTACGGTGCATTTTTGGCTGTTTTTGATGTTTCTGCTGCTTCTGGCAGCAGTGGGAGCGAGGGAGGCACATTTTGGGGTGTTTTCACTGTTTCCGCTGCTTCTGGCAGTGGCAGGAGCAAGGGCAGTGGACCACATGAAATGGTGTTGCAGGCCAGGTCCAGCCCACAGGTCGTAGGTTGCAAACCCCTAATTTAGTCTGATTGTACCAACAAGAAGCACAAAACACAGTGTAGCAGTATATAAATTTAATACTGTACAGTGGTACCTCACTTTATGAATTTAATGCATTCCACGGGAAATTTTGTATTACGAAAAATTCGTAATGCAAAACATGGTTTCCCATAGGAAAGCATTGAAAACCAATTAATCCATTGTGGAGGTCAGTAATTGCATGCATGGAGCACAGTGCCCTCTCCCTCCTTCCACCTCCCCATCTGACCTCCCTCCTTTTCCTCCTCCAATTTAGGAGCCTTCACTTCTGTTGAGCTCTGTCCCCTGCCTGGTGGCCATCCTGAAGCCTTTAAAGAAGAGGAAATCCACCAAAGCCCCCTGCCCAGTTTTCCATAAAAGGGCTGCACAGCCAAAAAGAATCCACAGGCACCTATCAGCATTTCCAATTGGTTGCCCGCTTGGCCATGTCCCCCCTTCTCCTCCTCCTTTCCTCCAGGGGAAGGAGAAAGCAAGGGAGGGAATGTGGGATCTGCGCACATAATTGGCATACTGTCCCTGACAGAACCATAGCTTGGGGGAACACTCCTTGGAGCCTGGTTCCGAAGGGACAGAAATTACGGAGTGGATTAATAGTCATAGTTTAATTCACCGATCGCTGACCTGGCAGGCAGTTCGGACAGTAGAGGGCAAAAGATCACCGGGTGATGAACTCGATAGCATGTAATGGGTAATCTTGTATCTGCAGAGACTCTGAGCCCAAGAGTCAATTTAGGCAGATGTTTACTCCCGATAACGGTAGACAATGCATGTCCCCCTGGTAGTAAATTAGATAGATAAGGAACTTCCCCCGGTGAAGTCATTCCTGATGAGTAACTTGTGTAATCTCAAAGTGCAGACTTGCAGTTTTCCTGTAACGGCCACGCGCAACCTATGCACGTGGTCGAGCTAGGCAGGGTATAAAGATTAGAGTCTTCTGATCAATAAACGCTGGTCTTCGCTCCATCTTGCCTCGTGTGTCTTTACTTGACCAGTCTCCTCCGGAACCTTCCAGCCCGCATCAGGCCCTGATCCAACATATGGTGACCTCGACATGATCCTACTCGTGAGTAAGCAACATCCTTGGTCCGGTTCTACACCAGAATCGCATCCAAGTCTTCCTGGAGGTTGTGGAGCGGTTCAGGTCAGAAAACCATTCGATCTGAATTCAGCTATGCTAAGAGGCGAGGCATTCCAGAGGCAGAGCATGCTCCAAAGCTCTGAGGCATCTTGCGCATCGGAAACGCATTCTGCTCAGGGTCAGCTGTGAACCCTGACACCATTGCAGAGGCCACCGAGGGCCTGTGGTGGCAGTCCACATTCCGATTCCTTCCCAGAGGTTCGTCGCACCGAATCCAGTTACCTACATCGAGACGCGTCAACTCATCCGGCGGAGGCAGTTTCAACGGACAGGCAGGTAATATGGGGACTTGTTCACAGAGGTCAAGTCCGACTGCTAACCAGAGAGTTCACTTAATGGAACTCAAGGCCCTGGCCAGGGTAAACCATACTCGCATTCACAGCGCCCAGTTAGCGGATCTTTTGGTGTACTTGGGGGAGCACTGTCTGTTTTATCCAGAAACAGGCATGTTAAGCCTCCAACTTTGGGACAGGATAGGGACCTGCATTAAGCAAGAACCAAGAGCCCCAGCTAAGGTAATCAGCACGTGGAGTAAGTGTAGAAAGCTCATCGCAGAGGTAGACCCAGTTCAGATAGAGACCGAGAACCCCCCAGCACAGTCAGAACCATCAGCCCCGATGGGTCTCTATCGGACAATTCAGCATAAACAGGGAAGCTTAGGGAGCTTTCCTTCAGCGGCAGCGGCAGACGGCACTGAAGGAATTCAAGGTTTGGGAAACGCTGGCGGTTCCAAGACAGCTAAAAGTTCCCAGACAGTTAAAAGTTCCATGGTAGAAGAGAAAACCATCAAAGGGGAGTTGTCAGCAGAAGAACTAGCTGAACTAAGGCAGTTATGCCCAGTCCCCATAGAGATGGACGCCCTCACGGATCAACAGCAAACAGTCCATTCGGTGGTTCCGTACAAATTGCTCATGGCAATACAGAAAGCAATTACAGAAACGGGATTTCAGAGTCATTTCACTAGAGGTACACTTCAGCAGATTTGTGAGACAATGATGCTCATTCCATATGACTGGAAGGTATTCATGAGAATGATGCTCAATCCAAGTGAGTATCGACTCGAAGCACAGGCAAGGGCTGCCAGGATGGGAGGAGCAGTAATTCCTGACCAGCTATATGGGTCGGGTCAGTTCGAAACCATCGATGCGCAGACCGCCTTGCCAATCGCCACACTCCAACTGGCAGCTGAGACAGCCTTTAGGGCTTATCTCAAGGTCCCGGCAGCTGACAAAGCAGCCAAAAATTACACAGCAGTTAAACAGGGTGCCCAGGAGTCCTACATGGACTTTATCAACAGATTGGAGGAAGCGATCAGTAGGCAGATAGACAACGAACAAGCCCAGCAGGAGCTTATGATGAAGCTGGCTAAAGACAACGCCAACCTTGACTACCGTAAAATCTTGCAGTCACTGGGCAATCGTCCCGATTTGACGCTTACTGACACGATCAGGGCTTGTGCCGATGTTGGTACAGATTCCTATAAAATGGGTCTGTTAGCAGCGGTGGTGCAAGGCAGTAAGAGACCCAAAGGCAAAACCAAGGGAGCATGTCACACTTGTGGCAAGATCAGTCATTTTGCTAGAGAATGCCGATCCAAGAAGGGTAATGGCCAAAACACAGGTCGTCTCAAGGCTCCAACCACCCCATGTCCCCGATGTAACAAGGGCTTTCACTGGGCCAGGAACTGTCTGACTTCGGGAAACCGGAGCGCGGGCTTGTCTCTGGGCCCGGTTCAAACAGAGAGCATAGTCGCTTTGGAAGAGTCAGAGCTGGATTAGATTCACGGAACATTCCACCCTGCGTTCCAGAGGCACAGACCAGACCTAAGGGCAGTACTGGACTAGATTTGACTTGCCAGTCAGAAGTCACGTGTGGCTTGCCAGGCACAGTCTATCTGGTTGATTCCCAATACATGGGACCCCTGCCTAAGGGCTATATAGGTTTAGTTTTGCCCCGCAGTATCGCAGGAACATGAGGAATCCTTGTGATTCCAGGAGTCGTTGACACCAATATTTCGGGTGTACTTCAGGTTCAACTTTGGACACACCTACCACAAACCATTCACAAAGGAGACATGTTAGCGCAACTGATCATGGTTCCTTGTCACCTGCAAGCAGGCAGCCAGGAAAGGCTCAGAGACAGCTCAGAGTCCGGGTCGGTAGACTGCTCGAGCACAGAAGGGGCAGTACAAGGATACCAGATCTTAGCGACAGTGGAAACCAACATAGAGTGGAAGCGGCGACCAGTCATAAAGGTATTTTTGAACAAAAAACCTTTTGACGGATTATTAGATATGGGAGCTGATGTCAGCATGGTCAGCCAGAGTCAGTGGCCACGAGAATGGGCTCTCAAGCCGGTCTCCGAAGTGTGGGGGGTAGGTGGCATTCAGGAAGCGTTTAGAGGCCGAGATTGGGTGGAAGTCACGATTCCCGGAGCTGATGGCATGGCGGTCATTCGGCCACATATCTTAAACTTGCACATCAATCTCTGGGGGCGGGACATCTTGCAACAGTATCGTGCCACTCTTACCTTCGGGTAATGGCTTTACCGCTCAAATGGCTTACCAACACGCCAGTCTGGGTAGAGCAATGGCCGGTCATAGGGGAGAAATTAGTCACCCTAAAAGAGCTGGTTAAAGAACAATTAGACGCAGGACAATAGAACAGTCCACCAGTCCCTGGAATTCGCCCATATTCGTCATTAAAAAGAAGTCAGGGAAGTGGCAACTCCTTCACGATCTAAGAGAGATCAATAAGTGTATTCAGCCAATGGGTCTGATTCAATGCGGCATCCCAAATCCGAACACGATCCCCAAGGGTTGGGAGATCCTGGTCGTAGACCTGAAAGACTGTTTTTACACAATTCCTTTAGATGTAAGGGATCAGGAAAGGTTCGTTTTTACGGTGCCAGTCGTGAACCACAGAGAGCCTATGCAACGTTTTGCGTGGAAATATTTGCCACAGGGGATGCTCAATTTGCCCACCCTGTGCCAAATCTATGTTCATGATGCACTGGAAAAGTTTCGAAACCTTCACCCCACAGTCTTAGTATGTCATTTTATGGATGATATTTTCATCGCAGTGCTGCGACTCAGCAGCAAAATGTTTAAAGACCTCCAGACTACTCTGGGGGAGAAGGGGTTACTCATTGCTCCGGAGAAAGTTCAGAGAATCGAATGCATACTTGGGCCACCGGCTTCTCCGTTCTTTCGCGGCACCAGTTTTGCCACAAATTAACCTCAAAGATTCAGTCACTCTCGTAGAATTGCAACAGATTCTGGGGAATATCAATTGGGCTAGACCGTATTTTAGGCTAGATACGGAACTCTTGAAGCCACTCTTCTCGCTGCTAACACTAGGTAAGCAGCCAGCAGATTGGATAAACATTCCGCGAGAGGCTCGCTTGACTCTCGAAAAGGTCAACCAAGTTCTCAGCCAGAGATGGGTGGACAGGATTAGTCAGGGGCCATATGCGCCTGTTCTGAACCTGTACATAGTCTGAACTGGAGCCATGTTCTCCGGAGCTCTAGGCATAGACTCCGAGCGAGGGGCGAAAATCGTGGAATGGGTGTATTTACCACACACCTCTTCCCGAAAAATCATTCCTCCACAGGAACTTGTTTCCGCAGTGATTTACCGAGGAAGGTTGAGAGCAAGGGATATCTCTGGGCACGATTTAGCAAAAATCGTTGTTCCATTCACCAAGGATCAGGTCCAGCAGCTAATGCAGCTCGGTGACTCACTTCCGATTGCATTAGAAGGATTCACAGGATCTTTGGCATACCATTTGCCGAAAGACCCCAGACTTGTCTCACTTCAGATGCAGACAGTCAGCTTGTGTGAGCTATTGTCCCTGGTTCCTCTTCAGGGAACCAGGACAGTGTTCACTGATGGGAGTAAAACATATGGCATTCTTACTTGGCAAGAGGGACAGGTTTGGCGCATGCTTCTGACTCTTCCGCAGCAGGTGGAATTGGCAGCAGTGAACCTTGCCTTGCGTACTTTTGCCAAGGAACGCTTGAATATAATTACAGACAGTCAGTATGTCCGGAATTTGCTTCACAGTCTACCGGGAGCTTACATCACTCCTGCGATAGACAAAAACTTGTTAGGTCTTTTCCTCACAACTCAATTTCATTTGCGTAACCGCACTGAAGCGCTCTATGTCGCCCACATCAGAAGTCACCAGGATTTACCTGGCCCGATTTCCACGGGCAATAGCAGAGGGGATGTGGCCGCAAAGGAAATTCAACAGAAGTCAGTTCTGGGAGTCTTCATGACTCCGATTCAAAGTAATGCATTTTTTCATCAAAATGCCAAAGCACTTGCACGGCAGTTCAACCTGCCATTTTCCCAAGCTCAGGGCATAGTCCGTTCCTGCCCACAATGTGCAGGGGTGGTGGTGGTGGTGGGGCCCTCGTGGGGTGTCAACCCACGAGGGACAGAAGCAAACAAAGTGTGGCAGATGGATGTCACACACGTTCCGCAGTTTGGGAGATGGCAGTTCATGCACGTTTGTTTGGGCTATGGCTCAGAAGGGAGAAACGGCTTCCCACGTGGAGCAGCATCTCCTTTCTTGTTTCGCGGCCATGGGTAAACCACGGCACGTGAAATCTGACAATGCTCCGGCTTATAGCTCTAGGCAGTTGGCCACGTTTATGGCCACCTGGGACATTCAGCACACTTTTGGTGTTTCGTACAATCCGCAAGGGCATGCGATTGTCGAGCGGGTGAATCGGACGCTCAAGTCCTACATTGGCAAACAAACAGAAAGGGGGGAACTAGCCCTCCCCAAAAATCAGGGTCAGGCACAGCATTGTCTGAACAAGGTACTGTTCATGTACAACCACCTCAATATTTTTTCAGATTGCACTCCGCAGGAGAAGCACTTCCATCGCACGGAGGCTCTCCCACGCCCTATGGTGCGTTATCAAGTGCCACCGGATCCTTCTTGGAGGGGTCCGGTGCCACTCATAACATGAGGAAGAGGGTATGCTGCAATTATGTCTCCTTCAGGTGTCATCTGGATTCCAGCTCATTGTGTGAAACCTCATCTCGAGTCCAATGGTGTGGAGCCAGGCATTCCCGGACCTGCTGCCGGAGATGGAGGAATTGACTCTGATGGGGGAAACCAGGCGGAGGAGGCGACGACAGCCGATGCCAGCGCCGAAGATCACATGGGGAATGGTCAAGTCCCTGTGCCAGGAGGCGACTGACATCGCGGGACAGCAGAATGCAGAACCAACTCCAGAGAAGATCGTGGTTGCGGTTTTGTTCCAAATCACCTTTAATTCCTTGACGACGATCATCTAGATCCTTTCCTTGCTTATGGGGGGAGGGGTTCAAGCCGCTTCATTTGAAGCAGAAGATCTGATGCCTGGTGGAGACCTCTCTACCCGGCTGCACTACAACATCTGGGAAAGATTGGTGAACCTCGTCAATCAGTCTGATTTTTGCCTGAGGCAGGCCACCGATTCTGCCTCTCTCCTTAGTACTTGTCTCATCCCAGTGTGTCATACCCCAGGTGCGCACATCAGTCACGGTGACTGGTTAGTGAAGCGGATATTTGGCCTATTTCACAGGATCATGTATTTGACATATGCGCACTGGGGAACCCAGGTCACAAAAGTCCTACCAGCTGATGTGCCACTCTGTACACTCCCCGAGTGGCAATCAGCCCGAACTCGACTTGTGCTCGCATGACCGGCTGTTCCATGGTCAAAGGGCCACATCAACGTTGCCTCGACCCCGGCAACAGCACTTGGACTTGCAATCACCCAGAGACTATTGACTCAATGTTTGTTCATGTCACTTTGCCTTCAGGCTGGTTTTTTACATGTAACCAACACACATGGAACTATATTCCCGCAAATGTATCAGATTCTTTCTGTTGTATCAGTCATTTGACACTGTTGCTTCCCACAAAGGATATGGTTGCCCCAAGCACCTACATATCTGCCCACACACGGCACGTTCGTGCCACCCAGCTGGATAGTTCATGTGACAGTAACATTAGGCTTCTGAGCAAAGCTGAATATGTCTCATTGGCAGTCAGTTTGTTCGGCGTGCCAGGCTTAGCCGTAGGCAACGCTCGCAGGATTGGTCAACTGGCTTGCCCATTAGCAAAAGCCATTAACCACACCTCGTCGGCGATAGCGATGCTCAATCAAGAGCAGACGGAGCTTCGTCATGCTATATTGGATAATCGAGCAGCTATAGACTATCTCCTGCTCTTACACCATTTGGGTTGCGAGACAGTCCATGGCATGTGTTGTTTTAACCTCACGGACAACTCTCGCAAGGTACAAAGCCAGATCACAGATCTCCATACCCTGGTTAAGAATATCAAGGAAGATGCCACGTGGGGTGGTGGAATTTGCTATGGTTGTGGTTTCCATGGGGATGGCTACAAACAACGCTCAAGGCGATTGTGGGTGTTGCAATTTTGGGGATAGCAGTTTGCTGCTTCGCACAATGTATTCCCTCATTGCTGTCAAAGTGTCCCCCATGGAGAAAACCCCAGAATGTCCTCACTCCACGTCAGCTCATGCCACTCCTACGACGAGCCGTCTGTCAGGTCCAATCAAACAAATAAAGGGGGAATGTGGGATCCGTGCACATAATTGGCATACTGCCCCTGACAGAACCACGGCTTGGGGAACATAGTTTAATTCACTGATCGCTGACCTGGCAGACAGTTTGGACAGTAGAAGGCAAAAGATCACCGGGTGATGAACTCAATAGCATGTAATGGGTAATCTTGTATCTGCAGAGACTCTGTGCCCAAGAGTCAACTTAGGCAGATGTTTACTCCCAATAACGGTAGACAATGCATGTCCCCCTGGTAGTAAATTAGATAGATAAGGAACTTCCCCCGGTGAAGTCATTCCTGATGAGTAACTTGTGTAATCTCAAAGTGCAGACTTGCAGTTTTCTTGTAACGGCCATGCGCAACCTATGCACGCGGTCAAGCTAGGCAGGGTATAAAGATTAGAGCCTTCTGATCAATAAACGCTGGTCTTCGCTCCATCTTGCCTCGTGTGGCTTTACTTGACCAGTCTCCTCTGGGACCTTCCAGCCCGCATCGGGCCCCGATCCAACAAGGGAAGGCAGCTCCACTCCAGATGGGCTATGTCTATCCTCCTGCCCCCCCCCTCCCAGTCCTGCAAGCTCCTTGCTGAGGCTCCAGATCCCTCTGGCTGCCATTTTTTAATCTCCCTCTCCCATTGCCCCATACACACTGTAGACCTATGCAAACAACAGAAAACACACTGTAGACCGATGCAAACAATGCAAAATACATCATAGACTGATGCAAACAATGCAAAACACACAGTAACAGGCATGCAAATGATGAAGTTCAGCTCCCTACCTTTCCACCATTCACGAAATGCACCAAAAAGTTCAAAAAAGTCCCAAAACCACTGCAAAAACTTTTCAGAATGGCTCCAAAACTCAATGTAAAAACTGCTGCTAACCAATCAGTGTATAAATTGATGCCATGAAGTCTCACTCTCATGTCTGATGAAGTGGACTTTATCCATGAAAGCTCACATTGAAATATAACAATCTTTAAAGTGCTACAGCATTTTTGTTTTTGTTTCATTTATTCTCTGATATATCATTAGCCAGAATCCTATTGCTGCTTTACACTTGTGTAAGACTCTTGTTTGCAAATTCTTGCGAATTAATAAAGTGCATATTGCATTTCTGGGCATACACCTGATTGCTTGACTGGGCATGCATGCAGAAATGCAACCAGCACCTTGTTAAATGAGTATCTATAAAGCACCATATATTTCACTAGCCCACTTGTATTCAGTGTGGTGGTACTTGGATAGAGGTAGAGAAAGAAACAGAAAAACATCAGTTAAGTCTGTGCTTGAGAGTTATTGAAACTTGGAATGTTAGAGTACTGTATGTAACATGTTAGAGTATCTGCCAATTACGCCCGCTCCTGGACCGGGACTCCATGCTTACGTTCATCCATGCTCTGGTCACCTACAGACTGGATTATTGTAATGTGCTTTGTTGTGAACTGGGGTGCCCTGGGTTCTGCCATTGGTAGCGCACGGAACTCTTCCAAAGACCCCATCCCCAATTTGCTTTGGTAAGTATGGCCTGCGAAGGGCTCTCCTTTAAGGAGAGATGGGTTTGTGTTACTCCCCTGAGTGGCTTGGGAGTAATGGAGTTGGTTCTCATCTTGCCCCCTTGGCAATTTAATGTCCAGTTGTAGATTAAGGATGGCCATTCCCTGAAGGACATGATTCTTGCGAGAACAGGGCCTGTTGTATTCTCTTCTAGATAGGGGTAGGCAAGGTGGCCTTGAATTGCTAAGTCCGGACTTGGTTATGAGCTCAACCAATATTCAGCGGTTTTTGAGACACAGGGGATATCCTGAACACATTATCAACACTCTACTCAGGAAAGTTGAGAATAGTGATAGAAGCAGGTTGTTTATTAGAAAACAGTGTGACAGAACAACATCTATTAATTGCTGTTTTGAGTTCTCTCCCCTGGCCCAAGCGATCAAAAGTATTATTTTAAAACATTGGGGTATTTTAGATGGAATACTGGGTTGCAGTCAGAAACCCACTATTGGGTTCCACAGAACCAGGTCCCTAGGCAACATCCTAGTCAGGTCCGATCATCAGGCTTGCATTCAATAGTTTAGAGAGGTTGTTTCAGAACACTTCAGATGCCTCACTTGCATCTGCTGCCGTTTTTGCTGGGAAACGAAGGAGGTACGGGTTCCTGGTAAGACTTTTACTGTGAAACTCAAGCATTTCAGCAACTGTTTTTCCTCCAATGCTTGCGATTTGATTTACATCAGAAAAACATCCCGAGAAATCAGATATCGGAACACTGCTCCATGATTCGATCTCAGAACTTGCAGGCTCCTTTAGCCATTATATTGGGGCAAGGCATAGAGAGAATGATTTCAAGTTTGTCGTTCTGGAAGTTTTATTTTCAAAAAGGTTTGGGAGATCTAACATGGACAAGAGACACTTACAATGTGAGGCTTTTTACATACATAGATTCGATTTGATCGCACCACATGGCCTCAATCAGGAAATAGAATTCTCCTGCTTTTTGTGAAGGGCTAGTTCTGTGTGTTTGTCAGGTATTAAGGTAACTCACTGGATCTCTATCTCTAATCAGTTATATCTGCGGGTCCTTTTGGAGTTATATATGGTTGTAGTTTTTCACATACCTTTACCGTCCTTACGTACCTTAAAAAAATTATGTTTGGAGGCAGTGGACGTGATAAAATATATTATTAATGGAATTAAATAATCTTGAGGTAAGATCTTACTTTGTTATTCAAGCCAGCAGCTATTTGTGCTATACTATTTTTATTGTATATTATCTATATTATTCTGGGAGACTATTTTTATTATTTACTTATTTCTTCCTTATAGAATTCCTGAGGAAGGAAAACACAATTTTCTGAAAAGCCTAAAAAAATTTTTTTAATACTGGATAGGCTTCAAATTATTTTATGGAATTTACACTTTGGAAGAAATTATTTTGAGTTTGGATTGTGACATTTATATATTGGAAATTAATACTTTGTATTCCTGAATTTTGAAACTTATACCGTGATACCTCATACAACGTCTTGGTTCCACAAGTTTGGACTTAATACAGATTTGGATTTTGTATGAGGCATGCAAAATCCTAGCCGCGATACCTCATACAACGTCCAAATCCTTGCCGCGATGCCTCATACAACGTCGTTTCCATAGAGATACATTGTACTGTAACAGCACAGACTTCAGGGCAAAGTCAAGGAAACAGACAGGAAGCTGTCAGAACTTTAAGAAATCATTGTCTAAAGGCTAAATACATTACAAAAACATGTCAAACAACCCTGACTGTCCAAGAACCTGAAGAATGCTGCAAAAATCCCAGGAATGCTTCTAAAAATTCTGATGAAAAAATTCAAAAAAATCCAAAATCGTGCTCAAAACCACTCCTAAACACTCTTCGCCTCATGCAAAACCCACAAGAGCAATGCATGCATGTGTCCTGCCTTTTATACTGCCCAGGCACAATGCAACCTGGGAAAACCCCAATGCCTCATACAAAGTCGCACGACTTTGTATGAGGCAACTTTTTTCAAGGAATTAGGCAATGTTGTATGAATCCGATGTTGTATGAAGCGGACTTTGTATGAGGTATTACTGTATTGATATTTCTAGTGATTTTTGTTACATGTTGAGTTTGGACTCTGCTTCTTACTCTGAAGCACAAATTTCACAATTTGTATTTTCCCCCAATCTCGTTGTTCTGTGCAGGACAATGACAATAAAGATCTATCTATCTATCTATCTATCTATCTATCTATCTATCTATCTATCTATCTATCTATCTATCTATCTATCTATCTATCTATCTATCTATCTATCTAAGAGGACTTTTTGTTTTTGCTTTCATCTCTGACATCTCTGACATCCAAGAGGTTATTCAGTTGTATTACATACTTATTGGAATTATTGAGACATACATCATTTTTACAACATTTTATTGACTTAATAAATCTTTGATTGACACTTTTTGGATAGTTATACTTTTTTGGAACGGTTTTCTTCTTTGCAAAACTCTGCACCGTTCAGCCTGATCCTTTTTCTATGAGTTATGACAGCATGTCTCTAGAAAACAGATATGCGACTTGACTTACGCACCTTTCCCCTTTTGGCTGAACACTGATGTGGGCTGACTCTCTCCAACCTTTGGAACACCTTGCATTTCTGGAAGGCATGCAAGGGACAATGGTATCAGCCTTATTAGCATGTAGAACACACAAGAGACTAATAAAATAAGGACATACAGCTTCTGTTTCCTAAAAATATCCTCAAGCACATGACAAGTTAAAACTAATGGAGAAACCATATGCACATTTGTTCGACTCATTACTGAAATACTCCATTGTGATACAACATGACAGTTAGGGATACTGTACAACCTACTTAAAAGTGTGCACAGTGTAATGTGCTTGATAAATTAAGTTGAATTTATGCTTGTTAGCAGCACTCAGTAGTAACACCCCAGCTCACACTGAGGCAAATCAAAACACTGCATATTAATGTAAGTGTTAATCCTTTTATGATACTGCCGAGATAATTACTTTAGAGATTCTTTCACAACTGAAGCACCACTATGATGTTTGTTTCTGAACAGCAACTGTCCATAATAGCGCATAGCATCACTGAGCCAACGTGGGACCACTTCTGTAAAGAATTGCAAAAGGAAATTTGTGTAAGATCAATGACTAAGCAAGTAAAGTAAATGGAAGTGCTTACTCTTAATTTCCTTTTTCTTATAATCAAACTGTAGTTGTATTTACTGAAAAGTTCAAAGAGGTAGTTTTATTCTGGAGGCTTGAAGGTCACTTGACCTTGAACAGAGCCGCAGTGTGACTCTTGGAGATCAGATAGCTTATTAACTTTATAACAAGGGAAGAGAATATTTCACCTCTAGATGTTTTGTACTTCAACTCCCAGAAGTTACAGAAAGTCAATGGTCAGGATTTGTAGTCCAAGGCATATGGAGAACCTAAACATTCCCAACCCTTCTTTATTGCATTATTTTATGTTTCTATGTAAAGCAAAAAGCAATCACACTTATATACTGCCCTTTAGCGGTTAGTGCACTCCCTGGGTGGTTCACAAGTTAATTAGCAATTTGCTCCAAATATTCTGGGTACTCATTTTACTGACCTCGGAAGTATGGAAGGCTGAGTCAACCTTGTACCCTGATCACGAATGAACTCACAACCTTTTGGTTGCAGTACAGCAGTTTAACCACCGTACCACCAGGGCTCTGGTGTATGCTGTAGCTTAGATCAGTTATGGCGAACCTTTTAGAGATGGAGTGCCCAAACTGCAACCCAAAACCCACTTATTTATTGTAAAGTGCCAACACAGCAACATGGGAGGAAGGAAACGCTCCTATTAAGCTGCTGGGCAGAGGGGTGGGGCAAAATCTGTGTTGGGGGGAGGGAGAAA
Source organism: Bradypodion ventrale (assembly GCA_035047345.1). Classification (NCBI taxonomy): domain Eukaryota; kingdom Metazoa; phylum Chordata; class Lepidosauria; order Squamata; family Chamaeleonidae; genus Bradypodion; species Bradypodion ventrale. The sequence goes on along the minus strand of JAWDJE010000003.1, from coordinate 225,889,470 downwards.
GTGCTCCCACTGGGTTTCTGGGCAGAGAGGTGGGGTGAACTCTGTGCTGGGGTGACTGGACGGATGCCTACAGAGAGGGCTCCAAGTGCCACCTCTGGCACACATGCCATAAGTTTGCCACCACTGGCTTAGATGTTTAAATTGAAAGGATCATATTTTAACACATATTCTTTTCTGTCCTTCTGTTTCTGTCATTTAAGTGCAACTTACATAAGAAACATATATTGATAAATATCAGATTTTTAAAATTGCAAACCAATACAGCTGGTTTCCTCAAGGGCCATTATGATTTTGACCTGGCTACATAACTTTCTCATTCAACTGTTTCCCTATCTACTTCTTGAAGTGTGCATCCTATTACGAAGGACTGTGGCATTTGAGAAAAGGGGGTGAGATCTCAATGGATGGGATATCAAATACAGTAATTACCTTCCCCCTTACACTTATGATATGCACTAGACTTCTGTAGTTTCTGTAACTTTCAAAAACACACTGCTCGTTAATAAAAATTAAATAAAACAAACCAGAAAGGGAGGGTGGGAAAGAAACACCACTAATAAGTGAAAAGGCACAAATTGTTATGGAGACACCTTTCTGGAAGAGGCCTGTACAAATTTTTAAAAAGTGGGAATATTTGGGGGAGTGAGGGTAGAGTAAGAAATCTGACAGTCAATGTCATTTAAGTCACTCACTCCAGCCTAATATTTGTGTTGGTATTGAATCTTTTTTAAAAATTGTTATCTGCTGCCCAGAGTGGGAGAATATCCCAGATGGTCGGGATATAAATGTAATAAATAAATAAATGCCTCCCCTTACCAACCCCGCCCCTTCCAAAAGATACAATCCCTTCTGGTAGAGGGAAGTCAGAAGACTCTCAACTCAAACGGCTCTTGTGGGAGAATCCAGACCTACCATTCTTTGGAAAGGGAATCCCTTTGTGTGTACAAAACACATCATGATGGACATTACATGAGGTGACAAAAACATCAACACACACCCAGCAATCCAGTGTGTCAGGCTGTTTCATTATTTGAATTACAGTAAAACCCCGACTTACAAATGCCCCGAGTTACATAAAATTCGACTTACATAATGATTTTGTGCTAAAACCAAGTCCTGATTTACATAAATGTATGTAACATGATTTCCTATGGGGTTGCTTCGAGTTATGTAAAAATTCATTTCCCTATGAATTTGCTTCGATTTACATAAAAATTTCATTTTCCCTATGGTTTTTTTTCGAGTTACGTAAAAAATTCACTTTCCCTATGGGGTTGCTTAGAGTTATGTAAAAATTCATTTCCCTACGGGTTTGCTTCAATTTACATAAAAAATTCATTTTTCCTATGGGTTTGCTTCGAGTTATATAAAAATTCATTTCCCTATGGGTTTGCTTCGATTTACATAAAAAATTCACTTTCCCTATGGGGTTGCTTAGAGTTATGTAAAAATTAATTTCCCTTTGGGTTTGCTTCGATTTACATAAAAATTTCATTTTTCCTATGAGTTTGCTTTGAGTTATGTAAAAATTCATTTTCCCTCTGGGTTTGCTTTGATTTACATAAAAACTTTTTTTTCCTATGGGTTTGCTTCGATTTACATAAAAAAACATTTTTTCCTATGGGTTTGCTTCGAGTTACCTAAAAATTCATTTCCCTATGGGTTTGCTTCGATATCGATTTCCTTAAAATTTCATTTTCCCTATGGGTTTGCTTCGATTTACATTAAAAAAATCATTCTTTTCCTATGGGTTTGCTTCGAGTTACGTAATCCCCCCCCCCCTCTTATGAGTTTGCTTCGAGTTGCATCTGATGATCATGTTATATGTACAGTATATGGCTGTGAATCTGAATGCCTGCAGACGCGGCTCCAAGCGTCGCCTCGGGCTAGCTTTCCCACAACACAAATGTACACAACACAAAAAGCCACCCATCTTTTTTTATTTTCTTATTAAACAACAGCAACCACCACCACCTCCGCCAGCAGTAACAAAGAACGGGCGCCACTCCCGGAGGAAAACAAAACAAAAAAACCAAACAAAACAAACACCCCAAATAAAACCCCGCGAGGGGCGAAAGCGCGCAAAAGGTGGAACAAAGCGGCGCCGAGGCGCGCGCGCGCCCTGCCTCCCTCCCAGTCGCAGCCGCGGCCACCCCAGCTCCGCACGCGCCTTCAGCGTCTCTTGCTTTTAGCCACTGACTGAGGAGCTGCTCGCGCGGGGCTTCTGCTGCAGCGTTTTCACCGCGAAGCGGAGCCAGCCGCACGGCGCGCGCGCACACCCACAGTCACACGTATGCACGCGCACACACACACACATTATATCCGCGCGCTAGCCGGGGAGGGAGGGGAGGGGGGAGGAGTGGGAAAAGGCGCTCAGAGGAACAGCAGCGCAGTAGTCGCCTGCGGGCGAGCGAGCGGCGGCACTTGGTTGAGAGGAAGGAAGGGAAGGAGGGAGAGAGGGGGGTGTTATTAAGCCGCGCTGTGTGTGTGTGTGTCTCTCTCTCAGCTCTGGGAAGAGGGAGGGACACGCGCGGAAAGCACCCCCCTCCATTCCCCCCGCCCCCCTTCTTCCTCAGGCTCGCCTTTCGCCCACCCGCGGCGCTGCGAAGATGCACCTAGGCTGCTTGGCGGTGTCGGCTGCTGCTGAGCAGGGCTGACATCCTCTTCTTCCCTCCTCCTCCTCCTCCTCCCTCCGCGCCTCTCCTCTTCCTCATCCTCCGACCTCGCCATGGACAGCTTCGACTTGGCGCTCCTGCAGGAATGGGACCTGGACTCTCTCTGGTGAGGGCGGCAAAGCCGGCTGGCGAGGCTGGGCTTTCAAACTTGGGGTGTGTGTGTGAATGTGGGTGTGAGGAGGAAGCGACCGGGGTGGGGGAGGGTGGGGATAACTAAGGGGTGGGGGTGGGGTGGGGTTCCTCTCGCGCGCGCCAGCCCAGCGAGGCTCCCCTTTTCCCGCTCTTCTTCATCGCACTTCGAGTTTTTAATTGGGGGGGGGGGCAAAGGAGCCGCTTTCCGTGTGTCAAATGGGTGGTGGTGTTTGTTGTTGTTAGTTGGAAGCCAACCTCGCCGCTTCTGACTGTCTGTGCCTCTCTTGCAGGGAAGGGTCTCGTCTTCCCCTTCAAAACTAGCTCTCTTTTTTCTGCATCCTGTGTCATCCTGAGAACGCCCCCCCTCACCCAGTTCCTTTTCTCAGTAACCTCTCATTTTAACTACTTTTTTCCTGCCCTCTTCCTTGCACCTCTTGTGCCACAGCTGTTAACCAACCAACCAACCAACCAACCAACCAATCAATCAATCAATCAATCAATCAACCAACCAACCAACCAACCAACCAACCAACCAACCAATCAATCAATCAATCTCTTCCACCTTTAGTGTGACTGCCTTGCACTTGGCAAGCATTACCCCTTCCGCTTTCTTTCTTTCCCCTTTTAGGCTCCTCTGGTTTCCTCTGTCCAGTGACAGCCCAGCTGCCCATTTGGCCTGCTTGTCCCCTGGGCTGCTGCCCCTGCCCTGCCTCCCCACCCCAGCCCTCCCTCTCCCGGGTGCCTCACCTTGAACAACTCCTTGTGTCTCTTAATGCAGAAACTGCTGCATGTCTAAGCAGCATCTGGCCGTCAGTCAGAACCCATTTCTAGGAATGTCAGTAATGACTCCTCATCACTGCCATCTGCTTTGCCAGCACACTTCAGCCTAGGATGGGGCCAAGAATTGCAACAGATGGCAATCTAGCTCATGAGGATCCTTATCTATTCCCTTTCGTCATTCTATGACTGTGTAATAATATGGCAGCACACGTGTCACTGGCTATAAGACAGGTGTGCACGCGCATTGTGGGGTGTGTGGGTGTGCTTTTGAACCACAGGTACTTTGTGTCCCTGCTGAGTGCCACTCTTACCTGTGACAGGTTTCCTGTGGATCACAGCTTAACCTTTTTTTACTGCCTCTGAGAAGGCAGTAAGTAGCATGGGTATGTGGTGTTTAAAGGAATAATAATTTATATGTTCCTGTTCTAGGCATGAAGTACAGTGTGGGTTGGCTTAAAATGTTGGTTTTATTTGTATCTTAAGTCACCCACTGGTTGCTCTGGAATAGGCTTTATTCTCTCTCCCCTTCTGAAGCTGTTAAGATGTTTTTGAAACACATGGATTTCTGTGTCTAATGTGTTCCGGATGATGATGAGACTGGTTTGCTGAGACGGGGAAATCTCTGTAGTTTTGCCTCTTGTTTGTTATAATGGCATGTTTAAGAGCTGAGGGCACTTCCCCTCCAGGCCGATAAATATAATGCATTTGTTTAATGTCTCATGTGATCAGCCTTCAGACTGTGGAGTATGCCTTTGGTGACTCCCGCCCCCACATAAAAGGGGACACTAGAGTGAGCTAGACAAATAAACTAGGCAGTGAATTTTTCTGTTTAAAAAGATCATGTGATCACACCATGCGAGTTCTTGTCAGGTTAGTTTCTTTATACCCAGACAATGGCTTTAACCCTGCACTCCCTTATGTAGAACTAAGCAGTGTATGTTTGCTTAGAGGTAAGCCCCACAAAGTGCAGTGGGGTATACATCTTGGTTAAACATACTAAAGACTGTGATCTAAACCCTTCTTTTAAATTGAGCTGTGGCTAAAATCTTGTATACACCTATTTTGGAACAAAGCCCCATTGAACTCAGTAGGATACATCCAGCTAAGCATGCATGGGCTTATGTGCATGGATACTTAAGCAAGTATGGGATTAGAGCTGATAAAGCTAAAACAAATTATCTCTAACCGTTTGACTTTCAATGAGTAAATATAATACAGAATGTGTCATTAACCTGTAAAAGTTTAGTTTTCCTGAGAGCGATAATGTGGTTAAGTCTACATCTATTCTTTAGTTATAAACAGCAATTCTCTATGTTGAGTTAAGCCACAATATTTATTTCTAAACATTTCAAAACATTTCGATTATTATAGTGTTTAAAATTCTGAAAATGTTTACGCTACAAGGAGTGGAAATGATAATATTATGGAATTGTTTAATATTCTATGTTACCAACAAAGAGGAGCTTGATTTCCTTTATAGTGCAAGTCCTGTTTGTATATTTAACAAGAAAAGTAACATAACAAAAATATTCAAGATATTAGTTGCATTCAGAAAATTATGGTTTTCTTTATTTTGGGGTAGGGATGAGTATTATTATCATCTATAGATTTAGGAGTGATTATAATGATCTGAAGCACCGCTGGTAGCCTTAAGTTAATAATGTATATTTGCCTAGACAGCAGGCTTTAATAATGCTTGTCACTCATGACTAGACTATACCTCTCAATTTTAAAAATAAGTGCCTCCTTATATCTACATTACCACAGATTTCATATCTCTTCTATGTCTGTTGTTCCCATTGAACTGATTCTTTGTATACATGTATGAAAATGTACAAGGATTCAAGATTGTACAAAAACCTTGCCCACACATTGCTGTACTAATGGAATATCTGTTCTTTTGTCTTCATGATAACTCATCATGTTGTAGATCATCTCACTGAATTGCTCTGCTTAAAACATACTATTTTGTTCTACCTTTTAGCAGGCAGAAAATCATGGTGCATAGAACGAGCAAATGCTAGTGCATAGCACTGATTTTGTTCTGGAAATCTTACCATTAATTTATATGTACCACTCATATTTTAGAATTACCTCTTCATTTTTGACAGGCAGATTTTTTAAAAATTTAGTGGCTTGATTGCCGAGATTACATAAGCAGAGTTTGATCACAAAACAAGTGTCTTGGTCAATGGTTTAAAATATAATCACCCAAGAGTGGAATCATAATAGCCATGCCACAAAGTGAATACTTAAAGCATGAATACTGATAACATCAGAGCCTCACCATAGAATGTCTTGCATAAAGAATCATAGAGCTGTGGGCTTGTTGTGACTGCAGGAAGTGCATGCCTGCCACAGCACCCTCCCTCCTTTTCTCCCCATACCATTATCGTGAACAGTCAGGTTATAGAAATCTACAGGATTCTTGTCTTCCAAGATGTGCTCACTCACCAAAATAAGCCTCATAGATCTAATTTTAGACACAATAGCCTTGACAGCTTATTTGTTGTTTTTAAAGCACCGTTGCTATTATTACCTACATAAATGGGGAAATGCACTTCTAGGTGAAAGTCATTTTGTGGCGAAGGGCAATATCCTTAGAGAATGTTTGTATCAAGAGCACCTTAAAAGGATGTAAAATTTACAATGAGAAAGGTACACAGTTAAAGAAAAAAGAGCTATTTCTTAGAGCTCTGGAAGAATATTGTATTCAAACTTGCTGAATATAAGCAACTCTATTTTAATAGGTTTAAAGCATTCTTCTTTAAAGTGATCCACGCTCTGCAAAAGTAAACCGAATAATTTATCTATAAGCATTTGCAGAGTTGATACATACGGTACAATGATTAATCATATTGATACCATTCTGTGTAGATTATATTAGTACTATTGAATGTTGGTTTTTAGAATTTTGCTGGTATTGTGGCTGGATAATCCCCATTGGAGATATGATAATTCCCTGATAAACTGGCCACTATAGAAGACTATGCACACATGAATTGGTTCTGAAATTGTAGTACTTTCCAAGTTCTGCAAAACATATAAGGAAAGTAGAGTATCCTCAACTGTATTATATAGATTTTAGTTGCCTGTCCTCTGAGAAAAATCTATATTCATATTCTACACTTAGGTAATGTAGTTAATGCTAAGTAATTGATAGAATAATAAAATACCCCATGCATTTCCTGTATGTATTTAAAAGGTGCATAATGTACAGTTTGTTTAGAATCAATCTGCCACATTCTCCGTAGACCCACAACTTGTATGGTGATTGAAAAAAGCAGCATATATTATTTGGTTGGATCTTCAGTGCACTTTACTACAACTCACAACTGGACATGTGTTTATGCAAAATAACACAAATAGAGACGCCTTCAGAATTATTGTATGTTGGATTGAAGTTCTAGGAATGAAATGCAAGCATTCCTGTTTAAAACTCCTAAGGTGTCCCCCCAAAAGGGCATGTTCCATCAACACGTAGACAATTTGTACAATTCTTTTTAAAATTATTTTATAAGAATAGAACTTTTATTACCATTACTAATCCGGCATTGAAACCTAAGTGATAACTTACGTTCTTGTCCAATTTTGATAATTAGATATCTTAGCATTTTAATAGTTGACCATGAAGTTGTGTAATTAAGAGTAGTAAAATTAATGTATACTTGTAGTGTGTCTGAGGCATAAAAAAGATAAGAAAATACACATGAGAAACCATTTAAAATACTTTGAGGTAAGGCTGTGTCCCCAAATTGTGTGTTCTTTGTAAAACTAAAAGCTCAGATGATGAAGTCACAAATGGGCTTGGTATTTATCTAAAGAAGTTTACAGATGAAACAGTTCCTGCTATCTTCTACTTCCTACATTTTACATGAAAAGCACTCTCCTCCCTCACTGAACGATATGGCAGAAAGGGCAGACTAGAAACCTATGAACTTCATTTATTTCATTCATTTCATTTATTAGATTTATATCCCGCCCTACTCAACATAAATGTGACTCAGGGTGGCTTACAATAGAGAATACACAGTATAGTATGGTACAAATTACAAAGTTACATAATTACATATTGGTACAAAAATAAATATACAATAATACAGTATACATGACGGAGCCAGGGCTCAACGTACCTGACAGAGCCCAAGGCTCCACGTACCCGACAGAGCTCAGGGCTCAACGTACATAGCAAATCAAACAGTAATATCAAAATACCAAATACAATTACAAAATAACATATCATATAAAATACACATAATATCAGATACATAGTATCAATACACAAAATATTCTGTACCATCACTTTCCAACAGAACACAATTCAAGCAATGTACCAGGGAAAAGAAAAAAAAACACCACAAGGAAAACACCAACCCAACTACTTCCTTCCAAGCCAACGGCCGAGGGAGAGTCCTGCAAAGTCCTCATCTCCCTCAAAACTGGGGAGTGTATGAGAGAGGAAAAGTCTGGTGCTGCCGCTGGTGCCGCGGGTCCCAGGTGCTCCCACTTCCCCACAGTCAGGCCAGACCGGGGGAAGGAACTCGAGCGCTGGAGTTGGTGGCAGTTTTTAAAGCCGTGGCGCTGCAGGTCCCAGGTTCTCCCACTTCCCCATGGTCAGGCTGGACGGAGCCCGAACTTCATTTGATAACCTATCTTATGATCTAAATTTGGTTTTGGGAGAGTTTCCAATTATTTAATAGTCTTCTGTCACCATCATCATCTTGTTTAGAAGTGTCTCCTGACCATTTCTTGATAAGCTTATTGGTGGGGTAAGGGGTGGGGGTCACATGAGGCTACATTAGCCAGGACCTAGTAGAAAACCACCAAACTAACTTATCTTAGCTTAAGATCCATTGAGATGAATCCAGACATAGAGAAGACCTGCTTAAATCAATGGCTCTTATGTTATTAAATTTACTTTGATTTCAATGCTGCTGCTGTATGACTAAGTGTCTATTTAACCTTTTAAGTTTAATCTTCCCTCTCTTCTGAAGAGCTCAGGCTAGCACAGAAAAAGAGTTGCTTTGTTTTACCATGTAGGTCAGATAGCAGAGTATGACTACTCCAATGGACTTTATGTAAAGGAAGCTTTGAACAAATTTGAACTGCCTAGAGTGAGATAGCACCCAAATGGTTGGTATAGAAACGTAATGCAATAAATTTGAATCCAAACTATGGGTTTCCAGTTATACTATCTCTAAGCTCCATTGCACTCATGGACACTAGCAGCTGCTCAGGTCTTTAAAAAAATCAACACAATTTAAAAGTATATTTAAACTCATTTTGAAAAATATGGCAGGCTGAGCAGTGTGTCAACCCTTGGCACTTTCTTCATTTCCAGTAATGCATCCCATTTTGAAGCATGCCACTTAGCGAAAAAACAACAACTGGGATGATGGGGAACCATCATTTAGGGCCAAGTAGTAGAAAGAGTGGATAGAAAAGATAGGCTGTAGCTATGACTAAACTAGATGAGTCAATGATCTAATCTAGTAAGAGGTGGTTTTCTCTATTCTCATGAGTGCAGTGAAAAAGAGCAAGAATGTTCTTTATGCTGTGTGTATGTTGCCTGATTTTGTTTCGTTTTGGTGTCATATTTTCTTTTTCTTTATGTGGAGTGTGTTCACTGGTCTTTCGTTGCTGTGCCAGGGTTCTCTGTGGGCATGTATGTTCTGTTACTTTTGGTGAGGTTGGGTAGGTATTTTGCCTCTGAGCATCACCAGTAGCACTTTTCCAAGTTTTGTCTGTGTTACTTTGATTCAGCACCAACAAAGGCAAAGCAAAACAAAATACTGTACAGTAAAAACAAAGGATAGTGGTCCGTTTAAGTTTATGTCAGTGGGAGGTTTTGTGGATTCCAGCTACTGTACCTCCTCAGTCACATTTGTTACATCTATTGTGTCTGAGGAAGTGGATTTTAAATGTGTTAATTTTAAGGGTGCCACTATACTGTATTTCTATATTGTTTTAGTTTTGTTTCCTTATTATTTTTGCAGTTATTATGTCATAGTGCTTTGTAGGACCAAATACAGGATTTGGTATTTATCCAGACCCCTTTTTGGTCATGTTATTTATACTCCATCCTCATCAGCATTCCCTCTATAAAAAAGAGAGCTGGGGCAGAATACTGGGGTCGTATAATATTTTTTGTATTTTGGACAGCAGATTTGCATCTTTAGATTCTTGGAAAGATACTTTCCATTTAGCTCTAAGGTAAAGGTAAAGGTTTCCCTTGCTTGAAAGCCAGTCGTATCCGACTCGAGGGTTCAGTGCTCATCTCTGTTTTAAAGCCAAAGAGCCAGCGCTGTCTGCTTCTGCAGATGTTTCCGTGGTCATGTGGCAGGCATGACTAGACACCGGAGCGCATGGAATGCTGTTACCTTCCCACCGAAGTGGTCCCTATTTATCTACTTGCAATTTCTTGCTTTTGAACTGCTAGGTTGGCAGTAGCAGGGACAAAGACGGGAGCTCATTCCGTCCTGCAGTACTTGGGAATCGAACTGCTGACCTTCCGCCTCCCAGTCAGCATCTTAGGCACTTGTAAAAAGGGTATTTTTTGACTGGCATGCCCATTGTGGCAACTATTTTGTGAGAATACCAATGATATTCTCACAAAATTCTAATGTATTCACAAGTCTAAAAGTATGGAGGGAATTCCTTACCACCCCTTTTCTCAGCCTACTGTAATTCTTTCTTGGTTACAGTGAGTTAGTTTATAAAAAGTGTTAATGAAGCAAAAAACGTTTCATTACTTATCCTTTTTGTTTCCCTTAATATTAAAGAATTCTTAATATGCATTGTTGAGAAAGGAAATAAGACCTATTGAATTTGATGGAGTTTATTTTATTTTATTTTTTAAAAAAATATGCATTAGAATCAGGCTGTGTGCATTTCTGAGATGTACAGTATGCTGGGGATCTCAGAGGCAACCTGTTATAGCAGATGAAGTTATGTGAAAAATAAGCATTTTCCTAAATTGCTTCCCTGTAATCCATGTTTCTTGTGACCTATAAAAATGAATAAATAAAAACAAAAACTCAGAGATTGCACATTTATCCTGTTTAAATAATTTGTGCCCTGAATAGAACCTTATAGTATGGCAACAAGAAATCACAGGACGGCCAACACAAACTGTATTTATAGTCCCGCAAATAAAGCTTTCAAATATATAGGACATTTTTAGCAGCATTGTCTGAAGCAAGATACTGACCAATATGCTTATTCTTTTTTAAGGCACTGTCTCTTTATCTTTGGTTTGAATGCCAAGGCACTTAACTTGCAGAATCATTTATACAGCTTGTTTACATACACTTAGAACTGAGCTAACATTATGCAGAAATAATGTGGTGCAATTTGTACCTCTTCCTTTTTTCCCCAGACATGAGAGGGAATTAAGTCTTCCTTTAGCCAACTGAAAAGGATGGGTGGCAAACTGCATTGCTTCTCCAAAGCCCTGACTGTGATGCTGTAAAAAGCCTTGCCATTCATTCTCAGGCTGTGTCAAACTGCCATAGATAAGAAGGAACTGATGGGTCCCCTCAGGGAAGCAGCGATCAGGACACAAATAGAAAATGCTTGACACAGTTCATTCCTTAGTGTGGAGCTCAAAAATCTAGCCCATTTAAAACTGATGTTTGGTGGGCAAAAATTATAACATGTTAAATTGACTTTATGTTCATTAACGTTCACATTGATTTTATAAATTATGGGGCAGCACAGAAATTGACTTATAACACTTTGGTTTAAAAAGTGCCTGTAGGTAGAAAAAATGGTTTTTGTTGGCTCCTCCCAAAGTTCCCTTGAGAGCTTAAGCTCCTTTCACTAATTGGACAATTTCCAGACCTGTAAACATTTCCCTATGATATCTGGGCAGAAATGGTCGGAAAGTGACAGATTATCTTAAAGCTATCCTTAAAGCTATTCAAGAGCCTACCTTACCTTCACAATTAAGTTTTTCTACAGATCTGGTGCATTTATTTATTATTATTTATTTATTTGGATTTATATCCTGCCCTCTTGCCCTAGGGCAACTCAGGGCGGCGCACTATCACATAAATATTATACAAACCCCCTTAAAAATTCAATAACAACTATTTAAAACCATCCCGAATTTAAAAGACCCTCCCTTCCCCACCCATCAATAAAAGGGACATATAATTCTAACAGAGCCAACGAGCAGGAGTCAGCACCCCGTCGGCCCCCAATACTTGCCCTGCCAGCCAGGTTTTCAGCCCTTTCCTAAAGAGCAGCAATTCTGTCTGTAGCCATAGGTCTGCTGGCAGGAGGTTCCACAGGGTTGGGGTGGACACGGAAAAGGCCCTTCTCCTTGTGCTAGAGAGACGGGCCCCTCTAGCTGATGGAACACTGAGGGAGCCCCTCTGGTCCGTCCTGGTGGGGCAGGAAGACTCCCTTGGGGCGATGCAGTCTCTTAGCTAACTTGGCCCACTACCATGAAGGGCTTTAAAGGTCATTAGCAGCACCTTGAATTGCACCCGGAGACAAACACGTAACCAGTGCAGCTCCCAAAGCAGAGGCAAGGCACGGACATAGCGCCCGCACCCCATCACTACCTGGGCCGCTGCATTCTGGGCCAGCTGCAGCTTCCGAATGGTCGTCAAGGTTGTCAAAAATCATGGTCGTCAAAAAACATGTCCAAATTACCACAAAATCCCTTTAAAATAAGTACATAAAAATAAGTAGGACATATTATTTGTTACACAAGGAGCTAATGCCCTTGCTGCTTGCATTATACACTGTACGACTTTTGAAATGTAGCTCTGTTATGCCCCTGTTGCCAAAAATGTTACCAGGTAGATATACCCACATTGCCTTTCTGTGAGGTCAGGACAAGGCAAAAAGCTCTGCCATCCATATTCATGCTTCTCCAAATATCAGAGCAGAAAGGCAATGCATGGACTCTTAAGAAAGCTCTTTTCCTAGTGGAGCACTCTATACCACTCTATCCACAGTGTTTTGCTTTGATGAAAAAACCCCATCAATCTCAATGATGCATTTGTGGTTTGTCAAGGGAAGGAGGAAGGGGGAAGGGGGAAGGGATAGGGTCAACACCTTTTGTTGCTCATGTTTTTTCTGAATATTCATCCTATACGAAAAGCACCATACTTACAGTAAGAAAGCATGCTTTGGAAAGGACTGCTTTCTGTAAGGTAAAGGTAAAGGTTGCCCTTGCTCAAAAGCCAATCGTATCCGACTCTAGAGTTCAGTGTTCATCTCTGTTTATTGCCAAAGAGCCAGTGTTGTCTCCGTCTGCAGATGTTTCCGGGGACATGTGGCAGGCATGCCTCAACACCAGAGTGCACGGAAGTGGTCCCTATTTATAAGGTTGGTAGGAGCTGTGACAGAGATAAGAGTTCACTCCATCATGCAGTACCCAGGAATCGAACTCCGACCTTCCAGTCAGCGAGTTCATCATCTTAACCACTTGAGCCACTGTAGTCCCCTACAAAGGTTGGTAAACACCGCTGTAAATAAAAGGTATGTCAAGCAGGAGGCCATGCTGATACTTTATCCCTGTTTAACTAGTTTATTATATTCGGAGGGATTTTCTTTAGAACATAGAAAGCATTTTAAAAATACATGGTTCTCACACTGAAACAAGACGTAAGTATCCTTCTTTGGCTAATGCCTAAAGGCTATTTTAATCTGTTTCTTACACTTGTACCTCATCTTTATAGTGGACCTAATGATTCTATATGAGACTACACAGAGCTTCACAGCTGAGATCTGAATCCGCTCTTCTTCATCTATCAAGCTTTATAAAAGGGTCATGGAGTTCTAGACACTGTGAGATACGTTGCGAGGTTGCTAGGGGAGAGAGGAGAGAAACAGGACAACATCAGACTCAAATTTATTTATTTATTTATTTAGTATAATTTTATACCGCTTTCCTCACCTATTGGTGACCCAAAGCAGTTTACAGACAAACAAAGATGGTAAATTACATAAAACTTGAAATACAATTCAACATTGTGGCTGAACATCCGAGGGAGCCTAAGAGACGGCATCCAGGCTCAACATCAGTGATGGAGCCTGGTACTCAACATCCTCTGCAACATCCTCGGGCATCTTAAGGCCCATGTCATGGGTAACAGCCTCTCCCACTTAACCTCCAACTGGCTGAGGGGAGGAGCTATAGGCATAGACCAGGATTGTGGCATAGTCCAGTTAAGATATATCTTGCTCAATGGTTGCATCTACTCAAAAAAATACTGAAAGGAATGACATTAATGATAAAATGTTAATATAAAAACTATTAAACTTTCTCGATTTTATTATATGTTTTACTGCACGGTATGCACACTGCCCTAGTAGCAAGTCCCATTGAAGAGGATGATATATAAATAAATGTGCATAGGATCAGGCTGTTAAAGATGGACTATTGTGCAGCAGATTTAAGTGGCAAAGTTTATAAAGAAATCTAAGGCAGTGCCATATCCACTTACAAGTATAGGATTTCACAGTGAAGCAGAGGCGGAAGCTGCCAAAGAGTGTCAAAAAGCAGGGAGGAAAAGGCTTTGGAAGCATTTATTAAATCCAGTTGCTCAACTGTTCTAAGTGAAAAAAGCTACTTTCACTGGCTGAGAGTAATAGTACAAGTATCTTTTCAGCCAGATATAATGAGAAATTGTTTCACACAGCAATGGGTATCATATTTTCCAGTGAGATGAAAGATGTTTTAATGCTTTTAATGACTAAAGTAGGGAAAGCAATGTCTTATATGCTTCCTTGAGGGTATTAATTATTTACTTCCATGAGAGATGTTTGCATGAAACTTGTTTCTTGGAGACATGTTTTTGTGTCATAAAGAAGTGTTACTGAAAGGACAAAGACAGATTCCCTACTGATTTTTTTTTTTTGTAATTTGCTTGAATGATATGCTGTGTATGCATTGTGATCAAATAAATTCCTGAAAGGTTTAGAAGTTCCAGTGGGGGAAAAAATCTTCTATAGACCAGGCCTTTTTAATCTGTATAGCTAGAAAATAAATAATATTTACTGTATTCCAAAATGCAAAGACATTACAGTGGTTCCTCACTTAAAGAGCATAATGCGTTCCATGGGATTGCTTTTTAAGTGAGTTGCTCTTTAAGTGAAACACTTGGAAAAAGCGTCGCTGCTGCCATTATAAGTGACTGATTGTGACTTCTGGCATGCACGTGGGGGCGGGATTGCGAACCTGGATTTAGTTGTTAAGCGAGTTTTTAGTTGTTTTAGTTGTTAAGCGAGGGCGACCATTCAGAGAAAAATTCTGCTCTTTAAGCGAGTTAGTCTCTAAGCAAGGCACTCTTTATGTGAGGTTTTACAGGCTATTAGCCTGTGGCATGGATGCTATCATGCCACAGGCTGATAGCATCCATGCCATGCCGCATTGAGGCAGTAATTGATGCAAAAGGGGCCCAAACCAAGTACTGAGTACATGCTTACAGGTAAACTCGGAAAATTAGAATATCATGCAAATGTTCATTCATTTCACTTAAAAGGTGAAACAAATATATGAGATAGACTCACTACATGCAAAGCAAGAGATGTCATGCCTTAATTCATTATAATTGTGATGGCGTACAGCGTACAAGAGATTATGTGATGATTATGGGGTACATGAGATCAGATTGGGGTTTTCATAAACTGTAAGCCATATGCATCAATATTATAACAAAGGAAGGCTTGAACTATCTTGCTTTGCATGTAATTGGTCTATCTCATATATTTGTTTCACCTTTTAAGTTGCATTACTGAACTGAATGAACATTTGCACAATATTCTAATTTTCCGAGTTTCACCTGTATACTTTTCAGAGGTCCAATATTGTTCTGTTTCCAATCCTTGTGTTAATGATTTCATGTAATATTCTAATTTTCTGAGATTGTGAATTTAGGGTTTTCACAAGCTGTACCCCATAATCATCACAATTATAACGAAGTAAGGCTTGACACATCTCGCTTTGCATGTAATGAGTCTATCTCATATATTTGTTTCACCTTTAAAGTTGCAGTACTGAAATGAATGAACATTTGCACGATACTCTAATTTTTCAAGTTTCACCTGTATATTTCTATACCACGCAACAGTCAAATAAATGTGTCTTTCTTGATTGATAACAAGACTGACATTTGCCACCTTTGGAGATACAGTATTTTTATTTTTAGAAATATAAACCATGGTGCAACTGAGGATATTCCTTGTCTGATTTTGTGAAGGTTTTCAATTTGTTGGACAGCTCTTAATTTAGCACTGGCAGACAGAGACTACTGGTGTCAGGAGATATTTTATTGACACTTTGTAAACTGTGCTCTTTGTTGACCTTTGATGAAAAGCCAGAGTTGGCATATTTTCTCCCTGCTGTAAGTGGTAAATAAAACAAAATACTGTATGGATGATGATGATGATGATGATGAGAGAGAGAGAGAGAGAATGACACTGTATTTGCATATCTATTCAGCTGTAGATTTATTTCTGAGGGCACATGTCTGGGATTTTGACTCTTAGGACTCCTGAACTCCTTAATTCTGCCAACAATTTCCCCCAAAAAATTTAAGCCAAGTCTGAAAGTGCAAATGGAAGAAGATATTAATACTGTAGCTCCAAACTGTTCAGTGGATATAAATCAACAAGAAAGTAATATTTACATTCACAATGGATTTGAGTACAGAAAAATATCAATGTTAAAATAATATAAAAATTAATAGAGAAAGTTTCTTATTAAATTTAATAGAGAATATTTATCTTGATGGGATTTTACAATCTTCTCTTTCTATGAGGTTTGTTGGAACAAAAAAGAGTTATTAGACTAAGGCTTGCCAGGAAGTTTTAGACCTGAAAGAGATGAATTGATGCTTTTGTGTCAAAGAGCAACATTTGGTCTATTATTCCACATTGATTTATTTAAACTTAGCCATTGAAGACAAGGGAAAGATGAGTAATGGTTAGATGTTTTATTCTCAGATGAATTATTAGCCTTAAAAAGGGCAGCCAAATTAATACCAGGGAGGGAAGCAAGACACATTCCATTAAAAACAACAACTGTAAGTGGTGTATATCTGTGGGAGGGTGAAGGAAGAGAAAGACAGAGAGGAAGAAAGCTTTTAGTAAAACTTGACCATGCCTCTTCATTCATACTGCCTTTCTGTGTATATTATTGAGGGATTTTTTTATGGCTGCATTCAAGCATACCATTTCCATACCTGCAATCTGAAGTAACAAATGATTTTCTATATCAGGGGTTCTCAACCTATGGCGCGTGGGCTGAATCTGGCCCACAGCGCCAAATAATCAGGCCCCCGTCTCACTCCAGCCACTGCTGCTGCTACTGCGAGTGGAATTGGTCGCAGACTCATTTACGGCCATTGTAAACAGGTTTATGACAGCCGTAAATGGCAGAGGGACAACCAGTCCGACCCCCTCAACTGTTTGAGGGAGCGTGACCTGGCCCCTGACTTGAAAAGGTCGAGAATCACTGTTCTATATGGTTTTGTTTCCACATGTTTGTATTGACTGTTTTGGTGAAAGGTGATATGATGGTGGCTTGTTTGTTTATTCATGTCTTTTTTTACTCATACATAAAATGATGGGCCTGCTTGTTCCTATTGGTGAAGGAGAGGTACAAGAAAGGGTAGATGTAATCATCCTTTCCTAATCCTTCCCATTTGATATGAAAGATAATCACATAGCCTACTTTATGTCAATAGCTGAAATCCTGTTGTATAACTTGAAGTTATACAAATGGCAGGAAAAATGCACCAAAGCATCAAGAAGCAACAGTTAGGACAGAGTATGGAATGACGGAGTGGTTTGGACTAGGAAAAGGAGTAAGACAAGGCTGCATTTTGTCACCCTGCTTGTTCAACTTATACACAGAGCACATAATGTACAATGCAGGGATGGAGGAATCACAATATGGGATCAAAATTGCAGACAGAAACATCAACAATTTGAGATATGCAGATGATACCACCTTAATGGCAGAAAGTGAGGAAGACCTAAAGAAGCTCCTGATTAGGTTGAAAGAGGAGAGTGCAAAAGCTGGCCTGAGACTCAATATCAAGAAACCCAAGATAATGGCAACAAGCCATATCAGTCCCTGGAAAATAGATGGGGAAGAAGTAGAAGCAGTGACAGATTTTACTTTTCTAGGATCTAAGATCACTGCAGATGATAAAAAGGAGACTTATTCTTGGGAGACAAGCTATGAGAAACCTGGAGAACATAGTTAAAAGTAGAGACATCTCACTGCAAACAAAAGTCCGCATAGTCAAAGCAATGGTATTCCTGGTTGTAATGTACGGTTGTGAGAGCTGGACCATTAGAAAGGCTGAGCGCAGAAGAATAGGGCAAAAAAAGAAGGGGACGGCCAAGGATAAGATGGCTAGATGGCATCACGAACGCAGTAGGCACAGGGCTGGGTGGGATGAGGAGGATGGTAGAGGATAGAGGTGCCTGGAGGGCAATGGTCTGTGGGGTCGCAAAGAGTCGGAATCAACTGTGCGACTGAACAACAACAAGAAGAAGTGATACTGTATTCACAAAGGACTTCTGCATATGTGTTGCGCAACAATCGCATTATGAATCATACAGTAGGGATGTACCATTCGCAGCAAGCACTGGGGAAACTTTTTTTCCTAACAAGAAACTAGGCCAGAGCTCAGCCTATCCTGGGACATGAAGTCTCACAGGTGGAACCATCAGAATGGAGAATTCTAAGATTCAGAGTCAAGAAAGAAATGAAAAGAATGGCACGTGCCTATCACTCATTCATTGCTCAGTCAAATTATCTAATGCACACTGCATAACTTCCTGTTATACCAACTTCAACAGGATTTTGCCAAATAGATAGATATACAGTAAAACCCCGGATAATGCTAAAACTTGGTTCCACAAGTCTTAGTGTTATCCGATTTTTAACGTTATCTGATGCATGCATCGGATAACGTTAAAATCCTATGGGATGAATCGCATAACATTAAAGCTCCATCGAGACACATTGTAACCGGCACAGGCTTTAATGAACATTAACCGATGCAACCCATAGGATTTTAACGTTATGCGATGCAATTTCCCCCCCTGATTGCTTAACGTTATGCGGTTTTAGCGTTATCTTATGCAAACGTTATCCGAGGTATTATTATTATTATTATTATTATTATTATTATTATTATTATTATTATTATTATTATTATTATTATTATTATTATTATTATTATTATTATTATTTTAAAATCCACCTTGTAATATAAGTACAGATCATTATCAAGGGGTAAAGATGGAAGGAGGGGAAGATGTGGCATTATGGCAATGGACCGCCCTTGATGAAATTTAAATCAGCTTCAGGTCTAATTTCAGCATCCTTGAATTCTCAGTTCAGGGCTCTTTTTCTTCCAGATTAGTATGCAAGGCAGGTAATAGGAAGGGTGGGGGAGAGGTGGAGGGCAAAAATAAAGAAAGACTTGAGAAAGACTGAGAGAAAGAGAGCTCCTCCCATCACTGGCCATGCCCTATTAAGTATGCAACCCTAACCAGATTACCTTGGAGGGAATGTTTATCTGTTTCTGTCTTACATAGTGAAAAATGCTGCACATTCTGGGAAATATCGGTGCCACACAATTTAAGAAAACATGCCAGGAAAAATAGCACAGGAACCAGTCTTTCGATTATGAAGTCTTCAGGGCAATTACATTTTAAATTAGATTCATTTAGTCAATTAATTGTTTTTCTTTCAAATTATGTTTAAACGTTTAAGATAAACATTACTGATTCAGCACAGATTATTCTTTGAGCATCTTTAATCAAGATAATTTTCTCTCATCTAATTAAAACAAACATAATATTTATTGTATCGAAAGTAATCTTAAAAGCCTGCCTGATCCAAAGGTTCCTAAATTGTTTACATTAATGCCATCAGCAGCCATCACCCATTTCACAGGTGTCATGTACAATTAAAACCCAATTAAAACCCACATTTTCAGTTGGCAATTAATGAATTAGCTTGATTAATAGATTAATTTAAATCTATTATTGCTTTCTGTGCTGGTTTGAATATAGTCTGAAACAAGACATTCAAGGACCTTTGACAGTGAAGGAAGGAAATGGAGTCTGACATTATTAAAATCTTCACTGCTTTATGAGGCTAGAACAATGTGATTTCCTTTGGGAAATTAGTTTTCTTCCATATCATGAAGGTGGACAAACAGGAAATTGAAGAACAGCTACAATGGATCAGCAATCACCTTCTGTATTACTCTGTATGAAGGAGAATGTTCAAATCTAAGGCAGTTTATAATGTCCCCAGTGAACGAATGACTGTATAGACCAGTATCCTATTGAGCTTCTGCTGAGTGGAAGGCTCTGTCAGCATAATAAAGCAGAACTGTCCCACACCAGTGCTGCCGTTGCAGGTGAGGTGAACTCCATGAAGAAACCGTGTCCTGGATTGTGCAATAGCACCTTTGTATATTTTCTTTTTCTTCTTGTTCTGCCATATCTGAATCCAAATCTTGGCAATCCTCATGGTGATCTGCTTTGAAGATTGTCCTGGGAATATAATGCAGTGGCCTTTCATCTGCCTTCCGCATCGCAGCATGCCACCTGTACCACTGATCCAGTCACTTTCTGGTCATGAGTCCTGTTGGCATGCAAAGTCCTTATCAGCCCCAGACCAATATTGATGAAGCTGCTGTTCCCCATTCGGATGGATTCAAGTGGGATTTAATCCACTTGCAGACCATCACCCTTTCCTGTGGACTTTGGCACCCAAGGCCATTAGTCCTCAGGGTTGTCAGGTTAGTTAACTGCTGCCTGACACTCAGCATTGAGTCACTGGCAGTAGAATCTACTCCAGGGATTCCCACTCCTTGAAAGCCATGGGCTGGGTCACACTCACTCAGACAGTTGAGGGGGTCAGGCCAGTGGTTCCCACCACTCTAAAACGCTGCCGTAAAATGCGTCCGTGGCTGCCGTAAACCCGTTTATGACAGCCACAGATGTGTTTACAGCTATTTCTGCTGTTTCCGGTGGCGGCAGAGCAAGGGTGGTGGGCCACATGAAATGGCACCACAGGCCAGATCTGACTGACAAGTTGTAGGTTGAGAACCCCTGGTCTACTCTATTACCATAGCAGGATAATCTGGCCAGAAAGTGACCTTTGTATATGACAGCACAATTCCCACACAAGTGCTCGGACTGTTACGCTGGTGGTATTTTCCTCTCAGCAGAAGCTTGACTGGGTTTAAGATTTAACTAAGTATGTTTGAAGATTTAATCTCTTTGTAGGTCTCCTGAGGTTCTTTGTCATACCGGTATGGAACTAGCATGGGAAATTATTCCTGAATATACTTAAAATCTCTAAACACATTTCTGTCTTAGGTGATTATGTTTGTCACTGTCTGAATTGCCCTTCAGACTTCCTTTACTATGCAGTCAGAGACTTCCCATAATTATCTCTTGTAGACTGAAATCCACTTTGTGTGACTGTGCTGCATAAATAATGACAATGTCATAATCCTGAAATGGAAATCTTTAATGTAATATGGTGTTAAAAAACTTCCTATCTCTCCCCCCCCCCAACTCCCTTTCAGGTTCCCTGGGGATCCTTTTTGCCCCTGTGAAGCCCGTGAGAGCCTTAGGACAGGGTGAGGAATCCTTTATAATCAGCAAATCATTAGTGGATTGGGTTTTTTGGAGGGGGACAGTGGTTCTGACCCAGCAGTGGGACAAGCAGTTGTTTTCAAATGGGCAAAATTGGAAATGGGGAAAATCCCCTTTCCCTTCCCATCAAAAAAGACTTCTATTTTATTGTTATCTCAGAGTGATTGTTTGTCTTCTTGTCCATATGCTGGACAATGACCAAAATAAACTATGTATGTATGTATGTATGTATGTATGTGTATGTATGTATGTATGTATGTAAGTCCTTTTAGTGAATCAAAATTCTCACTCCTGCCTGTTGGACATTCATGGTAGTTATTCTCACATAAATGTTCCTAGAATTACTGTTCTTGCAATCACATGCATAATATACTTACAATTAAGTCATTCTGTTTTTATCATTACTTATTCATTGATATGTGTTTAGGATTTCAGCTTTAATTTCTCATTAAGGACCACAGTAGCTTAGTGGTTAAGATAATGAGTTTGACGACCGGAAGTTCAGCAGGTCAGTTTGAGACCTAAACGCTGCATAGTGAAGTGAGCTGCTGTCATTTATTCCAGTTCCTGGCAACATAACTGTTCAAAAGCAAGAAATTGCAAGTGTAGAAATAGGTACTATTTTGGCGGGAAAGGTAACAGCATTCCATGTGTCAGAATACCCTCTATGCTGTGGGTTCGAGAGGCTGGGTATGAACAGCAGGCTGTTAAATTTTCCAATACTCCGCAACTCCCTCAAACAGCCTCTGTCGCCTCTCCCTTCCAGAACCCAGGGGGTCTCCATACATCCAAGCCTCAGGGATTGCGGATGTTGTTATGGTAGCATGTTGTAAAGCAGAGAGCAAGGTGCCTGGCTTATGCCCAAGTAGAAGCCAACTCAGAATATTGCAAAGCTCAAATAGAACTTTGTTTTCCAAGTTGCAATTTCATAAAGCAAAGCAGAATAATACCTATAAAAAGAAAACAGTCCATAGAGATAGTAGAAGTATCAATGTCCAAATATCCTGGCAGGGAACATCTCCAAGCTGGAATCCAATAAGCCCCAATGCACTACATCCTACTTCTGTTCCCTCCAGGGAATATTAGTTCAGTCAACGAGAAGCCTTGCAGCACTCAGTTAGAGAACTGGTTTGAGGTGCAAAATCCCCCAGTTTATAAAGGGAATTGAGGAGCTCCCCTCCCCTCAGGAATCCAATGATTTCATCATTGGAAAGTTCCATGACCCTACAAGTGTTGCCCCTCCCCTCAGGAATTTTAGGAGGTAATGGGAACATGCTTAGGTTATGGAAAACACCTGGTCTCCCATAAAATGATGGGGTTCACCTCTTCCTTCTGTCCTGTGCCCACTCATCCTGGATCATGAGAAGTTCAGGGGCCAGGTGGGAAAGGTTGAGAAAGGGTTCCCTTCCTTTGACATCACATCTGGTGGGCACCTGTTAGCTCCTCCATCTCTGAGGAATGTGTAATCTTAGGAAAGAATGCATTCTAGTCTCTACGTCATTACCTACCCAGCAACCTAAGCAGCTCTTAGCAATTCTTAGATCATGACACCATGCACTCCAGCATTTAGTCGTACTTGCCACATGACCACGGAAATGTCTGCAAATGCAGATAGTGCTGTCTCTTTGGCTGTAAATAGAGATGAACACTGTCCCCTAGAGTCAGATACGATTGACTTTTTATAAGGGAGACCTTGGCCTTGACCTATCATTGCTTTTTGGAATTGTAAGTTTCTAATAACATTATAAAGAATATTAATATAATGCTGCTTTTCTTGCTGAAAGGAGAGATGAAGGATTTAATGAAGGCATTGTTTAAATCATTTTCTTGTTAGAGTTCATTGTAAATGTAGATAAAATGTAAAAACAAATATAAAGTTAATTACAGATCTTGGCTGATAGACAGGTGACATAGGAAAGAAGCTGAAGGGATATTAGTAGAATACAGATTATTATTTACTGCATGGTAATTTATTGTGGAATGCATTTTCCTACTTTGTAATATTGTTGTTTGTAATATCTTGCCAAGTGATTTGAGCTTTAGAATCCTCGTCATCATCTGTTAGAGATAAGTGATGGGTTGCTACCTGTGATATAGAGCCACTTGATATTCCATATTCCATTAATATGTCATAACATCTTGTTTGCCCCTAAGGTTGTTTTCCTTGGTCCTCTTTTCATTTGAAAAAGCTAGGAGGTTTTTTTGTTTTGTAGTTACCATGAGATTTTAACACTTAGAGGCCAATATACTTTTGTTATCCGTAGTTCAGCTTTTTCAAAAATTACCTCCATAATTAAGAATGCACAAAATAGGCACCATTTAGAGCCCTTTGGAATCCATGCGTTCCCATATCTTCTCTGTTTGTGTATTTTAATGTGTAAAAAGCCATCTTTCAAGGAGTTCTAATAAGTGGTTATTCTCAAGGGCAACTTAATGGATGCAGAATGGATAAATCCACATGACAATTCACTTTACAGTATGGCATAGCAGGCATACTGATTCATTGGAAATTCATTGAAAGAAGTGCAGCTGGTGAACTGGCATAGAGCTCAGGTCTACGCACTGTGCACACTGTGTCTATTGTGCCCTGAAAATGACCCTCTTACTATCAGTAAGGATGTAATTCATTGCACACTGCCTCCTTAGTCGAAAGGATGGTTCTACAAGATTTTAGCCAGATATGTGAGGTAGTTACGAACAAAACAGTCAGGCAAAGGCGTTTTTGTTTGGGCAGGCTTTTAGCAATAGATTGGCAATTGAAGAAGAGCTGTTTTACTTTGTGAGTGCTGCATTTTCCTCATTAATGTGTTTGAAGCTTTAAAAAAATATTTATGTTTTAATGTACAGATCATGTTTTAACTGTATTTTATTGTAGTTATTCATTCCTTCAGTGAACCACATTAAGTTTCACTTTCAAGAAAGAAGTGGGCAAAAATCAAATAATTATAAATACTGTAGTCAAATCTAGTCCTTGTCTAACAGATAATGAGGTAGATTTGTTATCTAGGGAATGGCTTTAATACATCACATTTCAGTATTTAAGGTTTTGTTATCTTTGTGAATAAAATAACCAATAGAGGCTTTGATGATTGCTGATATGGTATCTCATATTATGAGTACTCTTGTATTTACTTGCTATTCAATCTAAGAATAGAGTTATAAATTGAATATTGGTGAGATACTGTATTTCTGTCTCTTGTCTTGTTCAGTCGCACAGTCGACTCCGACCCTTTGCGACCCCATGGACCATTTTCCTCCAGGCGCCTCTGTCCTCCACCATCCCCCTCAGCCCTCCCAGCTCTGTGCCCATTGTGTCTACAATGCCATCTAGCCATCTCATCCTTGGCCTCCCCCTTCTTCTTTTGCCCTCCACCTTTCCCAACATCAATGCCTTCTCAAGTGAATCCTCCCTTCTCATTTGATGTCCAAAGTACTTTAGCTTCATCTTTACTATTTGACCTTCCAATGAGCAGTCAGGGTTAATTTCTTCTAAGATTGACCTATTTGTTCTCCTCGCTGTCCAGGGGACTCTCAAAACCCTCCTCCAACACCACATTTCAAAGGCATCTATTCTTCTATGTTCAGCCTTCCTAATTGTCCAGCTCTCACATCCATACATTACTACTGGGAAAACCATTGCTTTGACTATTCTAATTTTTGTTTGCAATGTGATGTCTCTGCTTTTCACTATGTTCCCCAGGTTTCTCATCGCTTGTCTCCCAAGAATCAGTCGCCTTTTTATTTCATGGCTACAATCCCCATCTGCAGTGATCTTTGATCCTAAGAAAGTAAAATCTGTCACTGCTTCTACTTCTTCCCCGTCTATTTTCCAGGAACTGATTGGGCCTGTTGCCATTATCTTGGTTTTCTTGATATTGAGTCTCAAGCCAGCTTTTGCACTTTCCTCCTTCAGCCCAATCAAGAGATTCTTTAGGTCTTCCTCACTTTCTGCCATTAGGGTGGTATCGTCTGCATATCTCAGATTGTTGATGTTTCTCCCAGCGATTTTAATCCCATATTGTGATTCCTCCATCCCTGCACTGCGCATTATGTGCTCTGTGTATAGGTTGAATAAGCATGGTGACAAAATGCAGCCTTGTCTTACTCCTTTTCCTATTCCAAACCATTCTGTCATTCCGTGTTCTGTCCTAACTGTTGCTTCTTGTTTCATGTACAGATTTCTCAGAAGGCATATGAGGTGCTCTGGAATTCCCATCTCTTTAATTACTTGCCACATCTTGTTGTGGTCCACACAGTCAAATGCCTTAGTGTAGTCAATAAAACAAAAGTAAACTTGTTTCTGGTATTCCTTTGTTTTCTCCATGATCCAGCGTATGTTGGCAATGTGGTCTCTAGTCCCCCTGCCTCTTCTGAAACCAGCCTGCACCTCTGGTAATTCTCTCTCCACATGTTGCTGAAGTCTATCCTGTATTATCTTGAGCATCACCTTGCTGGCATGTGGGATGAGCGCGATTGTTCGATAATTTGAACATTCTTTGGCATTGCCCTTTTTTGGGATTGGGACGTATACTGATCTTTTCCAATCCTGTGGCCACTGTTTTGTTTTCCAAATCTGCTGGCATATTGAATGCAGTAATTTGACGCCGTCATCTTTTAGCGCTTTGAAGAATTCAACTGGGATACCATCATCTCCACTAGCTTTGTTGTTTGCAGTGCTCTTTAGGGCCTTTATGACTTCGCTCTCCAGGATGTCTGGCTCAAGTTCAATTTCTTCATCATTGTGATTGTCAGGAGTGTTGAGGTCCTTTTTGTAAAGTTCCTCTGTGTACTCTTTCCATCTTTTCTTAATTTCTTCTGCATCAGCTAGCTCCTTTCCGTCTTTGTCCCTTATCATGGTCATTTTTGCTTTAAATGTTCCCTTGATTTTGCCGATTTTTTTGAAGAGATCTCTGGTTCTGCCTCTTTTGTTGTTTTCCTCCATTTCTCTGCACTGTTCTTTTAGGTAGTTTTCCTTATCTCTCCTTGCTTTTCTTTGAAATTCTGTGTTCAAATGATTGTAGTTTTTCCTTTCTCCTTTGACTTTGGCGTTCCTTCTTTCCTCTTCTATTTTAAGAGCCTCATCAGACAACCACTTTGCTTTCTTACTCTTCTTTTCTTTTGGTATGATTTTCTTTGCTGCTTCCTGCATGATGTCCCTCATCTCCGTCCATAATTCTTCTGGTACTCTGTCTACCGAGTCTAAGCCATTAAATCTGTTCATCACTTCCACCGCGTATTCTTTAGGGATGCTGTCTAGGTGATATCTTTCTGGTCTCCGTGTTTTCCCTATTTTCTTTAGTCTAAGCCTGAATTTTGCGATCAGTAGGTTGTGATCTGAGCCGCAGTCTGCTCCAGGTATTGTTTTTGCTGACTGTATGGAGGTTCTCCATCTTTACAGTCTCTACAATTAGCAGCTTTGTATTTGCTACCTATCTATGATCAATATGCTGTTACCCTGTTTCCCCAAATATAGGACCTCCTCCCATAATAGGACACCCCCTTTTCCCCCTGCCTTTGAAATATAAGGCCCCATCCAAAAATAAGACCTCCTTACCTCCTGGCTGTAAGGCGGCCAGCGTGGCCCATAAGAAAGCCTGCTGCATCGGAGTCTCGATTGCCTCCCCGCTCACAACCTGGTGAGAGCGGGATCGAGACTCTGATGCAGCAGGCTTTCTTATGGGCCATGCCAGCCGCCTCACAGCTGAGGCCAGTCTCGATCGCGCTTCCCCACTCGCAACCAAGGGACGCTTCCGTTGGTTGTGAGTGGGGAAGCGCGATCGAGACTGGTATTCTTCTTCATGGAAAAATAAGACATCCCCTGAAAATAAGACCTTGTGCTAATTTTGGAGTTTTTAAAAATATAAGACAGTGTCTTATATTCGGGGAAACACGGTAGTATGAGAGTGTACGTACTGTATCATTTGTTAAAAATGACAAAATATATTCCATTGAATCAGTGAATCTGTTGTAGCTGGAACTAGTAATAGGATACCAATCTATATGAAGTTTAAAAAACATTATTGCTTACTCTCTGTACTACTTTGAAAAGTTAGTTCCATTTTCCACATTTCATAAATTTCTGACATATTTGATATTAATTTAATAATAATCCAAAACTTCCCATTACAACCAATAACCTTTACACTGAAACCAGTTCAGCAGTTTTGATGACTTGAGATATAATTTTTCATGAAAGGTAGTGGTTTTTATTGCAGCCATGAACAAGCAAGTGACCTGGGGCATAAAATTGCTGCCCAGAAAAAAAGATATATTGCTACAAAATGACGAGATTTCTACTTGCAACTATTACAACAATGATAATTTCACATCTTTTATGCAGACAGTTTTAATCTGCAAAAGGTTAAGCATGTGGCAGTTACTTGTTCCTATGTACAGATTAGCTGAATAAAGTTTAACCTTTAGAAGTGCTTCAGCAGCCGCCATTCAAAATGTATTACATTAGAAAACCCCATCCAAATATAAAAGGTCTAATCTTTTTCTAAAGAGTACTAAAGCCTTCTGATTTTTTTTAAAAAGATGCACAGTGATCCCTTGGGCAGGCTTCAGTGATATATTAACATTAATTACTTAAAAAACTCTGTAGCACTTTGAAGACTAACTGTTATATTTTAATGTTAGCTTTCGTGGATCAAGTCCATGGACTTGATCCATGAAAGTTAACATTAAAATATAACAGTCTTCAAAGCGCTACAGCATTTTTGTTTTGTTTATTTTCTGCTATGCTAATAACGTTGTTAGTTAAATTTATCTATAGTGGTGAAAGATATTTTGAGCACACTTCTCTCAATACAGAATCTTCAGAGCTAGGACATAATTGTAATATGCATGCATGCAGATATGCACATATAGATACAATACATTTACAACATTGTTAAATAAATTATCTCATTAGAACAAGCCCTGGATAAATAGAATTAAAAAGCCATTTTAAAAACATAATGAGAAGACCCTTGTTTATTTGTCACTGCCAAAGGCCAATGTCCTTACCTGTCCATAAAATGATAGCAGGGAGCAAGGCAAGCAAAGGCATTCCTCAGGAAAGGGTTCAAGAGCTTAGGTACAGCAATTGGGGAATGTCCTCTTGGGCAGAAGGAAAAGCCTCGCCTGAAGATCTTAAGACCTGGTAGACTTATATGAGGAGTTTACAGTAGTCCTTCAGATAATTATCTACTCTTTTGGTTTCAAATGTTAAAATACAAATACCGTATGGTATAAAAATGCTGTAGCCTTTATTGCCGAACTATATGATAATAAGACGTACAATGTAAATACTTTCCTCCGTACATCTTTTCTAACATGTATGGTGCTGTATCTATTCCTCTAATATCATAGAAATAATCAAACCATTCTCTTAATTGAGATATGTAAATATTATGCATAATTGAATTTTTTAAAAATTGTACATTAAAGGGAAAAGAGTTGAGGTACTAATTTTCTTCATCGCTGTCCTTGCTAGGGTTTTTCTCCTCTTGCAGATAATGATTTTTCAATCCTCACTTCATAAATATGCACATCATGTTCAAGATCCCATTTAAATGCACGCATGAGTAAGAAGCACTGAATTTGATTAACTTTATTAGCGATAAATAATGAAGTGTATTATTTTATGTTAACCCCTGTCTAAGTGCAACGTACAGCAAGCTCTTGCATGTGTGTGTCTTATGATTAGTTCTTCTGATACTAATGTCATTACCCAGTATGAAAATTTGTTTTAAATGTGTAAAGGAGTAACACTTGTATTATGTCATGGCTTTCAGGGCATTTGATATATGAACAGCGATCATTTATAACCTTTTAAAAATGTATTTATATATTTAATTAATTGTTTATTTGTATCATTTATAACCTTTGAAAACGTATTTATATCTTTAATTAATTGTTTATTTGTATCAGAGCATTGCACAATTTAGAATTATGGGTGTATATGAAATAGAGATAAAATTCAAAACAAAATAAAATGTTAAAAGAATTAGACTATTTTTTCCTTTCTTCAATTGTATTCTCTGTTATTTACCAGATTTTCTTTTGTAAATGTGGTGGGGCATACCTTACATGTATGTAAATGTAGCACTGATTGAATGTCTCCATATTTATAGAAAAAATATCCTATGCTTAAATAGCCCCATTTTACTTGATTATTCTTTGATCTTCCTACTTCACTTTCAAGTCTACTAAGTGACTTCCAGAAGGTGGGAGACACTCTTTTGCATTCATCTATTCAGCAAGATAAGTTGGTTTTGCTCTCAATGGGTTTAGCCTGGTTTGATATTTAGAGCTTGTGAGGTGTGTAAATAATATTTTCTTGATTTTATTTGTCATCTAGGAGGGCAATGTTTCCCAACCTTGAGTCCCCAAGTGTTCTTGGATTTCAATTCTCAGAAGCCCATGTCAGTATACCTACTGATCCAGGCTTCTGGAAAATGGAAGTCTAGTTGATTGGTACGGATGAGGTGGATGGGTTTGGTGCTGTGTTATCTTATTTCATTCATTATTTGTGAACACCTTTTGGTGTATTTCTGGAGGGGCAATGCTAGCCAAATAATAGACTTTTTCCATGTGGATAGATCTTAGGCAGCCAGTAATAATGTTTCATTAAGAGTTAAATCTGGTTATTTGGCATATCCTGATTTATAGCATACAGCACTAGTATATTCTGTTGTGAGCTGCGTAGGAATAAAGCTGTTCTTATTGTTTGCAAGAGGTGCATCCCAGTCTGACCCAGCTACTTTCTAGGTATGTTACAGTAACTATCTGTTTGGGGTTTATATTATGTTTTTGGGGGTCAGGGTTCAATCCAGAATGATGGCAAATTACTTTGGGGTAGGAAATTTTTTCAAAATCTTGTTTATTTGTCAGTGGCCAAATCTTAAGGGGAATGCAGGCCTATGGTTTTAAAGGGTTTGGTTTCAGCTAGTTGTTTTTAAAATGTAGGGAAAGATTTTCTAAGATTTTCAGAAGTTAGCTGGTGTTCAGTGGACTCAAAAGTTTTCCCCTGGACTGTCAAGGCAACGCAAGATCATCAGCTTAGAAGACGAAACTCCTGGAGGATAGAATATCAGTTGATCATTTGTGCAAACGTTAAAAAAAATCTGGTGCCAAGGCGAAAACTAGCCTGTTCCTTTGATTTCTCCAGTGACTATTTCTCCCTTGAAATTCAACAAAGAATCTTCAGTTTTGAAGTAGAATGGCAACCATTTCTGTTAGTCCATGAAAGGGAGATAATGCAAGCGCGGCGCCAAAATGGCCGCCGCGCCCTTTGCGGGCCCCCCCCCCACAGGACAGAGAATCCGGGTAGTTAGGGGCGTGGCCAGCTCCCTTATAAAAGGGGTGGCCACGAGGCAGCAGAGCTGCCATTTTACCTCAGCGACGGAGCGGAGAAGTCTTTTCCCCTGTGTCTCCGTCGCTCTTGAGCCTACCGGGAAGCCTTTTTGGGTAGCGATTCTGCCTTGCTGGCTTCCCTTTGCTTCGGTGGAGATGCCTTCGAAGAAGAAGGCAGCTTCGAGTGCAGCTCGCGCGGTTAGGAGGCGCAACCCAGGTCGGAGGACCGCGGTGCCGCCTCCTCAGCAGCCGCCTTTGCCCGCCCCTGCCGGGGCCGGCGGAATGGGGTCTATTGCCCCTTGGCCCGGAGTGGGCGACCAGAGTGCGGGCGCGGAAGGGGTTCCGGCCCGCGGCCCGCGAGCGGTGGACGCCGCTCCTACACCTGCCCACCCTGTTGGGCCTACTCCTCTTGGGTCGCAGCCTCTCCCGGGGCCCTCTAGCCTTGGGGGGTGGTGCGGCCCCCTGCCTTGGCAGGTTTATCCACCGACCCTGCCGGGCTTCGGTGCTGGCCAATGGCCATATTCGGGTCCTGGGGTACAGGGACCTGTACCCACGCCTGGACCAGGCGGGCCAGCCGGCCCTTGGCCCCAGGTCAACGTGGAAGTCAGGCGGGGGCCCCCCCTCCTTTGGGGTTCCTTTTGAGGCGCTGTCGGCAGGAGGACAACAGCCGACAGGGAGGGTTGAGCTGCTGCAGGCGCGTGGCGCGGTTTCGGCCACTGCCTCGCAGCTCCCCAGCCAGCAGCCAGGTGCAGGTCCCCCGATGATGAGCTCTACGTCGGTCGTGAGCTCCGACGCCCCCAGTGGGCCGGAACCCCCGGTGGGGGCGGCTCGCGGGGGTGCGGCATGTGAGTATACGGTGTAAGCGAGTACATCCACACACATTCCCAATATGGGGGGGGGCTTTCCAATGGCCTTGGCCTCGCGCGGGTGGTGTGGCGGTGCACCCGCTGATGCCTCCCCGGCGATGACAGCTAACACCCAGGGCCCCGTGGTGGGGGGTGTTCCCTACCCTTAGGGGAATTTTTTGGGTGGTCGGGTTGGTCCAAGCCCCTATTCCTTACCGATGAGTGACTACTTGGCACAGGCCGCCAGAGGGTAAATTTGGCGGGGGGAGTACGTGGATATCTTCTCACTCCTAAACAGTGTGCCCACCAAGGAGAGAGGGAGGGGCAGAATGAGAAGGATAGTGGCAGGCACGTTGTCGCAAGCCACCAAGTATGTGGGCCAAATGGTTGCCGGCCTGCATCATATGCATGGCGGTGTACCTTAGGGCCCGGCCGGATCTGGCAATTCCGATGGTCCAGTATTTGGACAACGCCTACCGGGCGATGGTTTACTTTCCGGGCCCAGCGTGGTTGGCTTGTGACGAGGAATGCCGTTGGCGGATTTCACCGCGCCCCGAGATTAGGCGAGATGAGCCAGGCCAGAGGCTGCGGCTTTTGTACGTTACGCCCACGCGCCCTGCACCCGGGGAGATATACCATTGTGGGCATGCGGTTCAGCGGGCGGCCCCAGCACAGGTCACCTGCCAGGGGGCGGGGCGGGGGGTTCCAGCCCGCCTGCTGTGCTGGACTTTCTTGTCCAATGGCTCCTTTAATGGGAAGACTTGCAAATACAGGCAGGAGTGTCCCACCTGTGTTGGCCCCCATGCGGCCTCTGCCTGTCCCAGGCCTAGAAGGATGCGGGGCAGAGGGTGGGGCAGACGGGGGGCTGGCAAGACTGCCGCAGATGGATCTAGTTCACCGAAGGGCTCCCTTCCCATTTAAGGTGGACATGTTGGAGCGTTGGCTCACACGGTACCCGAAGGGAGAGGATGCAGGTTATCTCCTTCAGGGTTCTAGGCGGGGGTTCCGGATCCCTTTCATGGGTAATAGGTTCCCTCAGGATGCCCCCAACCTTTTATCCCTTAAGGGGAGGGAGGAGGTGGCTGCTGCCAGCTTTGACATAGGGTCCATGCGGGCAGGGTCGTTGGCCCTGTCCCTGCACCCCCGTCCCGGGGAGCATATTATTTCAATGATGCCATGCCTTTTGGCTATTCCATTGGGGCTCGGTATTCGAGCGTTTCACCACTTTCCTAGATTGCGCTTTTGTCCGCAGGTCAGGGTCTCGGTCTCTAGCCCATTCCCTGGATGGTTTTATTCGGGGCTGAACGGGGCTGGGACACGTACACACGTCTCCTCAACACATTTCAGACGCTAATGGAGGAACTGGTGTCCCTTTAGCGCCCGAAAAGACCGAGGGCCCATCTCCACAGCTAGTATTCCTGGGGTGGAGAGTAACACGGTAGCGCAAGATTCTAGGTTGCAGCGGGATAAGGTGTCAAGGCTAGGGGCCCTTGTCTCGGTCTTGCTGGCCGAGCGCATGGCATCACTGAGGGAACTTCTGGTGCTATATGGTCACCCCAGTTTTGCTGGCAGGGTCGTCGCACCGGGCAGGGCATTTGCTCTGCGCTGGGGCGACGCCATGGCGGGATTATTCAGGCCCCACCACAGGCTCAGATTTACCCGGGGTATCGGGGCAGGCGTGCTTGTCCGCCCATAGATCCAGAGGTAGTTCAACGGGGTGTCATTTTGGGGTCTGATCTCCTGGCTCCCCCTTGCTTTCAGATGCAGTCCGATGCCTCAGGATTCCTGGGTTTATGGGATGTACTTCAATTGGAAGTGGGCCTATGGTGGGTGGCCACCATCCTGGGCAGGCAAGGGTGGCCTGCATGGTCTCACGTAGCTGGAATGTTTCCCTATCCTGGGTGCTTTGATGCTATGGGGCAAAGAGTGGGCCAACTCGGTTGTTAAATTTTGGCATGGCAACGCGGCTGTGGTCCGCATCGTCACTGCACAGATTTCCAAATTGCCCGGGGTTGTGGAGCTAGTGCGTTGGTTTGTGTTATGCAACCTGTGCCTCAACGTTCCCTTCAGGGCCAGGCATGTCCCAAGGGTTGATAATGATATTGCTGCTGCTTTGTCCCGCCTGCAGATCTCCCGGTTCCGTGCCTCGGCCCCCGGATGCGGAGGAATTTCCCTTGCCACTCCCGGACGAGAGATGGAACGTTGGCAAGGAGAGGTGAACCGGGCGATTGGCCTGTCACTAGCGCCATGCATGAGTAAGGCGTACCACCACGCATTTAGTTCCTTCAGAGTATTATGTACCTGATTCTGACTGCCAGGAACCTGGCCGATCCCAGTAGCCCATGTTCTGCGGTTCATGGTTTACCTGTATGCCCAGGGCCTTGCACCACGCACCATAGCATCTCAGCTGTCGGGTTAGCTTTTATGGCCAAAGTGGGAGGTCGTGTGGCCAGCACCAATGACTTCCGGGTGAGACATGTTTGGGAGGGGTGGGTGCGCGTGCGCGGGCGTTTCCCGGGCGACCGCCACCCCATTTACCCAGGGGTTTTTTACCCAGTTGGCCCGGGGCTGGCCTGGCCTCTGTTTTGATAGATGAGGCAGCCCACTTCATGCGGCTACAACGGTGGCCTTTTTTGGAGCCCTCCGCATCGGCGAGCTTGAGATGCTGAGCAAGGCGGATGCAAGATTTTCCCAGGGTTTTTTACCCAATTGGCCCGGGGCTGGCCTGGCCTCAGTTTTGATAAATGAGGCAGCCCACTTCATGCGGCTACAACGGTGGCCTTTTTGGAGCCCTCCGCATCGGCGAGCTTGAGATGCTGAGTAAGGCGGATGCAAGATTTTCCCAGGGTTTTTACCCAATTGGCCCGGGGCTGGCCTGGCCTCTGTTTTGGAAATGAGGCAGCCCACTTCATGCGGCTACAACGGTGGCCTTTTTTGGAGCGCTCCGCACCGGCGAGCTTGAGATGCTGTATAAGGCGGATGCAAGTTGTAGGGCACTGGAACTCGAGGATGTCTATGTTGCCAAAGACTGGGCCCAGTTGAGGATATGCTCCTCTACGACAGATCAGCATGGCGTAGGCAGTGGTGTAAGACTGCTACGGTGTTCTTTGGCAGACATCTGTCCGGTTGGTGCCCTACAGGAGTTCCTGGCACTGCGTGGCATGCACCACGGCCCGTTTTTCTGTCACCAAGATGGGTCTCCCCTTACTAAATTTCAGTTTTGGAAGGTGACAGGCAGAGCCCTCCCCAGGGTGGGCCTACCAGGTGCCCGTTATGGCACACATTTATTCCGTACTGGTGCAGCCTCTACAGCAGCTGCTTTTGGGTACTCTGGGGCTGACATACGCAGCATGGGGAGGTGGGGCTCGCAATGTTTTCAGTTTTATGTGCGCCCACTTCCGCCATGAGTACCAATCCAGTCACCTTACCATCTTTTTCTCAATTTTTCTCAATTTTCTTACAGACCCTGGGTGTCGTATTACACCGGTGACAGTATGGCTGGTGGGCCACAGCTATGTGCACAGGGCAGCGCGTTACGCTGCGGCGACAGAGTGGGGACCCCGACTGGGACTGGGTGAACACTCCAGTCTCACATGGCATGGTAAGCCTGGGATGTTATGGCGGGAGCTGCGGCCTTTCCTTTTTTCTGGCCTGAGTGCTGACCCGCCTGACATTCTCATCATCCACCTTGGGGGCAATGATTTGTGCCAGGTCACCGGCTTATCGCTCAAGCATGCGATTTGCGAGGACCTCGCCTACTTGCATTATGTCTGGCCTGTCACAACCCTAGTTTGGTCGGACATTATCCCGCGCCTTTCTTATAGAGGGGGCGTTCACCTCCTGGCCCTTGACCGCGCTAGGCGCACGGTCAACAGGGCGGTGGCGCGGTTTCTTGTCAACAGGGCTTGGGGACGGGTCAGTCATCACCCTGATATTAGTCTACAAAATTATGACTTGTACGCAGGGGATGGGGTCCATCTGTCGCGAGGAGGTATGGACCTCCTGTTAGGTGATTGGCGAGCAGGCCTGTTGACCGAGCTGACGGTCTGGGTGGGGGCGTCAGGTCTTCTTTGAAGCCCCTCCGTGTGGCGGGTAGCACTGGTAAGGTAAACAGTATGACCCACAAGTATCCGGCAGGTTCGCAATTGACTGGACAACACTAGACAGGAATAAATTAGTTAAACGTTGTCCGGTCAACGACGAACCAGGCGATGGGGTGATGACGATTGCTAACCAGCATGCATCACCCCTGTGATTTCACGGATACGCGTCAGAGGGTGGGGTCATGAGTTAGTTATTGACTACGGTCAACAATTTGTTTGTTGTCAACAAACAAATTGATACAAATTGATACATTGTAACCAATTGCCGTTGGCAATTTTGGGGTGGTACCTTACCAGTGTTACTTCGGCCTGCTTGCCTTAGGAATTATGATTGGTCGTTTTACCAATACAAATTTATAATTCGGACTAGGGCATTGAATCAATAAATGTGGCCCTATGCTGTTATCCACTTTCAATGTTGTCTGTGTCCGTTATTGGGGGGGTGCGCCTGCAAAGTAGATCTTTTTGAGCAGCAACTGATGTTGGATAGTGCCACATGCTGGTGTAAGGTCGACAAATGCTGTTCTATGGGTTTTAAGATTTGAGCCATACGAGCTATATGGTCTGATGCCTGCCTGTTCTGGAATTAGAAGAATTTCAGTTTCAGGAGCTAGACAGTTTAATAGCATTTGTTTAAAAGTTTTGTTATAAATGGCATAGTAGGAAGATTGGCCTACAGCTTTTGGGATTTGGTGATCCTTTGCCTGGTTTCAGTATACTGATTACTTTAATCTTCTGCCATATTTTTGTATTATTTTTTTTTGCTCATCTAGTAGTTAGTAGCTAGTGTGATAATATGCATGATAATATGTTGTCTTAAATGTTTTAAACTTTTAAAAACTGTGATAAAATGTATGAGGAGAGAAAAATGGCGTAGACACCGGCAAACCACGCCACAAATCTTGCCAAGAGAACCCTATTGACCAAAACAAAAGGCAAAACAAAAGGGCAGGCTAGGTGATACAGGATGCTTAACATCACAGAGGGGAGGAAGGGGAGGGACAGGAAAGGGGGAGGGGAAATGCAGTGTTGTAAGGAGCAATACTGCATAGGGACATGGAATGTGAGATCAATGAACCAAGGTAAACTGGAAGTGGTAAAAAATGAGATGGAAAGAATAAGCATTGACATCTTGGGCATCAGTGAGCTAAAATGGACAGGGATGGGTGAATTCAGCTCTGGAAACCATCATATCTACTACTGTGGGCAAGAAAACCTTAGAAGAAATGGAGTAGCCATAATTGTCAATAAAAGAGTGAGAAAAGCAGTAATGGGATACAATCTCAAAAATGACAGAATGATGTCAGTCAGAATTCAAGGCAAACCTTTCAATGTCACTGTGATCCAAATATACGCACCAACCACTGGTGCAGATGAAGCCACAATGGACCAGTTCTATGAGGACTTACAACACCTCATAGAACAGACACCAAGAAATGATGTCCAAATTATATTAGGAGACTGGAATGCCAAAGTAGGAAATCAAAAAGTGGAGGGAATAACAGGCAAATTTGGTCTTGGAGTACAGAATGAAGCAGGGCAAAGATTGATAGAGTTCTGCCAAGAGAACGCACTGATCATAGCAAACACTCTCTTCCAGCAACACAAGAGGCGACTTTACACATGGACATCACCAGATGGCCAACACCGAAACCAGATTGAATACATACTCTGCAGCCAAAGATGGAGAACCTCCATACAGTCAGCAAAAACAAGACCTGGAGCAGACTGTGGCTCAGATCACAGCCTATTGATCGCAAAATTCAGGCTTAGACTAAAGAAAATAGGCAAAACACGGAGACCAGAAAGATATCACCTAGACAGCATCCCTAAAGAATACACGGTGGAGGTGATGAACAGATTCAATGGCTTAGACTCAATAGATAGAGTGCCAGAAGAATTATGGACAGAGATGAGGGACATCATGCAGGAAGCAGCAAAGAAAACCATACCAAAAGAAAAGAAGAGTAAGAAAGCAAAGTGGTTGTCTGATGAGGCTCTTAAAATAGCAGAGGAAAGAAGGAACGCAAAAGCCAAAGGAGAAAGGAAAAACTACAATCATTTGAACACAGAATTTCAAAGAAAAGCAAGGAGAGATAAGGAAAACTACCTAAAAGAACAGTGCAGAGAAATGGAGGAAAACAACAAAAGAGGCAGAACCAGAGATCTTTTCAAAAAAAATCGGGGAAATTAAGGGAACATTTAAAGCAAAAATGACCATGATAAGGGACAAAGAAGGAAAGGAGCTAGCTGATGCAGAAGAGTAGTTATTAAAGAGTTGAAAGTGCCATTCTTTTGTATTTTGCCCAAAATGTTTAATTGGCTTGATCTGGATATTTGCTTTGCCTTTCTTCTTATGGCTTCCTTTAGTCCCACCAATATGAAGGCAATAAAAACCTCTTTATATTCTCATTGGTTATCCCTTTGATGTTTCATTTTATTATGCATTGTTTAGTCTTCCCTGCCAGGAGCAGAAGGTGTACTATTTGGATTGAGGTTATATTTGCATACAGTGCCCTTTTGTTTGGATCGTCGTTCAGTTTTCTCAGTAGTCTCCAAGCTATCTGGCTGCTTCTTGCCATGTCAAGTTCTGTTACAATGTCTATCCAATCAGTTATTCATTTTGTTTCTGCAAGAATCGAGATCGAATTTCTCTCAGCTTTTATTATGTGTTCACTAAAAGCATCTTTTGCAAAATGTGAAAAATAGTCTATGTACAGTATTGGGCTTTTGTTTCTGAAGTGAGATCTGGGATGTAGTTGGCCTTAGAACCTCTTGGAATGGAGGTACAGTGGAACCTTGCTTAAAAAGCATAATGTGTTCAATGTAAGCGAGGTGCTCTTTATGTGAGGTTTTACTGTATAAGAACATTCCAAAATGTAGGCTACAAATTGGCCATAGTTCTTTGAAGCACAACAGCATCTAGCATTGTTGTAAACTTTTCTTAGCAGGCTTTTTTGAAATTATATCTGCTATGGAATGATATATGTTGAGTTTAGATGGCTAAGTAGACCTGACATAGATGCTGAATGTTGGGATTGGGTCACCTATGTTCTTAATGCACTGTTGAGCTATAGCAGGGGTGCCTAAACTATGGCCTGGGCCTCAGATTCGCCCAGTTGTTGCTCTTGGAAGTGGAAGTAAAATGCTCCCGTATGGGCGTGTTTTACTTCTGCTTTCGGGAGCAACAAGGACTTTGTAGGCCAGATGAATTGGAATCGGGGCAGATCCAGCCCCCAGGCCATAGTGACCAGCCCCCTGAACCATGTGACTAGACCACGGCCCAAAAGGTTTGGGCACCCCTTCGCTATACGCTCCAATTTGTTTAAAAAAATAATGGATTGTAGCCTCTCTTCCACTGAATAAATGAACTGAATAGTTTAGGATCAGGTATCAGGTACAAAATGGGATTCTGCTCATTTTATAGCTTTGCCATTTTATCATATTCATAGCCCCAATTTTTGTCGTGGCTGTTAAAATCTCCAGCTAGAGAGTGAATGTTTTCAATTTTCAATGGTATATTACATGGTTTATAAATCAATGTTACTATATACTCAGCCAGTTCAGCTATCAAGATTTCTATGGTGTCCTCTTCGAT
This sequence comes from Bradypodion ventrale, assembly GCA_035047345.1. NCBI lineage: Eukaryota > Metazoa > Chordata > Lepidosauria > Squamata > Chamaeleonidae > Bradypodion > Bradypodion ventrale. Next base: position 225,850,340 of record JAWDJE010000003.1, on the reverse strand, counting down.
ATACCTGAAGATACCTAGTCTTTTAAAAATGGTACTTCCCTATTGTTTGTGGGGCTTCGCAGCAACTAGACAAATCCTCGTTCTTTTAAACATTGTAGCTTTTTTAAATTGGGGTTTTAATGGGTTTTTAATGTTTTGGACTACTGTGCTGTTTTTAATGTTGTGAGCAGCCCAGAGTCGTTTTGAGTTGGGCGGCAATACAAATTGGAGAAATAAATAAATAAATAAATAAAAATCATAGAACATTTTGATCATCACTAATCAGTTAACTCTGTGAGTTTCTTGAACACACAGGATATCACATTTCCATTTGGGACAAAATGAAGCTAAGAGTTCCTCTTTAGATGAAGATATGCTTTCTGTATTAGTAGAATCTATTGTCATTTGTCGCCTCCCTGAAGAGTAGAAAATATTAAGTACGCTCGGATGTCTCTTGGACAACCATGTGCAACTAGCTAATCCTTCCTATCCAGGAGTGTTACACTGTAAAGTTGCTTTAGTTAATTGCTTCTTAGGATACGAAGATTTTTGCAATCAGACAATTTGTTAAAATGCATCCAGAGGCAGGCTCAGTAGAATCATTTTTCAACTTTTAAGAGTCACTTTTATGGACAAATACTACTTCTAAATGATGGATAATAGACAGCAAGATTGCTATGTTGTATCAAACATGCATGGATTATCTTTGCTGGAAGATAGAAGGTTAACTTGTCTGCAAAATAATTGGGGTGCTTTATGGTATATGCTGCCTGGTGTATGCCCATTAAAATAAGACTTAGACAAGCTGAGAGAGGATTTTTCTTCTCCTGGGAATTATTCATTGTCTCATTCTTTTTATTCACTGCCTGATCTAAAAAGAAAAAAAACATGCCTAATCATAATTTATCTATAGGATTTACAACAGCGAGAACAGAGCAGATGGTGCTTAATAATGTCACACATTAACACAACAAATTTGTGGCCTAATTCTACAGACATCATAGACTATAGAATTCTTGCTTAGAATACTCAGTAACACACACACACACACACACACACACACACATACATACACACACTGTATATGTACACATCAAGGGTTTTAATGACTCTTAAAAAAAAACCACCCTGATAAACAGAAACACCTGAAGCAGAAATTACTACCTGTGTCATTTCCATTATTGGCATGTTTGATTTAATCATCAAGGATTGAACATTTTGTCCAGGAGCAAGAAATTAAATCTGTTTCCATACACTAAGGAAAGGGCTCAGGCTCAACTTATAAACAAGTGTTTGCCAGAATCCTTTTGGCTGATTCTGCTATTATAAGTGCAATTGCAGGGGTGAATTACAGCTAGTTAAAAAGTCAGCATGTGTATTCTTCATTATGTGTGAGTTAGTGTGCAGGGAGAGGATACAAGTGGCAACTTGTTAACTAGTTCAAATTTTCTACTGAAATATATGCTGTCACACTTATTCTAGAGTACCTAACCAATAGAATTCTGGCCAATAAATAAATATCTATATCAGAAGAGGCCAGATGCATCGCCTTTAAAATCATTATTTTTATAGATGTTAGACATTTCAAAATATATTCCCTGAACTGTAAGGACCAGAAAATTGCTGTTTAAGAAATTAAGTTGAATTATTTCACCAACATTTTACTTTATGCATTTACTGTGCTTGATAAGAATCAAAGCAAATTCCTACATGAGGTTAATAATTTTCTTGATCTACCAAAACAGGATGAATTTGATTGAAGTGACAAGTTCACTATGGTGAATTCTTCATTTTAAGCTTTGTGACTGAAGGAGATAACTTTTGTCTTTGGTTTGTGTGAATCACTGAATCACCATAGTCAAGCATGATGCAAGCCTAAACAAAGAAATGAACATGAAGCAGACAGGATGCTCAATACCTGACACTAAGAAGATGTTGAACTTTACCTCAAGTGCTTCTTGTTGCCTTTTTGATCATACTGTCTGCTAGTGCTACCACGCCTTTTAAAAAATCTGATCGTTGTTCATAATTCACTGGGTTCACTCCCATCTCCAAGCCTGCGATTCAAGTCTAGCATGGAATTGAAAGGATAAAGAAATTATACTGGGCACTTCATTAACTAAAGTAAAACTCATAACTTCAGACAAGCCTGCAATTACTAGCTGCACTATTTCCAATGTTATGGCTTGGTTTTAAAAGACATACTATGAACATGTATAATTTTGCATTTCAAAATCAGTCTAATGTCACCATTGAAACTAGGGGATAAAATGGAATTTTGTTCTGTGATGCCAAAGGCATTTCTGATCTTATTGCTTCTTTAACAGCCTTCTGTCTGCTGGACTGTGATCCCCGATGAAGTGTTCAGGCATTGCAAGCGCGGCGCCAAAATGGCCGCCGCGCCCTTTGCGGCCCCCCCCCACAGGACAGAGAATCCGGGTAGTTAGGGGCGTGGCCAGCTCCCTGATAAAAGGGGTGGCCACGAGGCAGCCGAGCTGCCATTTTACCTCAGCGACGGAGCGGAGAAGTTTTTCCCCCTGTGGCTCCGTCGCTCTTTAACTTACCAGGAAGCCTTTGGCGGCGATTTTTTCCTTTTTGGCTTCCCTTTACTCCTGGTAGAGATGCCTTCGAAGAAGAAGGCAGCTTCGAGTGCGGCTCGCGCTGTCAGGAGGCGCAACCCAGGTCGGAGGACCGCGGTGCCGCCTCCTCAGCAGCCGCCTTTGCCCCTGCCGGGATCGGCGGAATGGGGTCTATTGCCCCTTGGCCCGGAGCGGGCGAACAGAGTGCGGGCGCGGTAGGGGATCCGGCCCGCGGCCCGCGAGCGGTGGACACCGCTCCTGCATCTCCCCACCAGGTTGGGCCTGCTCCTCTTGGGTCGCCGCCTCCCCCGGGGCCCTCTAGCCTTGGGGGGTGGTGCGGCCCCCTGCCTTGGCAGGTTTCTCCACCGACCCTGCCGGGCTTCGGTATTGGCCAATGGCCATATTCGGGTCCTGGGGTACAGGGACCTGTACCCACGTCTGGACCGTGCGGGCCGGCCGGCCCTTGGCCCCAGGTCACCGTGGAAGCATTACTGGCCCGCCTTGCGGCCCTTGAAGCGTCGTTGGCTCGGGCCAGTCAGGCGCCCCCCCCCCCTTTTTGGGGTTCCTTTTGAGGCGCTGTCGGCAGGAGGACAACAGCCGACAGGGAGGGTTGAGCTGCTGCAGGCGCGTGGCGCGGTTTCGGCCACTGCCTCGCAGCTCCCCAGCCAGCAGCCAGGTGCGGGTCAAGCCCCGGTGATGAGCTCTACGTCGGTCGTGAGCTCCGACGCCCCCAGTGGGCCGGAACCCCCGGTGGGGGCGGCCCGCGGGGGTGCAGCATGTGAGTATACAGTGTAAGTGAGTACATCCACACACATCCCCGGGGCCCCGTGGTGGGGGGTGTTCCCTACCCTGAGGGTCATGTTTGGGGTGGCTGGGTTGGTCTAAGCTCCTATTCCTTACTGCTAGTGACCACTTGGCACAGGCCGCCAGGGAGTAAATTTGGCGGGGGGAGTATGTGGATATCTTCTCACTCCTTAACAAGGTGCCCACCAAGGAGAGATGGAGGGGCGGAACGAAAAGGATAGTGGCAGGCACGTTGTCGCAAGCCACCAAGTATGTGGGCCAAATGGTCGCCGGCCTGCATCATATGCATGGCGGTGTACCTTAGGGCCCGGCCGGATCTGGCAATTCCGATGGTCCTGTATTTGGGCAACATCTACCGGGCGATGGTTTACTTTCCGGGCCCAGCGTGGTTGGCTTGTGACAAGGAATGCCGTAGGCGGATTCCCCCACACCCTGGGGATTAGGCGGGATGAGCCAGGCCAGAGCCTGCGGTTTTTGTACTTTACGCCCACGCGCCCTGTGCCCGGGGAGATATACCATTGTGGGCATGCGGTTCAGCGGGCGGCCCCAGCATAGGTCACCTGCCATGGGGCGGGGCGGGGGGGTTCCAGCCCGCCTGCCGTGCTGGACTTTCTTGTCCAATGGCTCCTCTAATGGGAGGACTTGTATATACAGACAGGAATGTCCCACCTGTGTTGGCCCCCATGCGGCCTCTGCCTGTCCCAGGCATAGAAGGATGCAGGGCAGAGGGTGGGGCAGACAGGGGGCTTGCAAGACTGCCGCAGATGGATCTAGTTCACCGAAGGGCTCCCTCCCCATTTGAGGTGGACATGTTGGGGCGTTGGCTCACATGGTACCTGAAGGGAGAGGATGCGGGTTATCTCCTTCAGGGTTTTAGGCAGGGGTTCCGGATCTTTTTCATGGGTAACGGGTCCCCTCAGGATGCCCCCAATCTTTTATCCCTTAAGGGGAGGGAGGAGGTGGCTGCTGCCAGCTTTGACAAAATGGTCTATGCGGGCAGGGTCGTGGCACTGTCCCTGCACCCCCGTCCCGGGGAGCATATTATTTCAATGATGCCATGCCTTTTGACTATTCCATTGGGGCTCGGTATTCGAGCGTTTCACCATTTTTACTAGATTGCGCTTTTGTCCGCAGGTAGGGTCCCGGTCTGTAGCCCATTCCCTGGATGGTTTTATTCGGGGCTGAACGGGGCTGGGACACGTACCCACGTCTCCTCAACACATTTCAGACGCTAATGGAGGAACTTGGTGTCCCTTTAGCGCCCGAAAAGACCGAGGGCCCATCTCCACAGCTAGTATTCCTGGGGTGGAGAGCAACACGATAGCGCAGGATTCTAGGTTGCAGCGGGATAAGGTGTCAAGGCTAGTGGCCCTTGTCGCGGTCTTGCTGGCAGAGTGCATGGCATCACTGAGGGAACTTCTGGTGCTACATGGTCACCCCAGTTTCGCTGGCAGGGTCGTCGCACCGGGCAGGGCATTTGCTCTGCGCTGGTGCGACGCTATGGCGGGATTATCCAGGCCCCACCACAGGCTCAGATTTACCCGGGGTATCGGGGCAGACGTGCTTGTCTGGCCATAGATCCAGAGGTAGTTCAACGGGGTGTCACTTTGGGGTCTGATTTCCTGGCTCCCCCTTGCTTTTAGATGCAGTCCGATGCCTCAGGATTCCTGGGTTTCTGGGATGTACTTCAATTGAAAGTGGGCCTATGGTGGGTGGCCACCATCCTGGGCAGGCAAGGGTCGCCTGCATGGTCTCACGTATCTGTAATGTTTCCCTATCCTGGGTGCTTTGATGCTATGGGGCAATCGGTGGGCCAACACGGTTGTGCAACTTTGGCATGGCAACGCGGCTGTTTTCCGCATCGTCACTGCACGGAATTCCAAATCGCCCGGGGTTATGGAGCTAGTTAGTTGGTTTGTGTTATGCAACCTGTGCCTCAACGTTCCCTTCAGGGCCAGGCATGTCCCAAGGGTTGATAATGATATTGCTGCTGCTTTGTCCCGCCTGCAGATCTCCCGGTTCCGTGCCTCGGCCCCCGGATGCGGAGGAATTTCCCTCGCCACTCCCGGATGTGAGATGGACCGTTGGCAAGGAGGGGTGAACCGGGCGATTGGCCTGTCACTAGCGCCATGCATGAGTAAGGCGTATCACCACGCATTTAGTTCCTTAGAGTATTATGTACCCGATTCTGACTGCCAGGAACCTGGCCTTTTCCAGTAGCCCATGTTCTGCGGTTCACGATTTACCTGTATCCCCAGGGCCTTTGCACCATGCACCATAGCATCTCAGCTGTCGGGTTGGCTTTTAGGGCCAAAGTGGGAGGTCGTGTGGACAGCACCAATGACTTCCGGGTGAGACATGTTGGGAGGGGTGGGTGCGCGTGCCCGGGCGTTTCCTGGGCGACCGCCACCCCATTTACCCAGGGGGTTTATGACCCAGTTGGCCCGGGGCTGGCCTGGCCTCTGTTTTGATAGATGAGGCAGCCCACTTCATGCGGCTACAACGGTGGCCTTTTTGGAGCCCTCCGCGTCGGCGAGCTTGAGATGCTGAGTAAGGCGGATGCAAGAGTTTCCCAGGGTTTTTACCCAATTGGCCCGGGGCTGGCCTGGCCTCAGTTTTGATAAATGAGGCAGCCCACTTTATGCGGCTACAACGGTGGCCTTTTTGGAGCCCTCCGCATCGGCGAGCTTGAGATGCTGAGTAAGGCGGATGCAAGATTTTCCCAGGGTTTTTACCCAATTGGCCCGGGGCTGGCCTGGCCTCTGTTTTGGAAATGAGGCAGCCCACTTCATGCGGCTACAACGGTGGCCTTTTTGGAGTGCTCCGCGACAGCGAGCTTGAGATGCTGTATAAGGCGGATGCAAGTGTAGGGCACTGGAACTCGAGGATGTCTATGTTGCCAAAGACTGGGCCCAGTTGAGGATGCGCTCCTCTAAGACAGATCAGCATGGCGTAGGCAGTGGTGTAAGACTGCTACGGTGTTCTTTGGCAGACATCTGTCCGGTTGGTGCCCTACAGGAATTCCTGGCACTGCGTGGCAGGCACCACGGCCCGTTTTTCTGTCACCAAGATGGGTCTCCCCTTACTAAATTTCAGTTTTGGAAGGTGACAGCCAGAGCCCTCACCAGGGTGGGCCTACCAGGTGCCCGTTTTGGCACACATTCATTCCGTATTGGTGCAGTCGCTACAGCAGCTGCTTTTGGGTACTCTGGGGCTGACATACGCAGCATGGGGAGGTGGGGCTCGCAATGTTTTCAGTTTTATGTGCGCCCACTCCCGCCATGAGTACCAATCCAGTCACCTTACCGTCTTTTTCTCAATTTTTCTCGATTTTCTTACAGACCCTGGGTGTTGTATTACACCGGTGGCAGTATGGCTGGTGGGCCACAGCTATGTGCACAGGGCAGCGCGTTACGCTGCGGCGACAGAGTGGGGACCCCGACTGGGACTGGGTGAACACGCCAGTCTCACATGGCATGGTAAGCCTGGGATGTTATGGCGGGAGCTGCGGCCTTTCCCTTTTTCTGGCCTGAGTGCTGACCCGCCTGACATTCTCATCATCCACCTGGGGGGCAATGATTTGGGCCAGGTCACCGGCTTATCGCTCACGCATGCGAATTGCGGGGACCTCGCCTACTTGCATTATGTCTGGCCTGCCACAACCCTGATTTGGTTGGACATTATCCCGCGCCTTTCTTCTGGAGGGTGCGTTCACCTCCTGGCCCTTGACCGCGCTAGGCGCACGGTCAACAGGGTGGTGGCGCGGTTTCTTGCCAACGGGGCTTGGGGACGGGTCAGTCATCACCCCGATATTAGCTTACAAAATTATGACTTGTATGCAAGGGATGGGGTCCACCTGTCGCGAGGAGGTATGGACCTCCTGTTGGGTGATTGGCGAGCAGGCCTGTCGACCGAGCTGACGGTCTGGGTGGGGGCGTCAGGTCTTCTTTGAAGCCCCTCCGTGTGGCGGGTAGCACTGGTAAGGTAAACAGTATGACCCACAGGTATCCGGCAGGTTCGCAATTGACTGGACAACACTAGACAGGAATAAATTAGTTAAACGTTGTCCGGTCAACGACGAACCAGGCGACGGGGTGATGACGATTGCTAACCAGCATGCATCACCCCTGTGATTTCACGGATACGCGTCAGAGGGTGGGGTCATGAGTTAGTTATTGACTACGGTCAACAATTTGTTTGTTGTCAACAAACAAATTGATACAAATTGATACATTGTAACCAATTGCCGTTGGCAATTTTGGGGTGGTACCTTACCAGTGTTACTTCGGCCTGCTTGCCTTATGAATTATGATTGGTCGTTTTACCAATACAAATTTATAATTCGGACTAGGGCATTGAATCAATAAATGTGGCCCGATGCTGTTATCCACTTTCAATGTTGTCTGTGTCCGTTATTGGGGGGTGCGCCTGCAATGCAAGCGCGGCGCCAAAATGGCCGCCGCGCCCTTTGCGGGCCCCGCCCCCACAGGACAGAGAATCCGGGTAGTTAGGGGCGTGGCCAGCTCCCTGATAAAAGGGGTGGCCACGAGGCAGCCGAGCTGCCATTTTACCTCAGCGACGGAGCGGAGAAGTTTTTCCCCTCCACCCCCTCCCTAGTTAACAGTGTGATATTGTGGTCGCTTCGGGGCCGGGTGGGAATTTTTGGCTGGGACCCATATTGGCTTCCGGGTCCTGGCTTTTTTGCCCATCCCACACTGTTGCTATGGTTTGATATAGGGGTCTTTCTATGTTCCTAACGTTGACTTTGGTCACATTGGCGGGTAGCACTGGTAAGGTAAACAGTATGACCCACAGGTATCCGGCAGGTTCGCAATTGACTGGACAACACTAGACAGGAATAAATTAGTTAAACGTTGTCCGGTCAACGACGAACCAGGCGACGGGGTGATGACGATTGCTAACCAGCATGCATCACCCCTGTGATTTCACGGATACGCGTCAGAGGGTGGGGTCATGAGTTAGTTATTGACTACGGTCAACAATTTGTTTGTTGTCAACAAACAAATTGATACAAATTGATACATTGTAACCAATTGCCGTTGGCAATTTTGGGGTGGTACCTTACCAGTGTTACTTCGGCCTGCTTGCCTTATGAATTATGATTGGTCGTTTTACCAATACAAATTTATAATTCGGACTAGGGCATTGAATCAATAAATGTGGCCCGATGCTGTTATCCACTTTCAATGTTGTCTGTGTCCGTTATTGGGGGGGTGCGCCTGCAATGCTGGACAGCTCCTCTGCCTTTTACTACACCAGCCATCGTAGATGACATTTGCTAATTCTGCTGGACAGCTCCTATGTCCTTCTACTCTTTAGAGCAGGGGTGGCCAGCCTTTTTACGTCGCGGGCCTGACCACGTCCCTGGGCAGCTGAGCAGGCTGGACCATGCCCCCCAGAAGCAGAAGCAGGCGCATTTACGGCTGTCATAAATGCGCCCGCTTCCACATTTATGACAGCTGTGGGTGTTTTTGCGCATGTGATGTAAACATGCCTGCTTCCACTTCCAGGTGTGGCAGAGGCGGTGATGGGCCGGATGGGATGGCATCGCAGGCAGTGTCCAGCCCGTAAGCCATAGGTTGAGAACCCCGGCTCTAGAGTGATAGATTTTGGCTTTCAAAATCTAGCTACCCCACCAAGCATAAAAGGAGAAAGGGGACAAGAAAGGGGAAGCCCTGTTGTATGAATAGAACCTCACATTTTTCTACATAGCAGCAATTATATATTTCAGCTGGAAATGAAGAATTAGACGAGGTTTACTATAGTTCAGTAGAACTCAGGCCAGCCTGCACTCTGCATCTTTTCAGAGCCATTCAAGAAACAAAAATGTATTATAATTACATTATTGTATCTTTTTAGTTACTTAATTGGACTTATTTTCCTGGACATCTATTCAGTTTTTTTTGGTTCTGTCCCAATATAGTCCCTCAGTTTAAATTCATTTTAGATGTTCCAAAACTTCTGCTATGTCCTCTTTTTCTTTCCAAGCCTTGGCATGCCTTTATTTTTACAGTGATTGTATTATTCCTCATTTTTGAAATGGAATGCTGTTTTAATATGACATGACAGTTGGATCTTCAAGATAAAATATAGATTTGTTGTGGTTTAACGACTAATATGCCAGCATATTTACATCTGCCTTACTGCTACTTTCAAATGGGTAGCCATTTGGTTCTTTACTCTCTGTGAGCGAAATCATATAAGCTAGATATAACTAATCAAATCACCTGTCTGAATGGTTATTTAGCTCAGCCAATGGATGGCTTATTTCCTTACTGTTTGTTGCCAAAGGTCTGTGGTTTTTTTTTCCTCTCCATTACATGGCCAGGTCAAAACCACTTTCCAGCCATAACAAGGATAAGCTCAGGGACAAGAGAAATAGCTTGACAGTGTGAATGCAATACAGCACTTCATACCCACTAGCCAAATAGGGGCAGCAGTTCATCTCAGATACCTGTATAAGGGCAGGAGTTTTCAACCTTTTTAAGCCGGGGGCCAAGTCACACAGACATTTTGGCTTTCAAAATTGTCCGCCATGCAAACCGCCCTGAGTCGGGTTGTACCTGAGTGGGCGCTATATAAGCGCAAAAATTAAATTAAATTAAATTAAAATTTTCAGGGCCTGGACAGCCATTTTGCCCTTCCTCCACCACATGGTACTTCCTTGCATGGTGGAGACGGTGGGTGGGTGGGGCACATGAAATAATGCCGCAGGCTGCATATGGCCCACAGGCTGCAGTTTGAGAATCTCTGTATTAGGGAGTAACGTCTTTCCCCACCTGATCATGCATATTAGGCAAATGCAAGAAAGGATTGTTGCCGTCAGTCCTACACATATTTCAAGTTAATGCTAAAAGCAATATGTTTTGGCTAGCTGTATTAAGTGACTGTGGATGCCAGGGAGACTGTGTGTGAGGCTAAGTACCTTGCTTCGGCTGTGTCATGGCATCAGCTCCAAATCTGAGTGCAAGGTGGCACTCTGTACTTCTAGTCATTGACTTTTTAAAAAGAGAGTTTTTGTTCCCATGTGATTTAAGCCATATTGCCAGGCAGGCAGGATGAAGAAGATAGAAACAGAGCTACTAATTCAAAGAGGTTAAGTCAAGTAACACTTTTTTGTTTGTTCAATTATAGCAGCATATCTTTGTAGATAATAACCTCTCACTGTGGGAGCACATGACAATATGGCTTTTCTAGGAGCAAATGAAATGACCTCTAAAGCTTTCAAAATGTGACTTTAAAAGGTGAGAAAGTCTTCTGGCTAATTTTGCAAACGCAGCATTTAAGGAATTCTTGCCTCCATCAATCAAGCTAGTTAATTATGTTATTACAGTGAATGGAGAAGAAAGTAATATTCAACCTGCAAAGTTAGGTTCAGATATATTTTAGATACTCTTTAAGGCAGGAGTTCTCAACCTTTTTAAGCCAGGAGCTGGGTCATGCTCCCTCAGATAGCTTCAGAGGCCAGATGGCCATTTTGCCCTTGCTCCACCACATGACACTTCCTGGTGTGGTGGAGGTGATGGGGGCCCCACATGAAATGGTGCACGGGCTGCATCCTGCCCACAGGTTGCAGGTTGAGAATCCCTGCTTTAAGGTAATTCCTTAACATAGAAATTAATGGCATTGCACTTGAACTAGTACAATATTTTGAGTGACACAAAGAGAAGCCTTTAGGTCACATTTATATATCCATTTGATGTTGGTTCCATCAGGGAAAAACCTTCTCAAATCTTCAAAACATTTCATTTGCTGCTCATGGGTCCTTTGAGTGGGAAACTGCCTCTCAAAACTTTCCCGGTTTACATATACCCCATGGAAATATAGGTTCTGCATCATGTTTTATCTTTTTTATTACTGAACTATGAACAAGCAGCACCCATATCTCTACATAATTTGTGTTATGCAAGGTATTGATTGTATTTCATAGATGATGTCCAATATATGAAATGAAAATATATAATTTAACTATAATTGTGTTAAATTATTGTACTTACAACAACTTGTACATAAGAGAACAGTATAATTAGAATAGTTGCATAATAATAATAATTTCATGTCAGAAATTATTCTGTGTTGAAAGGATTTTTGCTGGAGAATCTCCCCTCACGGGATGCCCGAATAAGGCTCCTTTCATTTCCCCAAGAGCTGGGACAGAGACGGGCACTCAATCCATCATGCAGTACTAGGGTCTCGACCTGCCAGCCTTCCAATGATTGCTACATACGTACTTGAAAACATTGAATGGATTTGTTTTAGTAGTTCTACATGCGTCTTGCAGCTGATCTTAAAATTATTAGACTTTCCCCCGTTTTTCCATTTCCCAAGAGGTGATGAAACACAATACTGTGGTACAACTTTCTCACAGTATAAATAGTTAGAATCTTTACTTTGTTAATGTTTAATGTTCCTTAAAGTGAGACATAAATATGTTTTTAATTAAATGTGCCTTTCCCCCCAAAATTTAATTTCCTTCCTGGCAAATGTCATTCAAGCAATTTAAAGTGTGGTTTTCACTGCTTTGCCATTGTAATTTTCCACTCACCTTTCTAAATAATTGAATCTGATTCTACTGCCCTATTACAAGATGTTGCTTGTACCATCCTATGCATTTTAAAATAATGTATTGATGTGTATTTTATCTGGTACATTAATTTTTAAAAAAAATTGTGATTCCTCTCCCTGCCCATTTTCTATTGTGGTTTAATGGTTCTTATACCTCTTGTATACTGCATGTATGCTGATGTCCTAAATTAAAAGGTACATTAGATAGATTATCAGTAAATAAGTAGTAATTTATACTCAGATATAAGACCCAGTAAGATAACTGGAGCTTAATGCAAAGTACAGATGTAAAAAATTGCAACCTAGGTCACTCCTAAACTCTGTGCTGGAATCCTTTCAGTCATTTCCCCTGTTATTAGAGTGATTTAATTTGCTCACTGTTTCTAATGATTTATTGTTCTAAAGAAAGTATTTTATGTTTTCTTACTATATGTTTCCTCCGCTTCTTGGGTGTAAAGAAGTAGTCTATAGATATTGACCAGAATCTTACCACTGATTGACACATTCCTTAGGAAAGCCACATAACTCTTAGTGACAAATTGTTGCTTGTTGATGAGACTCACTGAAGAAGACAATACTGGTATGAAAAGCTAAAAGCAGTAGCAGGGGACAATGACCAAATATGAGATTAATTGATCCCATAAAGGAAGCCACTGTTGTGAGTCCAGCGCCCGGCCCGGTTCTGGCCCCCGAACCGGCCCACCTTGGGTATGAGGACTCTGAGGATGAGGGGGAGGAGCTGGCAGGATCCCCCTCTCCAGGAGTGCCCTCCTGACATTGCCTCAGCCTCCGTTGGAACTCCAGCAGCCGCAGCTCACAGCTGATGAGGTGTGGCTGGACGCTAGACATCGGAGCAAGGCAAAGCGTCTCCAGCAGAGGCAGAGAGAGATGAGGGCCAGGAGGTAATTAGGAAGCATTGGGCCAAACCCCATGGGGGGATATAAGGAGCCAGAACGCCGGGTGTGGCTCCGTGATGGACAAAGTTTGAGCTTCCCTGTCCCTGTTCCTGTTTGCTTGTCTCCTCGGTTTAATGAAACTCTGGACTGGATTTTTGGACGGAACTTGGACTTCTCTTGGATATACCATGCTGTGAGTGTTTCCCCAGCGGGGAAAGTAAGAGGGAGGGGGAGACAGAACAGCCACAGACTTAAGTTTGCAAGAGCTGAGTTGTTAATGGTAGGATATTTTGGAGTCTCTCATTCACTGAGTTGCCATGGGTTGGAGGCAACTTGATGGTAAACAGCAGCAGCAGCAACAACAACAACACAAAGTTGCTGGTTGTTTTCCTGAGCATGACTACCAGCACCTTTTTAATGAGTATAGTATCAATTTTCTGCCAAGATTACATTATTTTCCTTATTATTTATTTTTAATTTTTGTTTTATTTTTATGCCACCTTTCTCACAGTGAAGGGATCATACAGAAGTGCAAATTGGCAATAGGACTCTAGCCAAGAAATTAAATATACAACAGTGTTTGGAAAATGGATTATATGGTCCACCTATAAACAGAGATGAGCACTGAACCCTAGAGTCAGATATGACTGGCTTTTGAGCAAGGGTGACCTTTACCTTTACCTATAGGAGAGCACACTAGATATTTGTGAGCCTTGTCCAGGCATTCCCATTCTTGGAATAAGTTCTTCCACACTTCCATCATCTTATGGAGAGTGAAAGGATACTTTGTCATTTGTTAAATCTTCCTCAGGCAGCAGATCTGATTAGTCAGGTGTGGAGAAGTCCATGATGCTACTATCAAGTTTCAATCTCTTTAACATGGCTAGAAAGCTCTTTGTGATTTTTATGAAATAAGTACATAACTCTGTTTTGTTCTGAAAAGGGAATTTCATAGGTTTGATCTTGATAATAAACATTTTGATTTTAAAAGCAGTTTTTGTTTAGCAACCCTAGCACAAAGATGTGCGGATTGTAGAATTTGGGATTTGGGACAAATGTTTTCTCCTGGCAGAAATCCTCTTCTGCCAGCCAAGACCCCTTCTGAAACCTGGTCTTGGATATCTGTCAACAGACAGATCTACCAGGAGCAGGTACAGAAGGGGAGGAATGAGGAAGGAATGAGGTGTGCTAGATCCAAACATATGTTCCAACAAAGGAACCAAGTTTCTATATTGCACAAAATTAGGTGAAGGTAGATAGTCTTAATTAAAATACAACAAGTCAAGACTGGAGAGGTTTAGATTCAATACAACTTTGCTTGGCCTAACATCATCTACTTACAGCTGAGTTTGTCTTTGTTAAGTAAATGTCAACACTGTAGTACTGCATTTATAACCATACACATCTAGCTTGTTATTGATTTTGGGTTTGTAATGTTAGATACCAGTGTCCCTCTTCTTGGCTTTAAATATTTTATTAAAGCTACTGTCAATGGGGAAAAAACAACAACAACAACACACACACACACACCCCAATATAGTTCTTTGAACTCGCAATTTATTCAAAAGGTGTGGTAGGAAAAACACACTGGATTGGAATCTAGTCAGTATTTGCATTGATTCATGTCATGAAAGGGTTTTTACACAGCAAAGTGATATTGAAATATTCCATTATCTTTCTGAAAGCAATGCACATTTGGTATTGCATAAGATAAATGGGTCTTATTAACTGAATCAAAGGATACAGTTCTGTACAACATCAGATTGTAAAATGGCTTTCAAAATAAATATAATTAAAATGAGGATGTCTTCTAAAATTAGTAATTGTTTTTCTGTTAAACAAGTTGTTAGTAGCAGAAAATGTCTTTACCATTATGAACCAAATAATAGAGATTGTAATAATAGGTTTAAATTAACACTGTGGGAAAACATTTACTGTACATTGTAAATTAAATATGGCATTAAGAAGTCTAATTTTAAATGCTATGTAATTAACATTTGTTTAACACCTGACAAATTAGAGTAATATAGAGTTTAAATGACTTTATTTATGGCTCAATATTTTAATGTATTCTTCCTTTGATGAATACTGAATGAGGCATTTTTAAAAAATCTCTCTTTCATGCTGTGGCAAACAGTGAGCTAAAATGACCAGGGGAAAAGTCAGAATACAGGAGAACTTAAAATATTAACCAGAAACTTTTACTTTGCCAGTAGTGAGCCACGGTTGTTACAAGATTTAGTAGTGTAATCACAATAGTGGATCATAGCTATATCAAATGTAAAATACTGGAAATGGTTTATGCATAACAGGTGCAGAAGTAATACCTTCTATGCAATAACATATTTCAATCCCTTGTATCCTTGTATGTATCTTCTCAATGCATACATCGCTCCACTAAGTGCTTTGCATCGATATTTGCCTATGTAAATAGATCTTGCCAAAGGTCTTTCTTTTTCTAACAACAGATAACAGAAGATTGCAAGCCAGGCAAAGAAACACTGAAAATACCCAAACGAACAAAACACAAGTTAGTTTTAATATGTGACAAAGAAAGTCTGAGTTTGCACATCAAAGAAATACTGTATCTGTATTGAAGCTAGGCAGAGGGCTCTTCAGAGTTGTATATGGCCATCTGCTTTATTCTAATTTATTACTTTTAAATAAAAGGAATGCTGGTGTTAAACGTGTAAAATTTTGTCCCCAATAAAGGGCCTCTGAGCTGAGCCTCTAAGTCAGCCTGCCACCTCCTGTGCATATGGCAAAAAGGTTTCCCTTGCTCGAAAGCCAGTCGTATCTGACTCTAGGGTTCAGTGCTCATCTGTTTCAAAGCTGAAGAGCCAGCGCTGTCTGCTTCTGCAGACGTTTCCGTAGTCATGTGGCAGGCATGACTAGACACAGAAGTGCACAGAACGCTGTTACTTTCCCACCGAAGTGGTCCCTATTTATCTACTTGCAATGTCTTGCTTTCGAACTGCTAGGTTGCCAGGAGCTGGGACAAAGACCGGAGCTCATTCTGTCCTGCAGTACTCAGGAATCGAACTGCTGACCTTCCACCTCCCAGTCAGCGTCTTAGCCACTTGAGCCACTGCAGTCCAAAAAAGGGTAGACCAAATGAAGTACTGTTACCAAAGCTTAAAGTCGATCGTAGTGATTTGTGACTGAAACTAGGAATTTCATGTTTTAAGCAAAATCTTTGACCAAATGAGCTATCCAGCCCTGTAGCTGTTAAGGGTTACAAGCCCTCTTTAAATTTAGATCAGCCTCTGGTTTACAGGCTGTGGAAAATCTTGGGATAAATAGACCTGATATAAATCTTAGAAGCCAGATTCTTCTGCTTATCTAGTCAGTATGATGCACAAGCTAGAAAAATAGCAATGGATCATGTTGCTAAGGAATTCTGGAAATTGTAGTCTGGGAAAGGTATATTTTCAAAGACAACGCATACCTGTATGTAACATTTGTCTATACTTCCATTTACATATGTAAATCTTAAAGTGATTTACCATGTTTATATTCTGTGAAAATAGCCTAGAGTTCTACTCTGAGTTAAAACATATAAATACAAAACAAGATTGTAAACCTTGCCGAGAAGTTGGGTAATGTACTTGAATGTTTCCAAAATGCTGGTTTTAGGGTTAAGAAAGAGAAATGTATTTTTTATTTTTTTTTTGCTATGGAAGTGGATTTCCTGGGTTTCAAGGTTACCCCAGAAGGCGTTAGGCCCTCTGACTCTAAAGTAAAAGTGGTTTGTTACACAGCCAGAAAGTAATATTGGAGTCTAGGAATCCTCCAATGACTTCAACCTCAGCTCAAAAATAGGCCATGAAATGATTACATGTGTCTAAATCAGAGTGTCTATCTTTCTAGAATGAGGCCACGGAATGCACAGAATACCTCTACCTGGGTTAGAGACCTCATTAATATAATTATTGGTATAGCCTTTCCTTGCAGCTTTTATGACGGCCCTATACCTGCTGTAAAATTTTCTAACTGTAACCAGGTTTATATCTGAGGGGGCTTTCCTCCACTTCTTCTATCCTCTTTTTTCCCACTTCATCACCCATAACTGGGCAGAAAACTAAGGTGAGACACAAGCTCTGCAATGGAGAAGGCAGTTAGGAGCAATCATGTCAACTGTGTGAGTCATCAAGGCATTCCGCCTGGAATCTGGGCTTTGACAGGAGTGCTAAGGAGATCAGAGTGATTTCCATTTTTATCTAAACCCAATCCTAGAATGCAGCTATTGTCTATCTTGTTCATTGCAGGAAAAGTATTTCTGAGCCTCTTAAGGAATAATGGCTGTTGAAAGTTTGGAAGAGATGAAATTAACATAGAACTGTCTGAAGAAGAAGAGCTACTTATAAATCAGGTTGATCAGGTTTGGAAATTATGCAGTGGCTCAAGTGGCTAAGGCGCTGACCTGAAGGCGGGAGGTCAGCAGTTCGATTCCCAAGTACTGCAGGATGGAGTGATTTGTCCCAGCTCCTGCCAACCTAGCAGTTCAAAAGCAAGAAATTGCAAGCAGATAAATAGGGACCACTTCAGTGGGAAGGTAAACAGCGTTCCATGCGCTCTGGTATCTAGTCATGCTTGCCATATGACCACGGAAACATCTGCAGAAGCAGACAGCGCTGGCTCTTCGGCTATGAAACAGAGATGAGCACTGAACCCTAGAGTTGAATACGACTGGCTTTCGAGCAAGGGTGACCTTTATACAAATCAAACAGTTTTCTAATATGATTGCAGTTACTATAACTTATAAGATGTTTGACAGTATGCATTCTTTTGTGTTTTTGGTGTGTTTGTGTATAATTTATTTTAATTATATGACTTATATAAAACTTACCAAGTAATCTTTACCTATAAGAAGGTGGTTGCATCGTGCGTGTCTGGCATACACGGCCACACCCGGCCCAACCATCCTGTACCGAGCCAGCCACACTTACCTTTAGACCCTGTGAGCATTGCCGCAAGGGTCCGGTCGTTGAGAGTGGGGAAACTACCCCACGAAGATGAACAAAAAAACCTACAAGGCCCAGCGTTCTCCGCACCACGCCACACCTCAACCAATCAGGCTGAGGGACGCAAGCACGGAGGATGCCGGGAAAGCACTGCACGTGGAAAAAACCACCACCGCATCCAGGCTCTGGCAACTAAGGCCGGCGCCGACCCCGCCATGACTTCACCGGGGTTGTGGAGAGAAGAGGGAGGCCCTCTTCTCTCCATGGCCCCGTCGCCGGCCCCGCTGCGACTTCGCCAGGGTTGCGAAGAGAAGAGGGAGGCCCTCTTCTCTCCACGGCCCCGGCGAAAAGCTTCCCTTCAGGACACGGAGCCCGAGAACAGCACTCCATTCTCGGCCTCCATCTCCCAGAGGGAAGACAATGCCTTCCACAGAGGGCGAGGGCTGAAAGCTTCGGCCCCCACCCACTGAGGAAAACAAACAGTTTCCCTCCGGGAGATGGAGGACGAGAACGGAGCACCATTGTTGGCCTCCATCTCCCGGAGGGAAAACCATCTGGAGCTCCCCCCTGTGTCTGTGTGTGCCCTCACCGAGGCTATGGGGGGGAGGAAGGGGAGCCCCTCCTCTCCCCATGCAGTTTCGGCATGTGTGTGTGTTTGTGTGCACCCCAAAACCACCCCTACCACCAACACCCAAAATAAACCTGCCCAGCATTGCCAGGCAAAAAATGCTAGTGATAAATAAGAAGAAAAGAGCTGAGGAGGGGGGAGCCTACTCATTTTCTGAATTTTTATAGGTTTTCCACCCCCAGATTTTATTTCCATAACCAAAACTATAAAAAAAACCTCAACATCTTAAAGATCAGTGCCACATATTTGCTATGGGTACAGCCTTACCGCATGCTTAAGCATTCTAAGTGTGTATTAAGCCTAAGTGCACATAATTGTATAAGGTAGGGAGCTCTACATGTACTTAATACCTCAAACCCCTGTATAGTGTTTTTTGTTTGTTTCAGAGCAGTTGCATGCAGTCTCAAAGACAGTAAATCACACAAGCACACAGGATCTGCCACACCAAGTCCTTTTAAGCCAACAAAACAAAACACAACACAACATGACATGACATGACATATATATAATTTTCTTGATTACCTCTGATGAACCTCCTGTCATTATCCATTATAGTGACAGTAAAATTGGAAATGTTTCTTTGTTTGATATAATGTGTATAGGCAGTTTTCATGAGTCATAGAATTTATGGCCTCTAGTACTTGGCGTTGATAATGAAATATCACATTTCAACTTTCACTGGAAGAAAACTGTGTCATACAACTGCAATTATATATCCTTTGCTTTATGCATGAGAATAGCTACTTCGGTATTTTGGTGCCTTTATAAATTTTATTAGAGAAGTAAATGAACTGAGTAATCAGGGTAACTCTTGAGTGTGCTCATATTTATGAATATAGAATCTTTTATGCCACCTTTTAAAACAAATTATGTGCAATGAATTATGATTTTTGTTGTCTTCTTTCCCAATTATTGTGTACTGTTCAAGTCAACTTTTATCAGGTTTTCTTTAAAGGAAAGATGCCAGCAATTCCTACTGCCTTTGTAAATGTTTGTTCCTATGCATATTTATAGAGTGAAATGAAATTATAGGAAGCAGCAGCCAGCATAGAAAACATAGGTTTCATGTAGGGAATCAGTACAAAATATAGCCATGAACCCTAGGAGAAATTCCAAGGTGGAATGATAACATAATAAAGCAAAGTTCATAACTTTGTTAAAGAATAGGGAAAAGGAATGGAGAGCAAGATTAACAGTTAGAGCAGTACAACAGTGGAACCAACTGCCTCCAGAGGTAGTAAGCGCTCCAACACTGGAAGCATTCAAGAGAGAATTGGGCAGCCATCTGTCATATCTAGAGATGTGAAGGCCCGGGGGGAAAAAACCCCCAAAATTGGAAAAAAATGGTTTTCTCCTGTTCTTTTCCTGAAGCATTTTTTGTCCCCCCCCCCGAAAAATTGGAAAAATTGAAAATAAAAATAAAAGATATATTATGGAATGTTTTATTTTAACATGATGAATAAAATATTTTAAGATAAGGCTGGGTTCAAATATTTTATAAATCATTTCTAAAAAAATATGTATGGTATCAGATTATTCTAATTTCTGTGAGGAGCAAATCCTAGGTTCCATAGTTATATTTTATGTTTCTAAAGTAACAGAATGACTTTCAATTTGGAAAAGAAAAAAGAAGTGCTAATGTAGCATTTTTTCAATTTTTCCAAAAATTTCCATTTCCCCCTGGGGAAAAAACGGGTTTTTTCCCCGAGCTTCAAAATTTCCGGAAATTTTACACCTCTTGTTTAGGATTCCTGCATTGAGCAGCAGGATGGACCCAATTGCGTAAAAAACCACTTCCAACTCAGTTATTCTATGATTTAAAAACATAACTATGAATTACTTGTAAACTGACTCCATAATGTTCAATCAAATTCAAATTTTTTTGTTATTGAGAACTTCACACTAAATGAGCACCTTGGGATTTGTGAAAGCATGATCTCTTCTCATTAGTTAAGTTAGAAACCTTATAAAATCCTTAAACAAGTCAGTTTTATTTCTCAATAAAGTTTGTGTTGGGGATTCCAGTGGGTTGTTTTCAGTAGCAGAACTATTTCTGCCAGCAGAACTGAGAGTGGTCAGACCTCCATGTACACGAAGTCTCTGCTGGGGAGCTGAGAAATGCTGTAGAGCCCATTTTTGAATGGCACAACAGAAAGGGAATAGAGAGGAAGAAAGTTCAGTTACACTAATGAACACCCACTAGCATAATATCTGATGTGGATCAGATCTACATTTATAAATGAGTCAGAAGATAAAAGCCCCATTCCAGTTGCAATAGAATCTAGCATTATCAACATGGATAGAGGGGAGTACGCACCTACTCTTATCTGTGAGCAATGACAAGAGAGCTTTGTCTTCATGGATAGATTTGGCATGTGAGCAAGAACCTAGAATTTCCAGTTATTCTCCTTTATCTGTGTTGACAGTACTGGATTTTACAGTGATTGACTGGGACTAGAGAATCACAGACTTGTAGAGCTAGAAGGCATCATAAGGATCTCTTAGTGCAATCCTTTGTCAAAGTAGAAAGTCCATGGCTCAAATACCACCTAACTTAAGTTTGAAAACCTTCAACATAAGAATGTCCACCAGATTCTGAGACAGTCCATTCCACTGTCAAAGAGTCCTTACCATTAGGAAGTGTCTCCTAAGGTTTAATCAAAACCTTCCTGCAATTTGAATACATTGGCTTGTGTCCTGTCTTCTGGAGAAGCAGTAAACAAGATTGCTCTAAGCCTTTCAAATACAGTAATTGACAAATCATTTCCCAACCTTCCATATCACCTCCCAATCATCTCTGTTCTTCACTGAGCTTCATTTTACTAGTTCTTTTATCATTCTCTTGCCCTGTTATGGAAAAATGTTTTGTAGGTAATCCTAGTTATTCATTTCCTCCTTCTGAAGGATGCAGACCTGAATGACACGTCAAAGTTTTAGACAGCTGCTTTAGAGAAAGAATTTATTACTATTTTAGGGGTTTTGTGAAGACAATTATTTCACCTTCAGTTTGACTTCTGGCTGTGGATAAGTGGCAGTTGCCAGAAGACTCAGCGTTACTGTATAGATGTTTGTATGGCAGGATTTCATGGTTAGTGCAAATAATAAAAGTTATGAAGGATGAAGCATCAGTGAATCCAGATTGAAAATTGCTGGGAGGTAAAATTTTAAAACTCATGCTGCAAAGTGAAAAATGAAAATTAACTAGGCATTTTTGGTGAAAGAGAAGTAATTTATTGGATGTAAAATGAAAAGCTATGAGAGTAAACATCAATCTCATCTTAGACACATGTCACTGATTGATGTTTGCTCTACACAACAGCCTAGAGGTAAACTGTTTGAAATAGCACAGTAAGTGCTTTATCTGTCTAAGGGAAAGAACAGTTTGATATGGTTCTTTTAAAAAAAGATCCTAGTACACCCTCATGTTCAATCAAAGGCAAAACAATAAATCAGAGTAATTGTTTCACCCTGTGGCATTTCTGTTTGTAAATGGAGGAAAAAATATTGTAGAATCTTCAAATTAACTTGTTTAAACTAGGTGAAAAGACTAAAAAGTCACTTGAAGCACAAGTATACCCTTTTTATTAATCATGTCACGAGTCTATCAAAAGCTTGTACTTTTCTTTACTTGCACTATAGCCTATGTCTTCACTTCAAAGTGCTTTTAGCAATGGGAAGTAAAAAGCTTCTGGGAAATCATTATAAGCCAGTGATGGCGAACCTTGGCACTCCAAATGTTCTTGAACTTCAATTCCTAGAAGTCCTGATCAGCAGGAGTGCTGGCTTGGGCTTCTGGGAATTGAAGTCCAAGAATGCCTTAAGTGGCAAGGTTTGCATTTACTGCTATAAGCCATTAGCAACGCAGAGTTTATGAGCATTCCTTATTTTTATTTAGCTGAAAGTGATCCTGATGTCAATAGATTGCCCAACAAAGGAGCTGAACACAGTTCATATATTGAAAAGCAAAAGTAAACTATGTCTGTTAAGTTTCCATACTATTGAACTATTTAAACTTGATGATCACTTAATGTTATTAATGTTATTAAGGTGTTGCTGTGTAACCTACCATTACTATAGGAGTATATGATGCTACTCTGTGATAGCTGAAAGCCTGCTGCGCTGTTACACAAAAGGTGTAAATTATGGAGGTGAATTGTCTCAAGTTCAGAAATCTTTGGAGTCATTATGTGTTGTATGAGGTGTATGCAACGGATAATGTCTACAGAGATTTTGCTTAACTTGAGGCAATTCTTCTCTGAAATTTCCACATTCTGTATAACAGTGCAACAGGATTTCAGTCACTGAGCTAGACTGTTGGTTCTTTCTAGTTCAGTATTGTCTGTTCGGACAGGAAGAAGGCCACACTAACAGCTATTTTTCAGCCATGTTATTTGAGGGATGTACTATATTCAGTGAAGACTTTTCCATTCAGTAGTGTCTGTGGCATACCTGTCAAGTTTTGGGAAATTTCTGTCAAATAAGGGAAATTTCCCAGCCAAAACAGGAAACTGGACAGCTGTGCTTATCCTGTGCTGGTCTCCAGTCTAACTCCAGTCTAATTGCAGTCTAACTAATCTGGGATGACGGCGGGAAAGAGTGTAAAATACAGGGGTTTGACAGAAATTTCCCGAAACTTGACAGGTATGGTCTGTGGCTAGTGTCAGTAAGAAATGCTAAGAACATAATTAGTACATCAGCTGAGCAGAATGCAAGCGCGGCGCCAAAATGGCCGCCGCGCTCTTTGCGGGCCCCCCCCGGACTTGGACATCCGGGTAGTTAGGGGGCGTGGCCAGCACCCTTTAAAAGGGGTGGCCACGAGGCAGCCGCGCTGCCATTTCGCGAAGCGACGGAGAGGAGAAGTTTTTCCCCTTTTGCTCCGTCGCTCTTCCCTTCAGCTGGGAAGCCTGTTCTGGGCAGCGGTTCCTTCATAGCTTCTTTCTTCGGCTTCCCAACGACTGCAGCCATGCCTTCCAAAAAGAAGGCGATGGCGAACGCGGTTCGCTCTTCGCGGAGGCGCCAGCTGGGTCGGAGGACCGCGACTGCGCCCCCTCAGCAGGCCCCCTTTCCGGGGGTGCCCACCGGGAATGGCGGGATGGGGGCGATTGCTCCCTGGCCTGAGGCTGGGCAGCCTCAGGCCGGCCCTGCGGGGGATTCGGCCCCCGGCCCACAATTAGAGGCCACCGGCCCGGCCCTGGCGCATAGCCAGGCTGGGCCTTCGGGCCTTGGCATCCAACTTCCAGTGGTGGGCTCCAATCAAGGGGGTTGGCTGGGTTCCCTTCCCTGGCAGGGCATGCTCCCCGCCCTGCAGGGGCCGGTGGTTGGGGCATGGCCATATTTGGGCCCTGGGGTCCAGAGACCTGGCCCGGCGCCGGCGACCGGTGGGCCGGCCAGCCCTTTGCCACCCATTAGTATTGGGGGCTATGTAAATGTTGATGCCCTACTGGCCCGCGTCGCGGCTCTGGAGGCATCCTTAGGGGTAGTTAAGCCATCCGGGGCACCGTTTGGTTTACAGGTCAACTCAGCGCTTGCCGGTCCTCGGCAGGCGGCCGACAGGGTTGAGCTGCCTGAGGCGAATAGGTCGGCCTCGGCCGCGGCCTCGCAGCTCCTCACGCAGCAGATCCCGCCAGCAGGTAGTGGTCAGGTCTCATCTTCGAGCTCGGTTGTGGTCGCGAGCTCCGACGCCTGCAGTGGGCCGGAACCCCCGGTGGGGGCGGCCCACGGGGGTGCAACTTGTGAGTATACGGTCCAATCTAGTGCACCCACGACACAACCCACACTGGGGGGAGGCTTGCAGTGGCCGTGGCCTCGCCTGGCTGGGGCGGCGGGTCAGTCGCCACCGGCCCATCTTGGAACGGCTCCCGCACTCCAGGGCCCCTCTTGGGGCGGGGTATCCTGTCCCGCGGGGAACTTCCTGGGGGTGGCGGGGCTGGTCCAGGCTCCTTTCAGGGTGCCCAGTACTGTCAATGTTCCGGTTTCGGCCTTGCCGACGGCAGGTTATTCGTTGCCCCTCGGGGACCACCTGGCCCAGGCCACCAAGGAAAAGATATGGCGGGGGGAGTACGTGGACATTTTCTCCCTCTTGAATAGAGAACCCACCAAGGAAAAGAGGGAGGGGCAGGACGAGAAGGACAAGGAGCAGGCTCGTTGACGTAAGCCACCACGTACATGGGCCAACTGGTTACCCGCGTACCTTATATACATGGCGGTGTATCTCAGGGCCCGGCCTGACCTGGCAATTCCGATGGTCCAGTATTTGGACAACATATACCGGGCAATGGTTGATTTCCCTGGCCCGTCGTGGTTGGCTTACGACGAGGAATTCCGTATGAGAGTGCCCCTACACCCAGAGATGAGGTGGGATGAGCCCTGCCAGAAGCTGTGGCTTCTGTATATGACCCCCACGCGCCCGGCGCTGGGGAAGAGGTACCATTGTGGACATGCGTTCCAGCGAGCTGCTCCAGCCCAGGCACCCCGCCAGGTGGCGGGGCAGGGGGTTCCAGCCCGCCTGCTGTGTTGGAGCTTCTCGGCCAATGGTGCGTGTAACAGGAAGCAGTGCCGATACAGGCATGAGTGTCCCTCTTGTGCTGGCCCCCATGCCGCCTCCGCGTGTCCTGCGGACTGCGGGGCAGAGGTAGAGGTGGACAGGGAGCGGGCAGAACTGCCGCGGAGGGAGCTGGTCAGGCAAAAGGCCCCCTCCCCAATTAATGTGGATATGTTGGAGCGTTGGCTCACGATGTACCCGAGGAGGGCAGACGCAGCTTACCTGCTTGAGGGTTTTCAGCAGGGGTTTCACATTCCTTTCACTGGGGTCAGGTTCCCTCAAGTTCCGGGGTGAGTTTTATTTCGACAAAGCCATGCCTTTTGGCTGCTCCATTTCATGCTCGGCATTTGAGCGCTTCAGCACCTTCCTCCAATGGGCCTTTGTTCGCGGGTCAGGGTCCCGGTCTGTAGCCCACTACCTTGATGATTTCTTATTCGGGGGTGAACGGGGCTGGGACACGTGCACACGTCTCCTGAACACATTTCAGACGCTAATGGAGGAACTCGGTGTCCCTTTAGCGCCCGAAAAGACCGAGGGCCCTTCAACCAAGCTCACATTCCTGGGGGTTGAGATTGACACGGTTGTGCAGGCATCCAGGTTACCTGCTGATAAGGTTTCACGGATCGTTGCACTCATTTTGGACTTGCTGGCAAAACGCAAGGTGTCCCTCCGGGAGCTACAGGTGTTACATGGTCACCTTAATTTCGCTTGCAGGGTCGTCGCACCTGGCAGAGCATTTGCTCGTCGATTGTTCGATGCCATGACTGGCTTGGCCAGGCCCCACCACAGGGTCCGACTGAACGAGGGCATGAGGGAGGATATGCTCCTTTGGCTCCAGTTTCTGAGGGAATTCAATGGGGTGTCCTTTTGGAGGTCCGACCTTTTAGTTTCCCCTCGTTTTCAGGTTCAGTCGGATGCATCGGGGTCCCTGGGTTATGGGATTTACTTCGCAGGGAAGTGGGCCTACGGCAGATGGCCGCCAGACTGGTGGGGCACGGATCGCTTGCGCGACCTCACGTACCTGGAATTTTTCCCCATTCTGGGAGCTTTGATGCTATGGGGCGAGGAGTGGGCCAATTCGGTCGTCCATTTCTGGTGTGACAATGCGGCAGTGGTTTACATTGTCAACTCACAGACGTCTAAATCTCCAAGGGTCATGGAACTGGTTCGCCAGTTTGTGTTGCGCAGCCTACGTCTCAATGTGCTTTTTAGGGCTGGACATGTTCCAGGTATTAATAACGATATTGCTGACGCTTTGTCCCGCCTGCAGATCCCCCGGTTCCGTGCCTTGGCCCCGGACGCAGAGGAATTTCCCTCGCCGCTCCCGGACGAGATATGGACGCTTGGCAAGGAGAGGTGAACCGGGTGATCAGCATGTCGCTCGCCCCCCGCACGCGTTAGGCGTATAACCATGCATTCAGTTCATTCAGGGCCTTTTGTGCCCAACCACGGCTGCCTGAAAGTTGGCCCATCCGAGTGGCTCACGTCCTCCAATTTATGGTTTAATTACATGCCCAGGGCTTAGCCCCCCGCACCATAGCATCCAGGCTGTCAGCGCTGGCATTCATGGCCAGGGTGGGTGGTTTTGCTGACAGCACAAATGATTTTCGCATACGACATGTTTTGGAAGGGTGGGCGCGGGAACGTGGGCGCAGCCCGGACGACCGCCACCCTATTTCTCCAGGGGTACTTACCCACCTTGCACGGGGTTGGCATGACCTGTGTTTTGACAGGTATGAGGCAACCCTGTTTCACGCGGCTACTACGGTGGCCTTTTTTGGAGCGCTCCGCATCAGTGAGCTGGTGCTACTGTCTAAGGCGGATGCGAGTCGTAGGGCACTGGAACTCGAAGATGTCAATGTTTCCAATGATTGGGCTCAGCTGAGGATACGCTCCTCTAAGGTTGATCAGCACGGTGTAGGCAGTGGTGTAAGACTGCTACGATGTTCCATGGCTGACATCTGTCCGGTTGGTGCCCTACAGGAGTCCCTTGCACTACGTGGTACGCACCATGGCCCGTTTTTTCTGTCACCAAGATGGGTCTTCCCTTACTAAATTTCAATTTTGGAAGGTGACCGGTAAGGCACTAGCCAGTTTTGGCCCCCCTGGGGCTCGCTACCGCACCCATTCATTCAGGATAGGGGCGGCTTCCGCCGCAGCGGCGTTTGGGTACTCTGGGGCCGAGATATGCACCTTGGGAAGGTGGGGATCACGATGTTTTTGGTTGTATGTTCGCCCTCTTCGACAGTGAGTACCGGTTAAGTCACTGCCCTGTTTCCTTTTTTCCTTGACAGACCCTGGGTGTCGTTTTACACCGGTGACAGCATGGCTGGTGGGCCACAGCTATGTGCACAGGGCAGCGCAGTTTGCTGCGGCGACAGAGTGGGGACCCCTGCTGGGACTGGGTGCATCCGCAAGTCTCAGGTGGTACGGTAAGCGCGGAATGTTATGGCGGGAACTGTTGCCATTCCTTTTCTCCATCAGGAATGCTGACCCGCCTGATGTCCTGATTATACACCTTGGGGGTAATGATTTGGGACAGGTCACGGGCCTATCGCTGAAGCATGCGATTTGCGGTGACCTGGCCTACTTGCATTATGTGTGGCCTGCCACAGCCCTGCTTTGGTCGGACATGATACCGCGGCACGCTTACTGGGGAGGGTTGACCCTCCAGGCCCTTGATCGGGCTTGGCGCTCGGTGAACAGGGCTATTGCCCGGTTCTTTCTGGACAAGGGTTGGGGGCACGTCATACGACACCCCACTATCAGTCTACAAAATTAGGATCTTTACTCAGGGGATGGGGCCCATCTGTCGCGGGGAGGTATGGACCTCCTGTTGTGAGATTGGCGAGCAGGCCTCTTGACCGAGCTGACGGTCTGGGGGGGGGGGCGGTGAGCCTTTTGTTGAAGCCTCCCCGTGTGGCGGGTAGCACTGGTAAGGTAAACATTTATGACCCACAGGTATCCGGCAGGTTCGCAATTGACTGGACAACACTAGACAGGCACAAGTTGGTTAACGTTGTCCGGTCAACGATGAACCAGGCAATGGGGTGATGGCACGAGCTAGGCAGCAGGCATCACCCCGTTATTTTACGGATACGCGTCAGAGGGTGGGGTCAGTAGTTAGATTATTGACTACGGTCAACAATTTGTTTGTTGTCAACAAACAAATTGATACAAATGGATACATTGTAACCAATTGCCGTTGGCAATTTTGGGTGGAACCTTACCAGTGTTACTTCGGCCTGCTTGCCTTAAGAATTATTATTGGTTGAATACCAATAGAAATTTATAATTCGGACTAGGGCATGAATCAATAAATGTGGCCCAATGCCGTTATCCACTTTTACCAGTGTCTGAGTCCTTTATTGGGGGGTGCGCCTGCAATGACTGTTGCATCCCAAGCTTCTGGTCAACTTTGTATTTATACAGTATCTCTTTTTAAAATTGGGAAAATACGGAATATTTGACCTACAAGATGCTTTAGACCAGTGGTTCCCAATGTGGGGCACATGCCCCACAGGGGGACTTCAATTCCCTGAAGCCTATGTCAGCACATTGGCTGATCAGTGCTTTGGGGAATTGACTTAGGCTTCTGGGTATTGAAGTCCAAAAACCAAAGATTGGGAAACACTTCTTTAGACTTTAGCTTCTATGATCTCTTGCCGTTGGCCTTGCAGAGGGAGCAAACAGTGATGGGAATTGTAGGCTAAAATGTTTGGTATGACATATTCCTCAGCCCTGGTGTAGAGCATGTGGAGGTGCTGTGAGTGGATGTCTTGAGAGTACTTCCCTTTGCAGGTGCACCCCCCAAAGAAAGACTCAGACACCGGTATATGGATAAAGGCATTGGGCCACTTTTATTGAATAATGCCCTAGTCCAAATTATAACTTTCAATTGGTGTATTCATCCAATTGTAATTCTTAAGGCAAGCAGGCCGCAGTAACACTGGTAAGGTTCCTCCCAAAATTGCCAATGGCAATTGGCTACAATGTATCATTTGTATCAATTTGTTTGTTGACACAAACAAATTGTTGACCGGAGTCAATAAACTATCTACTGACCCCACCCTCTGACGTGTATCCGTCTAATCACGGGGTGATGCATGCTGAAAAGCTCCTGCCATCACCCCTTGCCTGGTTCATCGTTGACCGGTCAAAGCTATTACACCTGTACCTGTCTAAGTGTTGGCCAGTCAATTGCGAACCTGCCGGATACCTATGGGTCATAAATCTTTACCTTACCAGTGCTACCCGCCACACGGGGAGGCTTCAATGAAGACTCACCGCCCGCCCACCCCCTAGACCGTCAGCTCAGTCAACAGGCCTGCTTGCAAATCTTCCAAAAAGAGGTTCATACCTCTAGCCGACAGGTGGACCCCATCCCCTGCATAAAGATCATAATTTTGTAAACTAATGGTGGGGTGTCAGATGACCATCCCCAAACCCTTGTCTGCCAAGAACCGGGCAACAGCCCTGTTCACCGAGCGGCAAGCGCGGTCCAGGGCACGGAGGTCAATACCTCCCCTGTAAGAATGACGCGGTATGATGTCCGACCATAGCAGCCTTGTGGACGGCCACACATAATGCAAATAAGCTAGGTCACTGCAAATCGTGAATTTTAATGAAAGGCCAGTGACCTGGGCGAGGTCATTGCCCCCGAGGTGCAGTACAAGGACATCGGGCGGTTCAGCATCCCTGATGGAAAACAGGAATGGCAACAGTTCCCGCCATCTCATTCCGCGCTTATCGTACCAACGTATGTGTGCGGTCGCATGCAGTCCAAGCTGGGGTCCCCACTCTGTCGCCGCAGCATACTGCGCTGCCCAGTGCACGTAACTGTGGCCCACCAGCCATACTGCCACCGGTGTGCGGGGACACACAGGGTCTGTAAAAGAAGAAAAGAGAACAATGACTTAACTGATACTCATACCTGGAGAGGGCGAACATATAATGCAAAACGCATAGATCCCCATCTTCCCATACGGCGTATATCAGCCTCAGAGTACCCAAATGCAGCCGCAGTGGATGCCGCACCTATCCTAAATGAATGGGTGCCGTAACGAGCCCCGCAGAGGCCAACACTGGATAGTGCCATACTGGTCACCTTCCAAAATTGAAATTTAGTAAGGGGAGGCCCATCCTGGTGGCAGAAAAATGGGCCAGGGTGCGTGCCACGCACTGCCAAGAACTCCTGTAGGGCACCAACCGGACAGATGGAACATCGTAGCAGTCTAACTCCACTGCCTACGCTGTGCTGATCAACTTTTGAGGACCGTATCCTCAACTGAGCCCACTCATTAGAGACATAGACATCGTCGAGTTCCAGTGCCCTACGAGTCGCATCTGCCTTAGACAGTAGTACCAACTCACTGATGCGGAGTGCTCCAAAAAAGGCCACCATGGTGGCCGCGTGAAAAAGAGCCGCCTCATACTTATCAAAACACAGATTATGCCAGCCTCGTGCAAGGTGGGTCAGTACCCCTGGTGAAATTGGGTGGCGAGTGTCCGGGCAGCAGCCACGTTCCCGTGTCCATCCCTCCAAAACATGTCGTATGCAGAAATCATTCACGCAGTCAGCAAAACCCCTCACTTTGGCCATAAATGCCAGTGCCGACAGCCTGGATGCTATAGTGCGAGGAGCCAAACCCTGACTGTGTAAATAAACCATAAATTGTAAAACTTGTTCGACTGGAATGGGCCACACTTCGGGCAACTGAAGTTGCACACAAAAGGTTCTAAATTGAACGAAAGCATGGTGATATGCCTTACGTGTGCGAGGTGCCAAAGACATGCCGATCGCCCGGTTCACCTCTCCTTGCCAAATGTCCAAATCTCGGCCGGGAGTGGCAAGGGGAATTCCTCTGCTTCCGGAGCCAAGGCACGGAACCGGGGGATCTGCAGGCGGGATAAAGCATCAGCAATATCATTATTAATACCTGGTACATGTCTGGCCTTAAAAAGCACATTCAGGTGTAGGCTACGTAACACAAACTGACGGACCAACGCCATCACCCTAGGTGACTTGGACGTCTGAGCGTTGACAATGTGCACTACCGCCGCATTGTCACACCAAAAATGGACAACTGAGTCGGCCCACTCCTCGCCCCATAGCATCAAAGCTCCCAGGATTGGGAAGAACTCAAGGAATGTAAGATCGCGGAGGCAATCCATGCCCCGCCATGCTGGAGGCCATTGGCCATAAGCCCACCTCCCCTCAAAGTAAATCTCATATCCCAGGGAGCCGGAGGCATCCGACTGTACTTGGAATTTAAGCCAAACCAAAAGGTCAGCTCGCATGCCCCTGGTCAGTCGGACCCTGTGATGGCGCTTTGACAGGCCAGACATGGTGTCACATAGGCGCCGCGCAAATGCTCTGCCGGGCGTAACCACCCTGCAGGCAAAGTTAAGATGGCCATGAAGTACCTGAAGCTCACGAAGTGACACTTTACGTTTGGCCAGCAAGGCCAAAATCATCGCGGAGATCCGGGTGACCTTGTCAATGGGTAACCGGGATGCCTGTGCGACCGTGTCAATTTCAATACCCAGAAATGTGAGCGTAGTGGATGGGCCCTCGGTCTTTTCGGGCGCTAAAGGGACACCCAGTTCCCGCATTAGCGTCTGAAATGTAGTGAGGAGACGCGTGCACGTGTCCGAGCCCCGTTCACCCCCGAACAAAAAGTCATCGAGGTAATGGGCTACAGACCGAGACCCGGACCTGTGAACAAAGGCCCACTGAAGGAAAGTGCTAAAACGTTCGAATGCTGAACATGAAATAGAGCAGCCAAAAGTCATGGCCTTGTCTACATAGAACTTCCCTTGGAATCTAAAACCCAATAGCTCAAAGTCCCCTGGGTGCACTGGCAGCAATCGGAATGCCGATTTAATGTAACATTTTGCGAGGAGGGCACCAGGACCACAAGAGCGCATCATCCGTAGGGCTTGGTCAAACAACGTATACCTGACCGAACAAAGGTCATCAGGAATAGCATCATTGACAGAGTAATCCGCTGGGTACGATAGATGGTGGATTAAACTAAATTCCCCCGGGGCCTTTTTAGGTACTAACCCCAGAGGGGAGACCTTCAGGTTAGGGAAGGGTGGTTCAGAAAAGGGGCCCGCCACCCTCTTGGCCTCTACTTTTTTGGCAATACTCAGGGCAGCTACCTCCTCCTTACCCTTCAGGGAAAGTAAATTGGGGGCATCTTGGGGTCCCCGCACCCCTTTGAATGGGATACGGAAGCCCCACTGGAAACCATCCAGGAGGTACCTCGCGTCCTCCCTCCTCGGATAAGTTGAGAGCCATCGCTCCAACATATACACATTAACTGGGGAGGGGGCCTTTTGACTGGCTAGCTCCATCAGCAGAAGCTCTGCCCGCTCCCTGTCCACCTCTACCTCTGCCCCATGACCCACCGGCACGCGGCGGTGGCGTGGGGGCCAGCGCAAGAGGGACACTTATGTTTATATCGGCACTGTCG
Source organism: Bradypodion ventrale (assembly GCA_035047345.1). Lineage (NCBI taxonomy): Eukaryota > Metazoa > Chordata > Lepidosauria > Squamata > Chamaeleonidae > Bradypodion > Bradypodion ventrale. Next base: position 225,817,882 of record JAWDJE010000003.1, on the reverse strand, counting down.
TTTATTGCACACGCCATTAGCCGAGAAGCTCCAACACAGCAAGTGGGCTGGAACCCCCTGCCCCGCCGGCTGGCGGGGAGCCTGCGTTGGAGAAGCTCGCTGCACGGCATGGCCACAGTGGTACCTGTCCCCAGGCGCCGGACGCGTGGGGGTCATGTACAAGAGCCACAATTTTTGACAGGGCTCATCCCATCTCATCTCCGGGTGTAGGGGCACCCTCATTCTAAATTCCTCATCGTAAGCCAACCACGATGGGCCAGGGAAATCCACCATCACCCTGTAAATATTGTCCAAGTATTGGACCATAGGAATGGCCAGATCAGGCTGGGCCCTAAGGTATACCACCATATAAATAAGATATGCCGGCAACCAGTTGGCCCAGGTGCGCGGTGGCTTACGACGACGGGACAGCTCTTTGTTTCTGTCGTCCAGTTCCTCTCTCCCCTCCTTAGTGGGCTCACGGTTTAATAGGGAGAATATATCCACGTACTCCCCACGCCAAATTTTTTCCCTCGTGACCTGGGACAAATGATCACCAAGGGGCAAGGAATAACCAGCCGTTGGCAAAGCCGTCACCGGCACATTAGGTATATGGGGCATATGCAGCGGGACCTGGACAGCCCCTGCGATGCCCGGGACTGCCCCGGGGGCGGAAACCCCCGCCCTCAATGAGGTGCCATTTTGAAACCAAGGGGCACTGGGATATACTGGTAACTGATGCCCACTCGCCTCAACACGACGAGGCCAGGGCCACTGAACCCCACCACTGGGAGTGGGCTGTGATGTAGGTGCACTAATTTGAACCTGATACTCACTAGGTGCACCCCCGTGAGCCGCCCCCACTGGGGGTTCCGGCCCATGGCAGGCGTCGGAGCTCGCGACCGGAATCGAGCTCTGGGGCCACACCTGACTGATCCTTGTCTGCAGCTCTGGATGAACAGGGAGCTGCGAGACACCGGCAGGCACAGGCCGGAGCGTCTCAAGCAGCTCAGCCCGGATGGCCGCCTGTTGCAGTGTGGCAGCCGTCGAGGTAGCCGGTGGACACGAAGGGGCCCCAGCAGAGAGAGAAGCGCCCCCTCCCATAGTAGGCTGTGCAATCCCCAAGGATGCCTCCAGCACTGCTAAACGTGCTAGTAAAGCATCCACAGCCACAGAGCCCCCAGCATAAGGCGGGCCGGGTTGGCCGGAAGGCCCACTAGGCATTTGGAAAGGGACACCGAAGTGAGAGCCTGGGCCAGAATAGGGCCATGCCCAAAACTCTGGCCCATGAGGGGCCGGAGGAGGAACGGGTTGCGCACCCGCACCAGGCCCTCCCCCGCTGTCCTGACCGATGGCCGGCAACTGCGGGCCGAGGGCCGAAGCCCCTGAGGGGCCGGCCTGAGGCTGGCTAGCCAAGCCCGGCTGCCAAGTGCCAGCCTGAATCACCCCACCGGTATCGGTGGGCAAGGCTGGGATGGTGCCCTGCCGCGGGGGCGCAGCCCTGGTCCTCCGACCTGATGGCTGCTCCCCGTCCTGCGCAGGGCCCGAAAAAGTCCTCCCCTTTGGCCGCGGCTTCATCGCCGGGGCCTTCCGTTTGGGAGGCATATCTTCGTAAAAGAAAGAGCAGGATCCCTTTCCAGGGATCGAAAACCTAGCGCCAAAAGCACACAGTAGCCAGCAAGCCAAAGGCTCTGCGCGCGCTAATCCCCCCTTCCCAGCTGGGAAGGGATCAAGGGCTAAACAGCCGAAGACTACGGACAAACAGCGACGGAGAAAACTTCTCGTCGCTATTTCTAAAATGGCAGCTCGTCTGCCTCGTGGCCACCCCTTTTATAGAGGGCTGGCCACGCCCCCTAACTCACCCGGATGTCTGAGTCCAGGGGGGGCCCCGCAAAGAGCGCGGCGGCCAATTTGGCGCCGCGCTTTCATTCTCTCTGTTTCACTCTTTGCTTTTGAAGCAGTAGCTCTACAGACACAGTTCATCTGTGTTCAAAGGGGCACAGTTAATGCTGATATGGTTCATTGCTCTACCAAGCAAGCTACCACCAAAATAAAACAAAAAGATACGATGAACACTGTGCTTTTATGCTTTAGTACAGGTTCTATTTCTGTAAATAAGCCTTTAGCAAGAGACATTTTGAAAGGGTTGTGAACTTAGCTATGTCTAAGACATGTGACTGAGAAACAACAGATTAGGAAAATTGCACTGTTGTGTGCACAATATTTTATAATAGGATATTAATTTTAAAAAGAATACATTTTATTTAGTTATTTTCTCTCCATCACCATTCTGTTAAGGTCACCTTCAATCCTGATTCTGTCTTCCAAAGCTTTAGTTATACTTCCTTATTTGGCATTATTTGCAATATGAATGCTACTCTTTTTGTTCCTTCATCCAACAAAGATGTTTAAAAACATCCAACCCAGGACTTGATTTGTTTACTTGCCAATCAATACCTCTCCCCTTAGATATTGGCGCCACAGTTATTCTTTTTCTCTTCCTTCTTTCTGATATAGTGCCTATGATCCTGACAGAAATATGCTGCGCAGGAAAGAATGGGAAAAGAGAAACCAGGAGACCCAGCATGAAGATGGCATATTTAATACCAGCTATTCTCTCTTCAGTGAACCATACAAGGTATGTATTTTAACCAACATTTCTTCCTTTTGGATGGTTCTTTATGTTTTGCTTCCAATAAGCTAGGTCAGGGATTCTCAACCTGTGGCCCACAAGCCAGATGTGGCCCACGGTGCCATTTCATGTGCCCCCCCCCCGCCTCCACCACTGTCATGTGGTGGAAGAAGGGTAAAATGGCCATCAGGCCCCCAAAGCTGTCTGAGGGAGCGTGACCCGGCCCCCAGCTTTAAAAGGTTGAGAACTTCTGAGCTAGGTGAACATGACCTCTTAGACACATCCACTGTTGTAGGTAAGTGTTTTTCCTAGGATTCAATAGGTATTTGTGAGGTGAGCCAGAATTAGAAGAAAAGTTCTAGTTGGGGCTAGTTGAAGGGGTAGAAACAAGCCCAGGAAGCCAAGAGTCATAAGCAGGTACAACAGAGCCAAATACAGTACAACCCCGGGTTACAACCACCTCGGTTTAAGTTTGCTGCGGTTTACAACAGCAAATCCCTATGGAAATACCGTCCCAGCTAATACATTTTTAATGTATTTTTTTCGGTTTACAATGATCAGTTCAGGACCATTTTTTATTTTTCATTGCATCCCTATGGATATTTCGGTTTACAATTCTTTGGGTTGCAATGGAGGCTGTTTAAACCTCCATCGTAACCCGGGGTTTTACTGTACTCTCCTTCCCCATTCCTTTGGAAGTACAGTAGCATGTCATTCTCAGCCAAGTGCATGGCTGCTGCATGGCAGATTGTTCTACTCTACATATTTGAAAGTTTTTTGTTCAAAGATGACATTGTGGAACTATGTCAAAAGTCCTACAAAGTTCAGACATTTCTTTTATTCAATAAACAAGTTAATTTATCAAAAGAATCTAAGTTGATAACATTATCTTTTTCTTGCATGCTAGGCATACCTGTCAAGTTTTGGATTTGGAAATAAGGGAAATTTCCCAGCAAATACAGGATATTTGACAGCTATGCTTATCCTGTGCTGCCCTCCAATGGTGGCAATAGGGCATTGCAGTCTAATTAATAAGGGATGATGGCGGGAAAGAGGGTAAAATAAGGGGTTTTCCCGGCCAATAAGGGATACTTGACAGCTATGATGCTAGGGCACGTATTGGGTAATCAATTGCATCCAACAAATTCAATTTGCTGCTACATTTGGTGCTTCTTCCCACTTGTGTATTATTCAAATCTTCTCTAAAGGTTGCTCTTCATGTTTTCTTTGGTCTACCTGGTTTCCTTTTATCCCTTTGTGGCACCTGGTCCACTATTTTTAGGTGCTCAAGTAATCTCATAATATGCCTTGCAAGCCTCATTCTTTGTTTTGCTATAATGTGTTTCTGGCTTGGTGACCCACTCCTAGGAAGCTCCTAGGAGTGAAGTGATGAAGCTCCTAGGTAGAAGCTCTTCATTTGTAGTCCAATCAAAGTATGTGATATCAGGAGCAAACTTACTCATGAGTAGGTCCTTTTGCCCAATGCTTTGAGCTAAGGGTGAACTGTAAACATGTAGTTGCTTAAGCCAGAAAAGGGGGGGGGGGCATTGTGTGTCCTCAATTAGAGGAGCTTTCTTTATTTTGATGTGCTTCCTGAACTTTTGATAAACTTTCTTCTGTAACTTAATCTGATTACAATATACTGTTAAAATACCTGAAGACTGCTTGGACTGTTTACTTGGCTATTTGCTATCTTATCTACACTAATCTGATATCCTGGGGTGCTTAGCTAGAGGAGGCAGCTCGGAAGCAGGAACCAACCACTGGTGGGCAAGAGGACCTACTCATGAGTAGGTTTGTTCCTCACATGTGATGCCCAGAATCTTTCTCAGGCATCTCTGTTGGAAAATATTTTTCTTTTAAGCTATCTTCATTGCAATTTCCCATGTCTCACTTACATATACTGTATTATTAAACAAGCAAAGTTTAATAGTGGTGTTTATTGCCCTAGATGACCAAATAAATAACACTATATTGTCTTCTAGTAACAATTCTGTGTTCTTCAAGCATTTCCTTGTTAGAAATTTCAAATTATACAGCCATCTTATGCAAACTGTGAGCGAGCGCCATAACAATTTGGTCCAGTAAAAGCCAAACATATAAATTATTTTGTATGTCCTTCTTTAATTGGTCATTATATACAGGCTGCAGGAGATACTTTTTTTGTAGTCTGTCATAATGATCTGGACTCACAAAGCATGCATTAATATTGAAGGCTAATTGAACTCGAATCTTACAAAGTGCATGAAAAGTAGGGCAGTATTCCATTCTGCAATGCTGGAAAAAAAATAAAGAAGTCAAGTTTTTATGTACTTAGTGATTTTTATATCTCTTTTGCCATGTTAATAATAGATACTGTTGTGAAGCTATGTATGGTCATATATTCAATCATTTTGATCTCTCCACAGTCTCTTCCCTTCATTTTACAATCATTGCCCCCTCACTAGAAATACTGATTTCAAAAGTGTTCTTTTCTCTCTTTTTTTATATTTCCCATATAAATGTTGATGTGCAACGCAAAAGCCACTATTACATTAGCCCTGGAGTCCTTTAGGTTTCCATTTCTTTACAGGCTAACACTTTACAAAAACTAAATACAGTAGAACCTCAGATAAAGTCCAAACTCCGTTCCACAAGTTTGGACTTTATCCAATTTTGGACTTTATCCAAATCAAATGGTTGATGCATTGCATAATGTCCAAAAATGGACTTTATCCGAGGTTCCTATACCAAATACCTCGGATAACGTCCATTTTTAGCGGTTTTGGACTTTATGCGATGCATCACATGTTCATGAAAACCACGACTTTGTTCAAATCGGACTTTATCCGAATCGGACTTTATTCGAGGTACCACTGTACTGGGACTGTACTTTAATGATCTATTAAATAAGTGGAAGGTTGCAAGCCATTCCTAATAACTATTTGTTGGACCAGGTGTCTCTTCATCTTGATGCTTACTTCAGTCTCTAGGTGTACTGTAAAAGTTGGCCAGGGTGAGCAGGTTTTTTTGAGCTTATAAAGAATAATACAATCAAATCAAACAATTGAGTTGGATACTTCCATGTAAAATAGTTCTGTTGCCCTCACTCAACCAGCAATATTCAGAATTAGCCTAAAGACAGAATCATAAATTGCAAGCAGATACAAAACTATTAATTGACTCGATAGGTCACTGGTTTAGGTATCTGACTGCAGAGGCAGAGGTTGAGAATTGGATTCATGATGGCACATGATTAATGATTTTATAATTCTACTGGTCCTTTCACCTTCCAATAAAACCCCGCTAATCTCAAAGAAGAAACAAAATATCTTTCGTCCTTTTCTCTTTTCCTTCTGAGAAACTTTCTACTCTACTGGGGGGAAAAAAGAAAATTCTATTCTAGCATGCTACTTTTTCAGTTGCATTATTAGCTACATAACACTTTTTTTCTCTTTACAGACTAACAAGGGGGATGAACTCTCCAGCCGTATTCAGAATACACTAGGCAATTATGAAGAGGTGAAAGAGCTATTGACAGACAGATCTAATCAAAGTCACCTTGTTGGCGTTCCAAAACCTTGCATGTCACAAACGTCTGTAAACAAAGCTGAGGAACATTTTGTTGGTGAAATGAAAGCCCATCCTCAAGCTTCTGTTTGCAGCCCGCCACCTTCACTACCAGTTACACTTTCTGGACAGCTGAGCAAGAGTCCTGCGTTGAGTTGGCAGAAGTCTGGACACAGTTTGGAGAGCCAGCAGAGAGTGCAGAGAGGCAGCAAACATAGGCACGCATTGCCTGATTCACAAAATAAGGACTTCACAACTAGTCAAAACAACAATCTGGAAAAAACAACACTTTATGCATCCAGCCCTTCATCACCATCCTTATCCAGTGCCACTCAGATTCCATTACCATCCACACTGGTAGACAACTTCGTAATACAACAGCAGCCCAAGCTGAGCTGTGGTGCTGATATTGGAGTCCAGGCTCAAGAAAGGCCTATAATGCATAACAATGGACATTGTGTACAGAACTTTCCTCCTTCACTTGCTTCAAAGACCAGTATAGTTCAACAGAAGCCAACTGCTTATGTAAGGCCAATGGATGGTCAAGATCAAGCTCCTGATGAATCGCCAATACTCAAGGTGCCTGCTGAAACTAGCATGGTCTGCACCTCATATAGAGGGATCCCTTCTGCTAAAACTGACTCTACTAGGACCAAGTCAAAAGTGGGCAAATGTAATATCTCCAAGCAAGAAGAAGTAAGTGCTAGTTATTTACAATGTGCTGTTGACATACATGCTGTTGACATTGTGCTTTCCAAATAGTAAGGCTGAGGAACTTTATGTTACATTATATTTTCAATGTATTAACTGTCACTCAGCTTGTTAAGTAAGAAATGTGTACTGACACGAAGAGGCGGGGAGAGGCATAGTTCCAAATCTCTCTTGAAATATGGCATTGCCACTAATATACTGTCTGAACTATTTTGGTTAGTCAAGTCTATGAAAATGCTGTCCCTATTAAGTCTACTCTCTCCTTTGGTGACCCACTTGTTCGCTTTTTAGTGGCTTCATTATTAATCCCAAGTATATTGTCATGTGTTTTGCATCAGAGTTGATTTTCTTGCATTTACATTGGTGGGATGAATTTGAAATGACCTAAGAATAAAATGATAGTACTGTAACAAGTTATGGGATTTAATTCATTGGAGCAAATCATTGCAATCAGTGACCTAAAGTTACATTCAATGGGTTTGTTTTAGCTAGGACTAATAGTGCATTTGGCCAGTGATATGCTTTTCTTTTACATGGTTGTGATTTTTGAAACCTTGATTAAGAATTAAGAACTTAAATGGTGACTTTGTTATTTCTCAAACGTGCTTGTGTAGCTGATATCTCCTTTTGTTTATAAAGTTTGAATGAATCCACAACTGAAAAAAGAAATGCATTTTGAAGTAGTTATCTGTCTTACAAAAGGATGCATCCAAAAGGATGTTTTAAAATATAAGTTGTTTCAATATGATTCAAGCTCCTCTTCCATTTATCCCTGGAGGGTTTCATATCTACATGAATTTGGCTTCAGTACAAATGAATCACGGGAAATGGCACTTGAATACAAATTATAGGCCATTACTTTTAAATATGCAGGAAAGGTTGATTTCCCCTGCAGTTCAGCTCCTCATTTAATATTGTTAATCAGCTTTAGAAAGCTCTCAGTATCTTGACATAAAGTGAATCTTATAATAATTTTCAAAAATTGTTTTAATGAGAATATCCCAGCTATACTTTATGTACAAGAGTATCAAGTGTTCATCCAGTATTTAATTTTTAGGAGTCAGTCTCATCAGTATTAATCAGAATTCATATCTGACCTTCTGGATCTTTCAGAAATCATTCTACTTCTCAGTATAAATGATAGTCTCTCATCTTAAGTGCTACTGCTTCACATCTAGAATTTTATTGTAAGCTGCTATGAATTATATTATTAGAAAGAAGGTCTGATGTACTGAAGAGTACATTTTAAAAGTGTAATAATATAGGCCACAGAAAGATACTCATTCCCTATATGCGATTCAAAAATTATTTGCCATAAGTATATGTATTCTCTTTCCTGTTGGACTTCCGGGTTATGTATTGTTTGAACTTGAATGAAGAAGCCAAGATTAAATGTGTGGCTTCATTTCTAGGAATCTTCATGTACTAATGGTCTTACAGAACAAATTTACTTGGAATGAAATTTCATTTAGTTCAGTGAGGATTCATTCCTAATTTTGAGGTTAGAGGATTGCAATTAAGAGGGCAGTCCTCTTGCATGTCTAATAAAAAAAATCCCAAGTCCATCTTAGTTCAATGAGATTCTTATGTTAATAGGATTGCAGTCTTATTCCCTGATGAATCTGTTTAAAATTACAGGTGAAATTTAGAAATGCCAATCTTAGTTACATTTGTTCCCACCTTTGGTCCATATCTATTTGTGGTAAATTAGGTTTTCCTTACTAAATAAAACTGTGTGATTGCCTTTTTTCCATTGTGTTTGGCAGAAAACTCAAGTCATTTGACATGCTGGATTTGGAAACATTTTATAGACAATTTTTATCAATGAATTCCATTTAGAAATTTGTTGCAACAACAAAATTGTATTAGGAGCATTAACATTTTTTCTGACTCTCCTTTTATAACCCATATCATTTTATAAGACATACTTTAGCTGCCCAACCATATATCAGGATCTTTTAATTTGGTATTGATTTTGCAGCAGTGTTGGCATTAAAACAAAGAAACTGCATGCATAAATAGCTTAAGGTCTAAAACTTTATTTTTTGAGAAGCTGAATTGCTGACAAGTCTGTTCAGACAAAATTTTGTGAGGATCTCCTGAAAAAAGCAATTCACAGTATGCTGGAATGCATACCAGGCAACTTACCCAAAGGCTTAAATCTGACCGCAATGTGGAATTCTATTCACAAACAAGAGCTCTGCTGTTCTCCTTCACATTTCCAGAAAAGCCTCTCCTGAAGGTTTGGGGAACTCCCGGGATGGCATGGAATATAGCATCGCAGGCGCACCCCCCAAAGAAAGACTCAGACACCGGTATATGGATAAAGGCATCGGGTCACTTTTATTGAATAATGCCCTAGTCCGAATTATAACTTTCAATTGGTGTAATCATCCAATTGTAATTCTTTAAGGCAAGCAGGCCGCAGTAACACTGGTAAGGTTCCTCCCAAAATGCCAATGGCAATTGGCTACATGTAACTATTTGTATCAATTTGTTTGTTGACACAAACAAATTGTTGACCAGAGTCAATAAACTATCTACTGACCCCACCCTATGACGTGTATCTGTTAAATATCAAGGTGATGCAGGCTGTGAAGCTCCTGCCATCACCCCTTGCCTGGTTCACCCTTGACCGGCCAAACCTATTTCCCCTGTACCTGTCTACGTGTTGGCCAGTCAATTGCGAACCTGCCGGATACCTATGGGTCATAAATCTTTACCTTACCAGTGCTACACGCCACACGGGGAGGCGTCCATGATGACTCACCGCCCCTCCCCCCAGACCGTCAGCTCGGTCACCAGGCCTGCTTGCATATCCTCAAGAAAGAGGTTCATACCTCTGGCCGACAAGTGGACCCCATCTCCCGCATAGAGATCATAATCCTGCAAGCCTATCCTAGGGTGCCGGATGGCTGTCCCCAAGCCCTTGTCTGCCAGGAACCAGGCAACAGCCCTGTTCACCAAGCGGCGAGCGCGGTCAAGGGCACGGAGGTCAACGCCTCCTATGTAAGTATGTCGCGGCACCATGTCCGACCATAGCAGCCGCGTGGACTGCCATACGTAATGCAAATAGGCTAGGTCCCTGCAAATCGTAAATTTTAAGGAGAGGCCAGTGACCTGGGCAAGGTCATTGGCACCGAGATGCAGGATGAGGACGTCAGGCGGTCCAGCATCCCTGATGGAAAACAGGAATGGCAACAGTTGCCGCCACTTCATTCCGCGCTTACCGTACCATCGCAAACGTGCGGTTGCACGTAGCCCGAGATGGGGTCCCCACTCTGTCGCCGCAGCATACTGCTCTGCCCAGTGCACGTAACTGTGGCCCACCAGCCATACTGCCACCAGTGTGCGGGGACACACAGGGTCTGTAAAAGAAGGAAAAAAGGAATAATGACATAACTGGTACTCATGCATGGAGGGGGCGTACGTACAATGCAAAGCGCATGGATCCCCACCTACCCATCCTGCATATATCAGCCTCAGAGTACCCAAACGCAGCCGCAGTAGAAGCAGTGCCTATCCTAAATGAATGGGTGCCGTAACGAGCCCCAGGGAGGCCCACACTGGATAGTGCCATGCCGGTCACCCTCCAAAACTGGAATTTAGTAAGGGGAGACCCATCCTGGTGGCAGAAAAATGGGCCAGGGTGCATACCACGCACTGCCAAAAACTCATGTAGGGCACCAACCGGACAGATGTCTTCAATGGAACATCGTAGCAGTCTAACTCCACTGCCTACGCCATGCTGATCAACCTTTGAGGACCGTATCCTCAATTGAGCCCACTCTTGAGTAACATAGACATCGTCGAGTTCCAGTGCCCTACGAGACGCATCCGCCTTAGACAGTGGTACCAACTCACTGATGCGGAGCGCTCCAAAGAAGGCTACAGTGGTAGCTGCGTTAAAAAGAGCCACCTCATACCTATCGTAGCATAAGTTATGCCAGCCTCATGCAAGGTGGGTAAGAACCTCTGGTGAAATCGGGTGACGTGTGTCCTGGCGGCGGCCACGTTCACGTGTCCACCCTTCCAAAACATGACATATGCGGAAATCATTCATGCAGTCGGCGAAGCCCCGCACCTTGGCCATAAACGCCAGCGCCGAAAGCCTAGAGGCTATAGTACGGGGGGCCAGCCCATGACCGTGAAGATAAACCATGTATTGTAAAATCTGGTCCACAGGTATTAGCCACACTTCGGGTAACCGAAGTTGCCCACAAAAGGTTCTAAATTGTATGAAAGCATGTTGATACGCCTTACGCGTGCGAGGTGCCAAAGACATGCCGATCGCCCGGTTCACCTCTCCTCGCCAAATGTCCAAATCTCGGCCGGGAGTGGCGAGGGGAATTCCTCTGCTTCTGGAGCCAAGGCTCGGAACCGGGAGATCTGCAGGAGGGATAAAGCATCAGCAATATCATTATTAATGCCTGGTACATGTCTGGCCTTGAACAGCACATTAAGGCGTAGGCTTCTCAAGACAAATTGATGGACCAATGCCATGACCCTAGGGGATTTGGACGTCTGAGCGTTAACAATGTGCACCACTGCAGCATTGTCACACCAAAAATGGACCACTGAGTTGGCCCACTTGTCGCCCCATAGCATTAGTGCCCCCAAAATGGGAAAAAATTCCAGGAAAGTAAGATCGCGGAGACGATCCGTGCCCTGCCATGCGTGAGGCCATTGGCCATATGCCCACCGCCCCTCGAAATAGATCCCATAACCCAGAAAGCCGGAGGCATCCGACTGTACTTGAAATTTAGGGCAGACCATAAGGTCCGACCTCCAAAAAGAGACCCCGTTAAATTCCTGGAGGAATGTGAGCCAAACCGATAGGTCTGCCCGTATACCCCTGGTGAGCCGGACCCTGTGATGGCGTTTTAATAGGCCAGCCATGGCATCACACAGACACCTGGCGAAAGCTCTGCCCGGTGTGACCACCCTGCAGGCATAGTTGAGGTGGCCGTGAAGTACCTGTAGCTCACGAAGGGACACCTTACGTTTAGAAATCAGTGCCCGAATCGCCGCAGAGATCCGAGCCACCTTGTCCATGGGTAACCTGGATGCCTGTGCAACAGTGTCAATTTCAATGCCTAAAAAGGTGAGCGTGGTGGCTGGGCCCTCGGTCTTTTCAGGAGCTAAGGGGACACCCAGTTCCCGCATAAGGGCCTGAAATGTAGTAAGGAGACGCGTACACGTGTCCGAGCCCCGTTCACCCCCGAACAAAAAGTCATCGAGGTAATGGGCTACAGACCGGGACCCTGACCTGCAAACAAAGGCCCATTGGAGGAAAGTGCTAAATCGTTCAAATGCTGAACATGAAATAGAGCAGCCAAAAGGCATAGAATTTCCCTCTAAAACAGAAACCCAACAGCTCAAAGTCCTCGGGGTGCACTGGCAGTAATCGGAATGCCGATTTGATATCACACTTTGCCAGGAGGGCCCCGGGACCACAGGCGCGTACCATCTGTAGGGCCTGATCAAATGACGTATACCTGACTGAGCAAAGGTCATCAGGAATAGCATCATTGACCGAGGAACCCGCAGGGTAAGAAAGATGGTGGATTAGGCGAAATTCACCTGGGGTCTTTTTCGGGACTAGCCACAAAGGAGAGACCTTCAAGTTAGGGAATGGTGGTTCATTAAAGGGCCCCGCAACTCTCATAGCCTGCAACTCCTTAGCTATGCTTTGTGCAGCGACCTCCTCATTGCCCTTTAGAGAAAGTAAGTTCAGGGCGTCCTGCGGTCCCCGAACACCCCTAAATGGTATACGAAAGCCAAACTGGAAGCCTTCAAGTAGGTACCTCGCATCATCCCGTCTAGGATAAGCGGAAAGCCATTGTCCTAACATGGGGATATTAATTGCGGAGGGGGCCTTTTGCCTGGCCCCCACCATCAGAGGGAGCTCTGACTGCCCCCTGCCCATCCCTACCTCTGCCTCGTGACCCACCAGCCCGCGGGCACGCGGAGGTGGCGTGAGGGCCAGAGCAAGAGGGACACTCATGCCGGAAATGACACTGACGCTTGTTGTACACGCCGCTAGCTGAGATGCTCCAACACAGCAGGCAGGCTGGAACCCCTTGCCTCGCCGGCTGGCAGGGAGCCTGCGTCGCAGCAGCCCGCTGCATGGCATGGCCACAATGGTACCTATCACCAGGCGCCGGACGCGTGGGAGTCATATACAAGAGTCACAATTGCTGGCAGGGCTCATTCCACCTCATCTCGGGATGTAGGGCCACCCTCATCCTAAATTCCTCATCGTAAGCCAACCACGACGGGCCAGGAAAATCAACCATCGCCCTATAAATATTGTCGAGGTATTGGACCATCGGAATGGCCAAATCCGGCCGGGCCCTGAGGTATACCGCCATATATATGAGATATGCCGGCAACCAATTGGCCCAGGTACGCGGTGGCTTACGACGACGGGACAATTCCTTGTCCTGGTCATCCTGTCCCTCCCTCTCCTCCTTAGTGGGCTCACGATTCAGGAGGGAGAAAATATCAACGTACTCCCCTCGCCAAATCTTATCCCTAGTAGCCTGTGAAAGGTGATCACCCAGGGGCAAGGAATAACCAGCCGTTGGCAGAGCCGCCGTCGGCACCTGTTGGATGAAGGGTATGTGCAGCGGGCCCTGAATAGCCCCTGCGACGCTTGGCATACACCCCTGTCCTAACCGAGGGGCCATTTGGGAACCAGGAATTAACAGGGCAGTGTGGAAGCAACTGCCCACCCACAGTAACCTGGCGTGGCCATGGCCACTGTACCCCCCCAGTGTGACTTGACAGTGTCGGTGCACTAAATTGAACCAGATACTCACTAGTCACACCCCCGTGAGCCGCCCCCACTGGGGGTTCCGGCCCACGGCGGGCGTTGGAGTTCGCGACAGGCATTGAGCTCTGGGGCCACACCTGACTGCTCCCCACCGGCAAATCCGAACGTGCGGGGAGCTGCGAGGCGCCAGCCTGGGCTGGCCTGACGGCCTCAAGCAGCTCGACCCTGTTGGCGGCCCGCTGGAGAGTCACAGCCAACGTGTCTGCCGGGACCGACGAAGGGGCCGTAATCGAAGCAGCAGCTAAACCCCCATCGGGAGGTGGTTGGGCAATGCCCAGTGATGCCTCTAGCACCGAAATACGTGCAAGAAGCGCATCAACAGTCTCCGAGCCCCCAGTATAAGGCGGGCCAGATGGGCCGGACGGCCCTGTGGCCAATTGCTGGGCGGGAAACCCGAATGGGGATCCAGGGCCTGAGTAGGGCCATGCCCAAAACTCCAGCCCGTGGGGGGCTGGAGGAATGGTTGGGCGGAAACCGCCACCCAGTCCAAGTGGCCCACCCGGTCCTGAACCAAGAAAATGACATCCAGGGGCAGGGATCCCCGAGGAGCCAGCCTGTGCCAGCCCAACCTGGAGGCCTGTGCCGGGCTGACCAGTGGAAGCCTGCTCGGCCCCACTGGCAGCAGTGGGCAAGGCCGTCCCACTGCCCAGCTGGGGGGTGCAGCCCGAGTCCTCCGACCCGATGGCTGCCCCCCAGTAGAAGGAGGGGGCGGGAAAGCCCTTCCCCTCGGCCGCGGCTTGACCGCCGGGGCCTTGCGCTTGGGAGCCATGGCTCCCGAAAAAGCTAGCGATGGATCCCTGGCCAGGGATCAGTTCCTGTGCCCGGAGTACCGCAGGAATGAAGAGGAGCAAACTCCGTTCAAAGGCAAAGGTACAAAGGGCGAAGAAGCAAGAAACGCGGCAGAGAAAACTTCTCCGCTCCGTCGCATTTCTAAAATGGCAGCTCGGCTGCCTCGTGGCCACCCCTTTTATAGAGGGGTGGCCACGCCCCCTAACTCACCCAGATGTCTGAGTCCGGGTGGGGGGGCTGCAAAGAGCGCGGCGGCCATTTTGGCGCCGCGCTTTCATTGGGGATGTTGGACAACCCTTTGGTCTAATCAATGTATAAATATTCCCTTTACACCACCCAAGTTCAAGTGCTGACCCCTTTTAACTATAAACTACTGTATTCTTCTTCCTTGTCTAGGCCACATGTAAAAGTGGCAAAATGAAGCCACCATTTGGTGGGTTCATTCTACAGTTCCCTTCGCCTGACCTAGTGTGAAAAAGATTAGCCGCCAACACAAGTTTGCTGTTACCAGGGTATGCCCAGTTGTGGTTCAAAAATACCACAATCTTCGAGGAGGATCTTTCTGTGCACCCCTATATTCTATTTAACAAACCTCAAGAGGTGTCCCATTCCTTTGCTAGCCTTTGACCAGGAACATATATGTTGACAGTGTAGGGTTATTGTCATTGTCAGCATTGTAAGCATTGTCATTGTCGTCACGATCTGTAGTACCCTACCTAGCTGACTGTTCTAGCAGGATCTAGATTGAGCTGTGGCTGTGCAGACTGGGGTGATTTTGAAAGTTGCTGGCTGAAATTGTATTTCCAAGCTTCTCTGATTGGTCTCAAACACTGAAATATGAATGGGGAAAATGTGGCTCAATTTCTTAATCCAGTTGTTGCAGTGGAGTTCTCATTTCTACACAGTACATGCTGAAGGGCATGAATGACATTATAGCCTATGCCCGTGATGGTGAACCTTGGCACTCCAGATGTGCTTGCACTTCAATTCCCAGAAGCCCAAGCCTCCGTGAATCCACACAAATGGGTTTACTGCGACTCATCTGGCCTGTGCCACCCTCATCGCTCCTGGAAGCGGAAATAAAATGCTCCCATGGGGGCTTCTGGGAATTGAAGTCCAAGAACATCTGGAGTGCCAAGGTTCACCATCATGGGCATAGGCTATTTATGAGCCATAATCCACTCTTTACTTATTATAAATATGTGTTAATTGGCTGTTTCCTCTCCCGTCAACCTGCAGCTACAAATCTCACTGTGTTCTGGTTGTTGCCCTTTCCATCAAAAGTCAGGTTTTTAGGCCTACTAAGGATTTGAACTGAGTATTTTATGAAGTTAATTTTACGCTTCTTCAAATTTACATTTGTGACCATTAAATTCATGAACTTTTTTTTTGTGCTGTCCCTGCACAAAATTATAATCAGCAGTGTGCCATGTATAAACAAGAGCTTTGCATTCTTTCTCTCTCTCTCCACCCCCCAATACACAAGTTCAAATTGTAATGTAAGTGGTAACATATTGAGGATTGCTTTTTCCCAAAAAATGATTACTTGAAAGATGCACAATACATTTGCTCCTCTTTCTACTATTCATCGCTTTCTGTTTTGAGAAAATTATTTGCTGTAGCAAAAGGAGAACATGGCTGCTGCTGAGTCTAGACATTTATCTGAAATGCCATATTATGTGAACCTGTTAATGTCAAGATATATCTGTGGAGCATCCCATAAAAATGCTGACCTTTCCTGGGTTCTTGATTACTTTTTGTCTCTCTCAATTAAGCAACTGTTCAGAAACCAGCTCACTGCACAACCCTGAGTATATAAATCTACACTGATAATTTCACAGCAATTGTATTTTAGAAATTATGGTGTATCTGCTGACATAATTTAACTGGTCTGCTTCAGTACATTGGAGAGAGATTGTAAAACATACAGAAAGGAAGGCTCTCATATATGTACTGCAGTAGTTGCAACACAAAGGAAAATAGGATAGAGACTTTTTGAAGCGAGGATCAAATTGGAAGTTACAACATTACAAACTAACTCTAGTTGTGCTGTGTGGAACATTTATTTAAAGTACAGTACAGCAAATTGGAAGGGGAGTATTGAGCTGTATTTTCCATCAAAATAAAATGTCTCAAAATTTAGACTATTTTGAGTCTTGGTAGGAGCAGGGAAAAACTGGGCAGAGTATGTGGTGAATGTGGTGCTGACACAACTCCAACTCATTAACTTATGTCCATGATATTTAATGTGGTCCTAAAATAAAAAAAATATGAAATTACTGAAAATTCATGAAAGAGAGGGTTCATCTATTCCCTCTCAAATTACAATTGGGGGCTGTGTGTGTGTATATGTTGCTGTATGTTTTATGCTTTGGGCATGGAAGGGTACCAACCACTTTTATTACAGTATATATTTATTACAGTATATTTTTATGTGGAAGGCATGACAAGACACCGGAGCGCATGGAGCGCTGTTATCTTTCCACCAAAGTGGTCCCTATTTATCTACTTGCAATTTCTTGCTTTTGAACTGCTAGGTTGGCAGGAGCTGGGACAAAGACGGGAGCTCATTCCATCCTGCAGTACTCGGGACTCGAACTGCTGACCTTCCATCTCCCAGTCAGCATCTTAGCCACTTGAGCCACTGCAGCCCTGACTAGCAAGGTAAAAAATTACAGAATGATCTCAGTTCGGATTCAAGGCAATCTATTCAATATCATTGTAATCCAAGTCTACGCACCAACCACTGGCACAGATGAGGCCACAATTGACCAGTTCTATGAGGAATTACAGCACCTCATAGAACTGACACACAAAAATGATGTCCGTGTTATATTGGGAGAATGGAATGCCAAGGCAGGAAGTCAAAAAGTAAATGGGATAACAGGCAACTTTGATCTTGGAACACAAAATGAAGCAGGACAAAGGCTAATAGAGTTCTGCCAAGAGAATGCACTGGTCATAGCAAACACCCTTTTTCAACAACATAAGAGGCAACTCTACACATGGACATCACCAGATGGCCAAAACCGAAACCAGATTGATTACATAATCTGCAGCCAAAGATGTAGAAGTTCCACACAGACAACAAAGACAAGACCTGGAGCAGACTGTGGCTCAGATCATAATTTACTGATGGCCAGATTCAATCTTAGATTAAAGAAAATAGGGAAAACAATTAGGACACACAGGTATGACCTAGCGAACATCACTAAGGAATACACAGTGGAGGTGTGCAACAGATTTAATGGTTTAGACTTGATAGACAAAGTACCAGAAGAATTATGGACAGAGGTTCGGGACATCATATAGGAGGCAGCAAAGAAAACCATACCAAAAGAAAAGGAAGTGTAAGAAAGCAAAGTGGTTGTCTGATGAGGCTCTTAAAATAGAGGAGGAAAAAAAGAAATGCAAAAGCAAAAGTGAAAGAGAAAAAGTGCATCAAATAAACAGATTTTTAAAAAAAAGCAAGGAGAGATGAGGAAACCTTCTTAAATAAACAGTGCAAAGAAATAGAGGAAACCAGCAGAAGGGGAAGGACTAGCGATGTTTTCAAAAAAAATGGGGAAATCAAGGGAACGTTTAAAGCAAAAATGACCATAAGGGACAAAAATGGCAGGGATTTAGCTGATGCAGAAGAGATTAAGAAAAGATGGCAAGAGTACACAGAAGAACTCTACAAAAAGGACCTCAATACCCCTCACAACCACAGTGATGAGAGCTTTGAACTGGAGGCGGACATCTTGGAGAGTGAGGTCAGGAGAGCCTTAAAAAGTAATGCCAATAACAAAGCTAGTGGAGATGATGGTATTCTAGTTGAATTATTCAAGGCCTTAAAAGATGATGGAATTAAAATATTGTATTCTATATGCCAGCAGATTTGGAAAGCAAAACATTGGCCAAAGGATTGGAAAAGGTCAGTATACGTTCCAATCCCAAAAGAGGGCAATGCCAAAGAATGCTCAAATTATCTAACAATTGTGTGCATCCCACGTGCCAGCAAGGTCATGCTCAAGATAATACAGGATAGGCTTCAGCAGCATGCGGAGAGAGAACTACCAGAAGTGCAAGGCTGGGTTCCGAAGAGGCAGGGGAACTAGAGACCAAATTGCCAACATTCGTTGGATCATGGAGAAAACAAAGGAATATCAGAAACAAGTCTATTTCTGTTTCATTGACTACACCAATGCCTTTGATTGTGTGGACCACAAGAAAATGTGACAAGTAATTAAAGAGATGGGAATACCAGAACACCTTATATGTCTCATGAGAAATCTATAAATAAACAGGAAGCAACAGTTAGGACAGGAAACGGAATGATGGAGTGGTTTGGAATAGGAAAAGGAGTAAGACAAGGCTGCATTTTGCCACCCTGCTTATTTAACTTCTATACGGAGCACATAATGCGCGATAATGCTGGAAAAATCAAAAGTTGGAATTAAAATTGCTGGGAGAAACATCAACAGTTTGAGATATACAGATTATACTACCCTAATGGCAGAAAGTGAAGAAGACCTAAAGAAGTTCTTACTTAGGTTGAAAGAAGAGAGTGCAAAAGCTGGCTTGAGACTCAACATTAAGAAAACCAAGATAATGGCAACAGGCCCTTTCAGTCCCTGGAAAATAAATGGGGAAGAAGTAGAAGCAGTGACAGACTTTACATTCTTAGGATCCAATATCATTGCAGCCATGAAATAAAAAGGTGACTTATTGAAACTAGTTAAACGTAGAGACCTCACCTTGCAAACAAAAAGTCTGCATAGTCAAAGCAATGGTATTTCCGGTAGTAATGTATGGTTGTGAAAGCTGGACCATAAGGAAAGCTGAGTGCAGAAGAATAGATACCTTTGAGATGTGGTGCTGGAGGAGAATTTTGAGAGTACCCTGGAGAGCAAAGAGAACAAATACAGTGGAACCTCGTATAACGAACACCTCGTATAATGAAAAATTCATATAACAAAGAGGATTTGTGTTAACCGCTATACC
This sequence comes from Bradypodion ventrale, assembly GCA_035047345.1. NCBI lineage: Eukaryota > Metazoa > Chordata > Lepidosauria > Squamata > Chamaeleonidae > Bradypodion > Bradypodion ventrale. The sequence continues at coordinate 225,798,398 of JAWDJE010000003.1, read as the reverse complement.
CCGTATAATGAACTTTTTCGTTATACGAAGCAATGGGACTATGGGGAAAATCGTACAATGAAAATCCCTATGGGATGCATCATACAATGAAAATTTTTTGATTTTTCCCCATAGAGATTTTTGTTGTACGAAAAAATTCATATAATGAAGTGCCTCGCAGAACGGACTTTTTTTTGTTATGCGGGGTTCTACTGTAGGTCGATCTTAAAAGAAATCAATCCTTACTGCTCCTTGGAAGGTCAAATATTGAAGATGAAGTTAAAGTACTTTGGATATCAAATGAGAAGTGAAGAATCACTTGAGAAAGCTTTGATTCTGGGAAAGGTCGATGGCAAAAGAAGAAGGGGCGGCAGAGAATGAGATGGCTAGATGGCATTGTTGACACAATAGGCACAAGGCTGGGCGTGTTGAGGATGGTGGCGAATAGGGGTGCCTAGCATGCGGTGGCCCTTGAGATCGCCAAGGGTTGGAATCGACTGTGCGGCTGAACAACAACAAGCAATAACTAATAGTGCTTCAGATTGTTTGGGACTATTAAAACATTTGGAATCTTCTGGTTCTTTAAATACTTGTATTGTGAACTCTACAATATTAAAGATTTGCAATGGTTTTGAAGTAGCAGCTGAAGACCTCCTTTTGACTTGCTTGTCTGGAAGCAAAGGTTCAGTTTGCTACTGCATATTGTTTCCTGTTAACAGGCAAGGATTACCTTGTTAAAAATGAAATTTGCTTCTGAAATGGGAGTACAGAGAAAAGTCCTCATTCTATCCATAGGGATACAAATCAACAAACAACAGATTTGATTTATAAGATCAATCTATAAAAGGTCATGGTGCTTTTAAAGAGATGAGATCAACTCTATGAAAGTATGAGATCAACTGTGCAGAAAAAATAAATCGGGGCATCTGCATAATAGGAGTTTTGAAAACAGACTCAAAGCAACTTTTATAATAAATTTTTAAGCAGTCCTTTCCACACATCAAGCTGGTTATTATGCTTCCTTCTATGCTACTCTAAATGTATCCTCTGTAGTATAAAAAAATCCTTACAATCTCAGAGGCCCACATTGCAAATGACTTTCTTGAATAACTCCAGGGACAGATGAATCTAACAATAATTATATGCACAGACAGTACAATTCTTTGCCAACTAGTTCTCATTAAAGTCTTGACACTAACCATTTGCAGGTAATTATCCCTTACTACATTATTTAGTCTACAGGATGGCACTAATGATGTGGTAGTCCTAATTACTTCCATTGGTATTGTGCCTCTACAGGGTGAGACAGATAGCTGTAGCTTCTCTTAGAGGCATGTATATTTTTTAACAGAGACACCTGTCTTGGGTTTCTAATCACTAGCAGCTGTAAATAGATGTTACTGTTTAAACAAACACAATTGCCTGAAGTTTATAGTTTAGCCTTCATAATCTATAGGTACAGCCATTTCAAAGACAGCAATGTGAGAGAAAGTTATCATCTGAGTAACTGGACAATATTACAGTGATACCTCATACAACGTCCAAACTTGGTTCCACAAGTTTGGACTTTATACGGATTTGGTCTTTGTATGAGGCATGCAAAATTCTAGCTGCGATGCTTCATACAACGTCCAAATCCTTGCCGCGATGCCTCATACAACGTCGTTTCCATAGTGATACATTGTACTGTAACAGCACAGATTTCAGAGCAAAGTCAAGGAAACAGACAGGAAACTGACAGAACTTTAAGAAATCATTGTCTAAAGGCTAAATACATTACAAAAACATGTCAAACAACCCTGATTTTAGGGGACAAACCAACCTGGGGAAAAACCTCAATGCCTCATACAAAATCGCAGCAACTTTGTATGGGGCAACTTTTTTCAATGAATTAGGCGATGTTGTATGAATTCGATGTTGTACGAAGAGGACTTTGTATGAGGTATTACTGTATTAGAGAAATCTGCTTTTCAAAGAAATGCATGGTTATGAACTTCGTGGCTTTTGTTCAACACACTTCACTCTTCACAAAGTTGCACAGGATATATGTGATACGAGAGTAGGGAATTTCTCCATTAACCTTTCTTAGAGGTTCCTAAAGGTGGAACCTTCTTCCAGCAATATGATTTACCCTGGAGGCTGATAGATTCTGAGGAATTTCTCAAAATCACAAGGAAGCTTAACGTTGGCATATGTAGGCCTTTTGCTGAAGCCCTTACCATTCTCTAGGATGTGGAGAACAATTCCATCCTTCTAAGTCAGTGGTTCCCAACACAGGGCACATGCCCCACAGGGAGACTTCAGTTCTCAGGGGCCTACAAACACAGATGGGAAGGAACACATTACTGGTAAAATGTTATTACTGTTACTTTGGGGAATAATTATACCATAATGACATTCTTTTGCAAAGGAATATAATGACTGTAGTTCAGTGGTTTTGGTATCTGGCTTCAGAGCTAGAGGTTGGGAGTTTGATTCCCCCTTGTGCCTCCTGGGAGAAGAGCCAGCCTGTGTAGTCCTGGACAAGCTGCGCAGTTCCAGGGTGTCCGCAAAAGAAGGGAATAGTAAAGCACTTCTGTCTATTCTCTGCCTAGAAAACCCTGGAATGGGTAACCATAAATCAGAACTGACCCAACAGCAGACAATTATTGTTATTATAATTATTAATATTTCCTTCTCCAAGCAATGTATAAGATTTACTTGCAATATTTCCTGGGATTGGGGGAAACAATCTTTGAAGGAAGGACTGGGAGGATCCCCTTCCCATTTTCAGCCACTTTGTTTCTTTTTTAAAAGATGGTCTTTATCCCCTTTAAAAGAACTTAACAACAGTAGCAAAATTAGTAATGCAACAAGTTATTCAAACATGTTTTCAACATTTGTTATGTGAAAGAGTTTTGTTTAGGACAGTGGTTCCCAACGTGGGGCACATGCCCCACAAAATCCCAGAAGCCTAAGTGCTGATCAGTGCTTTGGGGGATTGACTTAGGCTTCTGGGAACTGAAGTCCAAAAACCAAAGGTTGGTTTAGGGCTTTTGGAGTTATGTAAGAAAGCCCTTTTGAAAGAAACAGGAAGTGCCTCAGGGAAGAGTTGCTTATGGAAGAACAACAGGCCCAAGCAGATTATACAAAACAAATGTTGACCCTTTGCAGTCTCCTCATGTGTTTGTAAATACAATAGATGGCATCAATAGATTTAAGCTGTGACCTCAATCAAGTTCAGATTGGATAATATCCTCCAAACCACCTTAAACATCTTTGTGATCATCTTGAATTCTAATTATAACCTGTTCCTTAATGAGAGTAACAAAAAAAATTCTTGCATTTGAAAAAAAACAGGTCAGCATGAAAGATAAAGTGGAACATTCTGAGCATCTTCTTTATAAGGAAGGTAATATATTGTTGATGCTGCCAGAAAATAAGAGAATTGCATCAGTCAGTTGCAGGGGGAAAGAGGAAGATGAATGAGTAGCATAGTTATTTGCAGTGGCTAATTAAGCTCATTCCACTGAGGGGCCACAGGAAAAAATAGTGCGCATATTGCTGTTCTTAACAACATAGAAGAAAATTCTCTTTCTTACTTGCTCTTGGATTTCTACCTGCCAAAATATAAGTTGACTTAACCAGGAGTGGAGGAAACTGGAGTCGATCATTGCACTATAATTCAATGTACATTGTCAGTTAAATTTAAAAAGACAAAGTATTCCATATTTTGTAACATATTTATTTATTTAATATATATTTTTAATCTCTTGCTTTTTAGCTCTTAAAGTCTCACATTAGGTTTATTTATTTAAAATATCTTGCTATAAAATCTGACCTTTCAGAATAAAGGACTTTCTAATAACATTAAAACAGCAATATATCTCACAAATTTAATTAACCAGACAAAAATTGGATTAATAGAATAAAGATTACATTCTGGGCAAAATCTTGTTTTGTACCTATACCTCCATATAGTTGTGCAAGCTATTGCAGAATTCACACAAAGAGAGAAGTCCAGCAGAAACAGAGCTCAGCTCACAACTAGTTGCACAATCAGATAAGCCTGGACTTAATTTCCTATCAGCTTTCTCAGACATAACTTTCCAATTTGTTAAATGCTATATGATTTCAGTCTTTATTTAATTACTGTATTATCTCTCATAGTTCATGGTTCATTTGTGTGTTACTGATCATGTTCACATACAAAGTATTATGATTGATTTAGACTGCCAAAATGCCTAAAGAACAGAAGATGCTAATTTCCTTTTGTTACATGCTGCAGGTTTTCTGTATGCAAATATACCACATCTGTGTATTTACTTAGGTGCAGGCATAACTAGCAAGTGTTTAGCAATGAAATCTGTTCTTAATTATGACAGCAGCTGTCAGAGTAGGAAGGGCCCCATTATGCAAAGTTGCCTGATTTGTTCGTTTTCATCTGCATTTGTCGAGATTGAGAATTAGAGAGAAAAGTCTTTATGAAAGGTTTCCGCTTGCTTCCTGGGTGCATTGATTAAATCTGTACAGCTTGACATTTTTATCTCCCTTCATTATGTGTTGCAAGCTTGTTTTCTAACTAATGCAAGAGGTCTATTAGGCTACTCAAAAAATAATATGAAGCAAAATAAACCTCACCAGTTTACTTGGCACTGAGGATTGGTGAGAGAGTGGCATAAAATTTGAATGATCATTAATTTAATTAAATTTTCCCACTTGTATACTGCCCAATCAGGAAACCCGACTCAGGGCAGCTCACACAATAGTTATACAATACAATAGTTATACAATATACACAATAATACAATATACAAATAATTATGCAATAGCAATATTCAGCCTACAAGAGCAACACGTAATAATATAATATATAAAACGTAATAATATAATATATAATATATAACAATACAATACTGCACTACAGAGGCCTCTCTTCCCTGGCCGCAGACAAAGTCCGAGGATGGCAGCGGCAAAGTCCTGCCACCTGCTGCCATAGTGGTGTTTTCAAGTCCCGGCCAGGTGTGGCCCAGGGACGCCGGTGATGGAAGGGCCTGGCAAAGTCCAGGGGCGATGACAGGGAAGTCAACTGGCCAGTGGAAAGGGCCAGGAAGGCGCGGCGGCATCTTCAGCCTCCCGTGGGTTTCTCCTCCCTCCAGGCCAGAGCTGGGTGAGGGGGCATGCAACGGTGGCGGCGATCTCAAGGCCGGCCAGCCACACAGCTGCTTTCTTCTCCTGCTCCAGGCCAGGGCCGGCCGAGGGGGCGTCTGGTAGTAGTGATGGTTTTAAGGCCAGTCAGCCACACAGCTGCTGCTCCTTTCTTCTCCCTCTCCAGGCCGGGGCTGGCCGAGGGGGCGTCTGGTGTCAGCATAGGCATAGGCATTGGTGGTCTCAAGGCTGATGTTCATCTCAAGTTCATCCTATCGGGAATATAAAAGATTCATGGATTTTGCTGAATTCTTTCTAACAACAAAGTGAAATTAAATTATCATCCATATTCAGGCAGGCCTAACAGTTGGAAAAAACAATCAGAAATTTGTTCCTTATTGTGGTCTTTAGATTCATCAGGATTGTTGTTTAAATTTATTTTGGCAATACAATCATTTTAGAGGTCCTTTTCAGCTTAACTCTAATGTTAGATATTAACAATTTGTGATCAGTATCACAGCTCACTCCTTGTCTTGTTTTGACCAAGAGAATAAGATTCTCCGTGACTTGCTTCCAATTACAGAGTCTATCTGATTTCTATATTGGCCATCTGGTGATGTTTATTTTTAATTTAATTTAATAATAGATTTATATACCGCCCTATTCAAAGGACTCTGGGCGGTGTACACAAGTTAAAACCAAAATACAGGTAAAATATATTTTTAAAAGCCTTAAAAACATAACAATATTACCCCCACCATCTATTATCTAAAAACAAATATAACATTTACAAAAAACTTAAAAAATTAATTACAGGAGGGAAGAGGCCTTAGACAAGCCAAAAAGGGGAGCTTGTTGACACTCCCAGCCCCCAGACCCATGTCCATGTGTACAGTTGCCTGTTTGGTTGCTTGAAGCATGTATTTACAATAAAAATATTGTTGGATCCACATAATTCTATGAGTCACGCTTCTGCCTTATTTCTCTTCCCTAGGCCAAATTTTCCAACAACATTTGATTTTGCTAGGTAAAGGTTTCCCTTGCTCGAAAGCCAGTCGTATCCGATTCTAGGGTGCAGTGCTCATCTCTGTTTCTAAGCCGAAGAGCCAGCGCTGTCTGCTCCTGCAGACGTTCCCATGGTCATGTGGCAGGCATGACTAGACACCGGAGCGCATGGAACGCTGTTACCTTCCCACCGAAGTGGTCCCTATTTATCTACTTGCAATTTCTTGCTTTCGAACTGCTAGGTTGGCAGGAGCTGGGATGAAGACGGGAGCTCATTTCCGTCCTGCAGTACTTCCGCTTCCCAGTCAGCTTCTTAGCAACTTGAGCCACTGCAGTTCCCTATTTTTGCATTCCAGTCATCTATGGTTATAATAATGTCTTGGTTTGGTGTGTGCTCAATTTCCTCTTTGATTCTTTCATAAAAAATTTCCATTTCTTCTTCAGCATTGGTAGTTGGTGCAGCCCCCAAGAGAGAGCTCAGGCTGGGCCTTCCCAAAGGCCTGTGAGGGGGAAGAGTGGGAGAATGGGCTCTCTAGGCAATATAGACTCCCACGACTCCTTAGAAATCCGTCCCGGAACCTTGTGTGTTCTGTCTGAGTCGCTCTCCTTATCTCCCTCTGCCTTGGCCAGCTCCCCCTTAGCTCAAGGACAAGCCATGGGAGATTTTGCAGTAGCATGAAAAACAGATGTAAGCCAAGACAGGCGGTGTTACGATCCTACACTCAACGTGGACTCAAAGCTTCCAGGTGTCTTTTCAGAAGAGACCTTGTGCGGACTCTCCATTTTATTGGAATAAAGAATAAAGTACAGTCCTTAAAGCAAGTTGTTTCTTCAGGCAAAGCATAGCAATAGCCAAAATTCCCCATAGTAGGGTAAAACCTATTCTAAAAGCAAATTAGTTCTAACAAACTAATCTCCTAAACGCAAAGCCTATCAAACTTTGTATAATAAAACAACAAACCACGTTGTTCTCTAAGTAGAGCTATTCAAACTCCAGCTATCTTCAAAATCCAAAGATGTTGCAAATCTGCCTAAGTCCTAGTGTCAGAATATTTTCAAAGTATCCAGCTCTCCTCGAATCTCAGGCTAAGTCAAAACGACTGCCTTTTGTGATAAATTTTCAGAGTCAGGTGCGGCCTCATCTTCTTCAGATTTCATGGTAGTTTTGAAGATCAAAGGCTCTTGCTGAATCTGATGATGTCCCCTTTTTGATCTCCTGACTGGGCTAAAACTGCTCCTTTTATTCCTAAAAGTGATTCTCTCCGCACCTAAGGAATGTCAGGTGTCCTTGAGCTAGATCAAGTGATAAGATTTCTGTTATCTCTCCAAGATCTCTCAAGGTCTCATTACCAGGATCCAGCCCTTAATCCTGGCAAGATGCCAAAGCTTTCACTTCCCCTTCTCTCTGGGTGGTTAACCTCTGAAGTTTAAAGGATGTGAACTTTCACTGAGGTGTGTGGGTAATCTCTCCCTTGGTGACTAACAAGACCTCTAGAGGCACTGTTCCCAATGACATAATGTATCACAGGGAAATCTCAATGCAAAGCGGCACGGAATAGTTTCGTTTCTCCAGAAGACAAGCCGCTGTGACTAACTGAATCATGGTGACACATTCTGGTGAGCTTATTTTTGTGATTAAGACTTCCAAATCTATGACAGTTGGAGCATAGACATGAATGATGATTATGTTGAAAGGTTTTCTACAGAGTCTGATTAATATTATTTGGTCAGACTTTGCATTATAATTTCCAGCTGTCTGTTTTACATCTTGGCTCAGGATTAGAGCCACTCCATTTCTTCTGAGTTTGTAACTTCCCGAGTAGAAAACTTTGTAGTTGTCTGACTGAAAATATCCCATTCCAGTCTACTTTATTTTACTGACAACAAGCACAGCAATGTTTTTATGTTCCATGTCTTGTTTTATGGATACATACTTCTCATATTGCATTTTCCAGTTGTATGTGTTGTGCAGTACGAACTTTCCTTTCACTTCTGTGCACATCAGCTACTAGATATCATTTTGGCTTAGAAACATGTCTCAGACTGACATAACTCAGCTTGACTTTCAAATGAGGGAGCTGATTAATTCATGACATTCACATTGGCAATGGTCTGAAGCTGAGTTTGCTTCTAGCAATGTGCCATCTTATGGGTAGTAAGACTAACTAAATTCTAATTCATATCTGAGTAGATATGCATTTGATTGGGCAGCTGTATATTGTTTTCTGTTAAATAAGATCATCTATAGGTTGTCCCTTATCCATACCAAAGAGTTCTTAGTAATATATGAATCTTTTTATCACTCTTAAAAATCATTTAGAGATCTAGATATGGATGAAGACATGATTAAAGTTATATACTGTACTGTGAAACCCTGCATAATGAAGGGCTCTGATAGTGAAAAACTTGCATAACGAAAGGAAATTGAAAAAAATGGCAGCTCAGATAGCAAAAAAAATTGTTATGTGAAAATAGTGTTCCTGTAAGAAATTTTTGCATAACGAAAATTCCTATGGGGAAATTCACATAATGAAAATATTTTTGCTATGTTATATTCCCCATAGGAAATTGTTGTTATGTGAAAAAAATCCGTTATGCGAGTTTTCCCATAGGAATTTTCGCTATACGGAAAAAAAATCACATAATGAAAAAATCGCATAACGAACAACCTTGTGGAATGGGTTATTTCCGTTATGCAGGGTTTTACTGTATGACAATAGTTTTGTTCTCGTAGTCATACATTTTAGTTAATCATTCAGCAATGCCATTCCAAGTCATATATATTCAGATTAGAAGAGCAATTGTTATCCTATTAATCTTCAAAGAAAAGGCTAAAAAACTGAATTGCACACTTTATAGAATAAGGAATATTGGTTCTCTTTGTGTTAGGTTAAGAGGATGGGAATTCAGTTCCCAAGTATGCTCCTCAGAAGAGCCAGACTGTGTGGTCTCAGGATGGCTCCAGAAGAAGGGAAAGGTAAATTGACTCCTGTATATTCTCTCTACCTAAAAAACTCTGGAAAGGATTGACAAAATTCAGAACTGACTAGATATCACCCAATTATTATTTTATGTAATATTCTGGGATTTAAGGGCAGTGTAAATTCAGCGTAATGACAGATGAAAGGAATTGGCTTCATTTTAATTTTTATCATCTACTGAAAAATGTTTTACATGCCCTCAAAGTTTCTATATGTTTTATCCTGGCATTTAAAAAGTAGCAATAAAAATTAGCATAAGGCATTCATACCTGACAGCATATCTCCTGTTTATGGCTTTGAAAATTTCAATATACTGCAATTTATTTTTATAGCAATAACTCTATGTCTGCAGGAACGTTTATGTGTGGACACTAGATGCTAAGGCATGGCTTCCCCACAATGCCTACCATAATTCTGGATTTACACACAATGTTTGAGGGGACAGGACAACCAAAAAGAATCTGGGCTTACATATGACTTCACACAGATTACAAAAAATGGGACACATTGTCACGGTCCCCCACTCATGCAGCTTCATGGCACCACACATAATAGGGAGGCTCAGGAATGTGCCCATAGTAGTTTGACATCAGTTCAGTTTCACATAGCCATTCATCAGTATAGATCTGTTTGGAATGTAAGACTTTCTAATACATTCTCTGTTATGAGAGAATAAAAGGCTGAACAAGCCGTGGCTGCCATTTGGAATATAGATCAGAAAAATAAATTCAAGTTTCGACAGTTCTGTCATTGTGCCTTTATCCTTGCATCCTATGGGACTAAGAAGAGAGCTCATCTCACCTCCCATTAATGTAAGAAACACAACTGCCGGGCCTCCTATATTCAAAGAGGATTTTCCTCAGAAATAATTGAATGTGCAGTACAGTATTTATCTTCAACAAATCTTGGGAGTAGGAGAGCATTTCCTGTTGCTGCTATCATCTTGTTTTATTTGAAAGCTTGTGTAACCTAACATGATCTATTTGATCCTTTAAACCTTCAAAGCATCTCTATAAGGAAAAGGTCTTGTTTTTGGTGCAATACACTGTGAATGACACTACAAATAATTTGCTATCCCTACATAAAGTTTAATGATTTTCCTCCTGAAGCTCATTGCTCATTCTGTCTAAGGATTACTCTGTTGTTGTTTTTATATATAACTAGCTGATTGCCTGGCCTTGCCAGGGGTTATTGTTTTTTTAAAAAATGTTGGGAAGGTATGTGTGTGTCTGTGAGGGAGACAAGGAAGTGGGGGAGGCGGACGCGATCCGTTTCCCCTTCCCTGGCTGCATGGAAGGGAAGGGGGAGGCAGATGTGACCCATTTCCCCTTCCCTGCCGGCACCTTGGGGGGGTAGGCAGGGAAGGGGTTGCGCCTGGGGGGAGGCAGGGAAAGGGGGAGGCGGACATGATCTGTTCTCCCTTTCCTGCCGGTAATGTGGGCTCCGCTGAGGAGGCTACGCGAGGCCGGGGATTTTGCGGCTTGCTCTTCCCCTCATTTTTCCCTTGCCCTTCCACCACTGAGCTGTTGGCAAGTCCAAAAAGCAACAGGCCCTGCACTCACCTCCTGTGCTGCCCGGCTGTGAGTGAGGGGCCTGCTGCTGTTGGGTCCGGTAGGCAGCGGTGGAAGGGCGGGGGGAAGGATGGGGGGAAGGGGAGTCTGCAAAATTTTTGGCCTCGCATTTCCTCTTCGTCTCATTCTGCAACCAGTTCTTTCTTCCTCTCTGGCCTGGCGTGGCAGCCGTTGGGCTGGCTTCCATCGTGGCTGCCACCCCGCCTCTCCCGTGTGCTCGTCCATTGTCCTGACTCTTGCACACACTCGGGCTGGGACCCCGATTGGCTGAGGCTGGTCGCAGGGGACACTGGGGGTGGTATTTTCATTTTTTCTCATTTGTGGGGCATTGGCCCCACTCTCGGCTCCCGGACCCTTGCGGCAATGATCTCTGGAACAAAAGGTAGGTGTGCAAGGCACATTACGGAATAGGTTGGATGGGTGCGGACACACATTCCGCACACACACAGCCACATCCCTTTCTTATAGGTTAAGATTGATGTTCATTTATGCCTGGCTGGATATCCCGCTATGGTAATGGAGTAGACCATACAGCCAATGACTCAACGCTGAGTGTTGGGTGGCGGTAAATAACCTGATTCCCTAAAGGGACCAACAGCTACAGGCAGATGAGCCACTTTAGGTGGGGTGATGGTCCTTCGGTGAAGGAAATACCACTGGAAACCATCATATTGGGCCCAACAGCAAAATGAGTGGAGGAGGAACTCTGATTCTCAATGGTCATGGAGGCGGAAGAGACCATGCCAGATGGACTGGCTGTGAAGGCACACCTTGTCCATATCCTCAAGGCTGCGGCAGTCCATTGCAGTCTCAGTGTTAAATCCTGCATGTCTCATTTCATATGTGCCGCAGGAGATGGCTCCGAGATCATAGTGTGTGAGTCACTTCATGGCAAGTTGGGATGCACCTTAAATAAATTCATGCCAGTGGAATTTTTCCTGATTACCTCGGAGGGTGAAGGCCACCCAGAACCAGCTGGCCTCCAAGACCAGGCCATCCGGCACCCAGGGGCAGGAAAAACCCATATACAGTACTCGGATTGAATTGCGGCCAACGACACTTGATCTTAGCCAAAAGGCCGAGACAGCAAAGACAATGTTCATAGATAACCAAATAACAGACAAATCTCCCTCCCTTCTTTGTTCTATGAGATATAAATAGAAGCTTAAGAACTAGAAGTCCATTAAATAGCTTCATTCATCAGTAAGCAAATATTAAACATAACAAGTGTTTTTGCCTACTTTTTAACTAATTGGTTTTGCAGAGTCTTACATTATAAGCAGATGTGATCTTTTATGGAAATTATCACTTGAACATGATTTTTTAAGTTGCTTACTACTATTTTATATGTGAGGGTGGAACTGCTCTTGGTAAGATGAGAAAAGTGTTAGTTCTCAGTAAAGTTTGGAAAATAATTGGCTTTAAGTTTTTTTAAAATTGAAGAATGATTGCTACTTTGTTGTTTTGTACTAATTGTTTGATCCTGTTTTCAAATAAAATACAGGTCACCCCCATTATTCATGGGGAAATATGTTCTGAGACCTATGGCAGATACTTAAAACCGTGGATAACAGCAAACCCTATATTTTACGCAGTGGCCTCTAGTGGCCTGTTCTGGTAATGCACCATAGAAATGTATATAAATTTCAGGGATTTTACTGAATACAAGGCTGTAGCTTAGCTGGATTTTTAAGAGACTCTTCAGATAACATTTAGGTGCCCTTTTTTGTTTAACACTGAAATTTGCCATTTACTTGTTGGTGGAGACCAAAATGTTGTGCTCACTATAATGTCTAAAATATTCCATGAATTAGTTCATGCAAGGAAGCAGTACACCAACTGAGAACCCACATCTGTGGTCATAATTAACTTGGCAATGGTTTCTTGTTGTCAAGATAATTATGGCCACAGACTGTAAATTCTGTTGTGTTATCCCCTCTTTTTAATAAGATGGATTCTGCCCCATTGTTGTGTATTTAAGGAAACGTGTTTATCATTTTGTCTTTGTTGTGATAGAGTTTAATATGTATTTGCTTTACTATCGTCCAAAGTCTCACGAGACTTCAGGAAGGTTCTGAACAAGAAGTACACGAGACAGAGTTGTCAACGGTTCCAACGGTTTTTCCCAACTGTCAGTTCTGATCGGAGATAACTAAGGAATGTGAGGGTGTGCGTTAGCTCTGGTCACCTATTCTTATTCCAAATCAAGTTGTGTGTTTGGCCCATATTGCTGGCTGCTGCCTATTATTTCCAAAACACTAAACCCATTACATGATTATATAGTCTTAGCCTTGTTCTGATGTTCAATAGTATAGATCGGGGTGCGGAAATTTTTTCCGCCATAGGCCAGACCATGCCCGCTCAGTCAGCTGAGCGGGCTGGAGGTGTGGTTCCTCCTGCAGCGGCAGCACATGCATTCTGACATGTTTTGCCACTTCTGCCTCTTCCCATGCATTTGCCATGTTTTCACTCCATTTCGGCACTTGGTGGTGGGGACAATCCATTTTCAGGCATTTGTGCAGCCTCTGTCACTTCCTGGGTGGTACATTTTTGCCGTGCTTTTGAATTTCCCCCTGTGTTTTCACCACATTTTCAGCACTTCTGGTGGCAGCAGCAATCTGGCCCATGGGCTGGCTGAATTGGTGCCATGGGCCGGATCAGGCCCACAGGCTGTAGTTTGGGCACCCCTGGTATAGATGAAGACCTAAATCCATCCTTTAGTCCCAATTATATTCCGTCCACTGAATTAATTTGGAGCGCCCATCTCTGTCCCAGCTCCTGCCAACCTAGCAGTTTGAAAGCAAGAAATTGCAAGTAGATAAATAGGGACCACTTCTGTGGGAAGGTAAACAGCATTCCATACACTCTGGTGTCTAGACATGCATGTCACATGCTTACGGAAACGTCTGCAAAACGCAGACAGCGCTGGCTCTTTGGCTATAAACAGAGATGAGCACTGATCCCTAGAGTCGGATACGACTGGCTTTTGAGCAAGGGTGACCTTTACCTTTAAACTCTACTGATTTTGTTAAGTCAGCATTTATGAAATTTCTGCTGATTCAGTGAGTCAACTCTAGTCAAGACTAGCAGTAGTGTTTAGGCCTATATAAACATATTGTATGAAGTAAGAACATTAGGTTTGTCCCCTCTCTGGTTACTCTTAGAGCTTGGGGTGCATGCTTTTTTGAACTTTAACTTGAAAAATTCCTCAGCCATTTTGTCTGCCAGCCTTACAAAGTGAAGAATTCTGGGAACTGTAGCCCTCCAAAATAATTTCCAAACTCTGTTTGCTGTTAGTATGTGAAAGAGGAATTCATTGGAGTTCCAGATGATGTGAAACATGCACTGGGGAGCTTCTTCTCATAAGAAAAGTGATGACAAAAGACACAGACTAGCATTATCTTCTCTCTGCATATTCACTTACTTTGTTTTACAGACTATTTGGTTAAGCTTTTCTTTGTTTTCATTTTAAATATTGGTACCTTCTTTTCAATCAAGAGATTTTATAACAGACTGTAATAATATGTATTCTTGATCTAGGATAATTTACCGTTATGATAGGTAAGAGTTTATTTTTTTAAAAAAATGAAAATTAGAAATTCAGAACTTGGAGCACTGTTCTTAAAGTTAATGTGTCATCTGTTTTTTAAAGACTGCTGTACTTTTAAAGTTGTCTACTTTCTGGGGAAATAATGCTGGATGGTGTAGTGGATAGAATGATGGACCAGAGCTCAGGAGATGTGGGTTCAAATCCCCTCTAAGCCAAGGAAACTCATGGGAGACAGGATGTGGAACTGGTAAAACAATCGCTTAAATATTTCATTGACTTTGAAAGCCCTACTAGGGTCACTGTAAGCTGGTGCCAACTTAAGGTCACATAATAAATAATTTGTCTGACTGCTTGTTTAAAGAGTAATAGATTAGGAGTATGTTACCTTTTGGTCATTTTTTGATTTTTTAAATAAAAAAATATGCTTACAATATAAAAAAGCACCAAATTACCTCAAATAAATCTTGAAAAGCTGTGTTTCAGGTAGTAATGTTATCAATTACTAAGCTTAACAAAAATAATAATTCTGTTATGCATTTGTTACCTCCAAAAATTAAAATGGTACAATGTCATTACTTGTGACATATTATTTCCAGGTGCTAGATAGGTGCAGTTTCCTTTAGCGAAACTTTGCTAACTTGGCAACTAGCCAGTTTTAGAGGCAAGCCACTTAGATGGAAGAAGGAATGGGGGAGGAAGTCCATGGTTTTACCCATCCATCAGTCACCCTCATGAAAAGTGACATAGCTGTGTATACCTGATAGTGCTCCACAGAAAAAGCATGGTTAAAAAAGCCCATCCTGCCAATGAGTCTAGTGACACATTTAGAGATGTCTCCCGTGTACATGCTTAGTTAATTCAGTTTTTCTGCCATCTTCAATAAAGTGACAGCTGCAGTGAAACTTCAGATACCAAGTTGGAAGAATATTTGGAGACTGGACATTATACTTGATCTACAAATAGATGTAGAGGAAGGACTAGAGCTTACTGGTAGAATGTATATTTTAATGATACAGTATATAAATATTGTGTCAATGTCATTTTCAAAAGATAGGGGCTTAATTCAGTGTTTAGAATAAACAATGAAAACCACTTAAATCAACAGATCACACATCAGGCAAACAAGTTCCTACCATTTCTCTAAATCTGCTCTACTTGGGAGTATAATTGGGTATAATTCTCTGCTTGTTCAAAGATAGCTTTTTCATCAATACTTTATGATAGAAATAGCAATTACAGTTATATACTACACCATAGCACTTAAAGCAACATCTGGGAGGTTCACAAGTAATTAGCGTTTTGCTCCAAACATGCTGGGTACTCACTTTACTGACCTCAGAAGGATGGAAAGCTCAGTCAACTTAGAGTCCCATCAGGATCAAACTCAAACCAGGAGCAGGATTTGATCTGCAGCTTAATCGCTGTACCTCGATCATACCTGTCTTGCATTCATGCCTGAAAACCAAAACAGAAGCAAAATTAAACTCTGTTGTTATATCTAATCTCTTCATAATAATAACTAGCCATTTTACAAAAGGCTTTATATCACTGCCCTTAAGTTCCTTTTGAACTGGTGTGCAGTGCTCTGAATGCATTGATTATTTTTGCTAGTTACAGTAATTAATGTTTCATTATATCTTACCAGACTCATTTTTTCCCATCGACTTTGGTATTAATCCATGCATTTCTCAATATTAAATCTGCTATCTACTACATGCCAGTGGAGAATATTTGTCATACTACTATTATGCCACAAGCAAATCTCATTGAAACTTCTCAGTAATGATTTAAAAACCACATGGAGTTTTCTAAAATGTATAAAACCAATTATGGGATTGTAGTTTGTAAGATAAGAATCTTAGCAGCCTCTATACCTCAACTACTGTAGTAGCTCCTTGTATAATAGTAGAGCCTATACTATTCTGACCTGCATTATATGAACTTGTAAGGTTGTTTCTGGATTAGAACTAAATTAACTGAATGGATAAATTAATTGGCTTTCACAGCATTTGTGAGATTGGGGATGGAGTAACTATTTAGGACCAGATAACATGAAATATAACAGGAAGATAACTTGATAGATAATTAAGCGAAACCATCTCAACTATGAGAAGAAGGAAAACAATATGGGAGATTTTTTGAGAAATAATGTCAGAGCATTGCATAATTTAAAATTTTGGACATATATGAAATAGAGATAAAATGGAAAACAATTTAAATAATTAGACTATTTTGAGCAGCTGTAAAAGGAGCCTCCCTCAAGACTAGAAAGCATTGCAAGTATACTTGGGCATCCCCTGGGCAAAGGTGTGCAGCTCACTAATCCTTCCTATGCAGAAGTATTGCATTGGAATATTACAACTAAGGCCTTTGTATCATTTGTTCCCTTACAGCAGGGATTCTCAACCTGAGGCCAATGGACCGGATATGACCTGCAGCACCATTTCATGTAGCCCACACACACACACACACACACACACACACACACACACCGCCTCCACCACACCAGGAAGTGCCATGTGGTGGAGGAAGGCCAAAATGGCCGTCCAGCCCCCAAAGCTGTTTGAGGGAGTGTGACCAGGCCCCCAGCTTTAAAAGGTTGAGAACTCCTGCCTTACAGGATAGCCTAACATAATTGAATGCTTGCTAAATAATGACTCAAAGTACATCTCTAGTGTCACCTCCAGAGACTATTATTTGAGAACTGATGCTTCTCAATCATATTTCTCTCAAAGTCATGAGATATACCAAGTGGGAGGTTTTTAAATGAAAGCTGATTATCATTGTTTTAAGAATCTCAAGGGTACCAAACCATTATTAATTTTTCCCTACTTTGAAATATTTCAGTGATACCCCATGAATGTTAAGACTCAATTTCTGCAGATCATTACAAGCAATCACATTCACTGATTTACAGGGAGCAATATTAGAAAAGCAAAAAAGTTGTTTAAATGCTTTTCCTTTTATGTATGCCTTGGCTCTCATTATAGCCTCACAGAAATCATGCATTGTACTTGTAATAATCTATGTAAAATGAACATGTCTGCATTTGGTTTGGGGGGCTTGTTCTCTAGCTCCCAATGGTAAATTTGCACTATTAATGTCTGATGCTTTTAAAGAAACACAGATGCCCTCAGGCTAGTCTTGTACTGTAATATCTCAGAATAGTGGCTGTGTTTATTAATCAGAGCTTTCAAATATCAGTAGTAGATTGCCCTTGATCCTCTGCAATTCAGGGCCAATGTGTGCAGGTATGATTTTTTTTAAAGCTGAGCACATTTTTTGATCTGTTTGGATTAAATACACATATATCAGAACTATTCTGTAATGCAGCACTCATAAGCACGAATCATTGGCCACAAGCATGGTAAACAGTTTGATTCACAATTATGTAGCAGATTATGTGCAGTAGTAAAATGCATTTTTGCAACAAAATATTGATCTCCTGCTGTGTAGATCACCTCATTGAAGTGTTTTGAGCATATACAGTAACTGTGGAAGTTCAGAAAGAAATTGAAGAATTGGCCAGCATATTGCCATGTTAAATGCAACTCTTCCACAAGTGCATGTTAAAGCAGCAAAGGAGCTTTTGCTAAAAAGGCTGGATATACATGACGTACACAGCAGTATGCCATGCGCATTTCTGATGTTTCTGTTTATTGTAGTCAATGAGTGACCATAGCCAATTCACCAATGAAACCAGGATCCAAAAAATCTTTTGCTCTGAGGCATTTGGGTTTCTGAGATGGGACTGTTTTAATTTTATGGACTACTAGCATAGTTTGCCCAGCCTTGCCGGGCAGTTTTTATTTGTGTGTTTTGTTTTTGTTTTTTTGGTTAAGGGTGGTTTGGGTGGGTGTGTTTTGCATTTGTGGTTTGTGACTTTTTTGATCTATTTTATTAGATTTATTTGTGATTTGGATTTATTTCTTATTTTTCTGACTTGTTTTTACTCTTGTGGCCTCTAGGTGGGGCTGTTAGTAATAGTGTTGGATTCTCTTTTTGTTTGACTTGTTTTTTCTCTCCCGGCCTCTAGGTGGGTCTTCTTCCGGTAAGTAGTCTTTGTTTCTTCATTTCTGTTCTGGAGTCGTGGAGAGAGGACGTGCTGGTGAGTTCTCTGGTTTTTTTATCTGGGTTTTGTTTTTGTTTTTTGTTTTTGTGTGTGTGTTGGACTGGTAGGTGTTCCTGTTTCTTCTTTTGTGGGTTTTTTGGGTTTTAGATGTGCTTAATTGTTCTGTTTATTTCTGGTTGGTTTTTATGTTTCTGATTTCTTTTGTGATTATTTGTTTAATTTGTGGTATTTTTGTTGTTTGAGTTAGGTATTTTTGTGTTGTAGTTAGGTGTTTTTTCTGTGCTTTCATGGTATTTTGGGTGCTTTTGTTTGTGAATTTTGTTGTTTATTGTTTTATTGGTTAATGTGTTTGTTTATTTATTTATTTATTTGTGTTTTATTATTTTTGGCGTTTGGCGTTTTAGGTAAATGTTTTGTTTTGTTGTTGGTGTGTACTTTTGCATGAAGAATGGACTGCCTGTTGGTTCCTCTTCTCCCCATTGCTGCTTCGAATTTTGGTTTTGATGCAGCAATGGGGGAAAGGAGGAGCCGGCAGTCAGCTCGCTCTTCCCCCGGTAAGGTTTGTTAGGTAGGTCGGGGGAGAAGGAGGTAGAGAAGAGCTATCTGCCTGACGATGGTTCTCTCCGTCTCCTTTCTCTCCTGGCTTACCTAACCGGAGATCGGCAGGCAGCGATCTGTAAGGGGTGGTGCTCTTCCTTGCGGATTGCTGGCTGCTGCTTTTTTTATTACCTCCATTGGAAGTACAAAGGCAGCAGCCAGTCATTCGCCAGGGAGGGTGCTTCCCCTGATGAACTGCTGCCTGCTGGTGGTATTTTTTTCCACCCCAGCTCAACTGACCTTGAGGCTGGCAGTGGTCTCGCTGTGTCTTCAGAGGGGTAGCGGGGAGGAGAGGGAGTCCATCTTCTCCCTGTTGCTCTGGGAAAGAAGGCCAGCGGTGGTCTCGGCGTGGGTTTTTGTGTGTGTTTGTTTGCGAGGCCGTGCAGTGGACTTGCGCTTCTGTTGCGGGAGGCTGGCGTGTTTTCATTTTATTTTTCACACGCCGGCTTTCTCAGTGTTCTGTGCACTCGCACTCTTCAGCCTGATTGGCTGAAGTAGTCACAGCGCGTAGGATGCTGGGACTTTGAGTTTTGTTTGTTTTGTTTGCGTCCGTGCGGCGGGTTTTTTCTGCGGCTTGATTTCAATTGGGCACGCCACGGTTCCCAACGTTCTTTTTGCTCACGCCTCTCAGCCTGATTGGCTGAGGTGCGCCGCGGCGCAGAGGACATTGGGAATTGAAGTTGCTTCCCTTTGTTCCCGTTCGTGGGGCTGCTGCCCCACTGGCGACGACCAAAACCCCATGGCGCTGAGAAGGCAGGGGTTACGGTGAGTGCGGAATGCTAGGTCAGGGATGGTTGGGCCTGGTGCGGGAGCCTTTGAACGAACCCAACGGTTAACCCCTCTTTTTATAGGTATAGATTGAGTGAGCCATTTCATGGTTGTGTTTAAGATCTGTCCCGTGTAGACATCTCATTGGGACAGATTTATAATCAGTATGTTAAAATATATGCTTCCTCAGTTTGATACTCTTTGTTCTGTTTTGAGAGAGAGCCAGGTCATTTAAATTCAAATTGATATCTATGGTACATGGGGATTGTAATTTCCTCTAACTCTCAATACATTTTGGGCATCAGAGCTGACTACCCATTCCATATCCCTTTGAAAGAGATAATGCCCAATCAAGATAAGTTGAAAAAGCTTCCTCCTACTTCAGAAAAGCCTTCCCTGTTATCAACAACAAATTGCTATTTCTCAAAGATGGCATTTGTGAGCGTGTGCTTGGACAAAGGATGGGAACACTGAGAAAGATGTGAAATTCTTCTGTTCAACCCAAGATTGTTTGGGAAACTGCTTCAACTGCTAATACCATTTATTTGGGTTGTGTTTATACTTTCAAACCTTTTTTTAAACAAAGGCTAAACATTATTTTATGAGTGATGAAAGGGGTTCATCCACCACTAAGTTTCTTCTCACTCCTAAAATGTTATTTGCCCTTCTTTTTCTAGAGCAGAGGAAGCAATCTGTGACCCATCAGATGATGTCAGGGTACAACTTCTGTCATGCATGTTATTGGCCATGCTGCTTAGTAGGACTGAGGAGAGACACGAAGAGTCTGATAACATCTAAAGGGCCATACGTTTCCCAACCCTCAAACTGATAGAAACATGCTTCCTTTGTTGTTGTTGTTGTTGTTGTTGAGTCACACAGTCGATTCTGACACTTTGCGACCCCATGGACCATTACCCGCCAGGCACCTCTGCCCTCCACCATCCTCCTCAACCAGACCAGCTCTGTGCTTATTGCGTCTACAATACCATCTAGCCAGCTCGTTTTCTCCCACTCCCTTCTTCTTTTGCCCTCCACCTTTCCCAGCATCAAGGCTTTCTCAAGTGACTCCTCTCTTCTCATTTGATGTCCAAAGTACTTTAGCTTCATCTTCACTATTTGACCTTCTAAAGAGCAATCAGGTTTGATTTCTTCTAAGATCGACCTATTTGTTCTCCTCACTATCCAGGGGACTCTTAAAACTCTTCTCCAACACCATATTTCAAATGCATCTATTCTTCTGTGCTCAGCTTTCCTAATGGTCCAGCTCTCACAACCATACATTAGCACCGGGAATACCATTGCTTTGACTATGCGAATATTTATTTGCAAAGTGATTTCTCTACTTTTAACTATGTTCCCCAAGTTTCTCATCACTTATCTCCTAAGAATCAGTCACCTTTTTATTTCATGGCTGCAATCACCATATGCAGTGAACTTGGATCCTAAGAATGTAAAGACTGTCACGGCTTCTGCTTCTTCCCCATCTATTTTCCAGGGACTAATAAGGCCTGTTGCCATTATCTTGGTTTTCTTGATGTTGAGTCCTAAGCCAGCTTTTGCACTCTCTTCTTTCAACCTAATCAGGAGCTTCTTTAGGTCTTCCTCACTTTCTGCCATTAGGGTGGTATCATCTGCCTATCTCAAGTTGTTGATGTTTCTCCCAGCAATTTTGATTCCAACTTGTGATTCGTCCATCCCTGCATTGCTTCCTATGTCACTTGATCCAACTGTATTATTCATTTTGTAAAGAAAATTGGGGTGCAGCATTTCAAGGATATAAACACATGAATATTCTTCTAATGTTTTAGAAGCAATCTGAAGTCATCAGTACTTACCCAAGTCTAAGACAGATGAGCAACAATCCAATGAATTATTGAACTAGCAAATGCTCCTTTACTTTTACAGCAACTGAGATGTACAATTGGAGAAAAGGAAGAGTCAGCAAATGAAAATCAAACAGAAAAAAGAAGAACTGACGGATGGGTCAGAAATTGCTATTCTCTCCTCCTTTGCATGATCCTTCTGTGGCTGTCTAGGTTGTGTGTTGCCTTCATGTGTGGCAAAGGTGTCAATATTGCAGACAAATTTTTTTTTTTTGGGGGGGGGGCAGTTCAGCCATGGCCCTATGTGCCCTGTGTATGCAAAGAAGGAGAAGGTACAGGTTTGAACAGGTTGAGCCATTGTTCTGTGCCTCATCATCTGTTGCATACAATAAATGAGTGGTGGGCATGATTGTGCCCATAGTGGCTATATTTATTTGTGGGTAAAGAATAAAACACTGAAAATATTAAATTCAATACAAAATTGCAAACAGCTGAAATGGGCAACACTAGCAAATCACATTAGCAGTTTACATGAAGAGCAGAAGATGAAAAGTCTGCAGTAATGGAAATGGTGTTTGCTCGATAATAAAAAGACAGCAAGATGCAAGGCTAAGCAACATTAAATATGCAGCAAGCAGTTTAGGGCCAACTGCTTTTTGACTTTCTTGTTAGCATGTAGCCCTGACCTTGGACTATTGTACATTAAGATGGGAAATTAAAACTACAGCTGTACACCAGCATTAAAGTGTCCAAATAAAGTGAAGGAGGGATATTTATATGCTACAAGAGCATATATCAGGGCAGTTCAGGAAGCCTCTAGTCACACTTGGATCAGTTTGGACAACCCTACAAATCACTGAACTTTGTTTTGGCATTTGGTGGATTCAAAAGACAATACTTAAATTAAAAAAATAACCGCCAATTGTAGCAAAAGAAAGTGCCAAAGCAGAAATAGATTAGCAATTGACACTCCAGAGAAAGCAAAAACCGCTTCTGAAAACTATTATTGTTTCAATCAGTTTCACAGAGAAATAGCAGTGGACGCTGTGAGAACTAAGCAAGAGAATGACCTTCATCATCCTCTAAATGGATATGAGCTTCAAGTCCACTGGCTCAGATCAACGAGCTTTGTGGCAATGTATGGCAAAAACAAACATTATTGAGTAAACTCAAATTAGAAGATGGAGGAAGGAACTCACTGAACAAAGACTAACATTAAAGGAGGATATGGCTGAAGAACTCAACCTCCCCCAAGTCACTTGGAGGACTCTGAACAGGCTGAGTGCCTAAATGTAAGACCAACATCCTCAAGTGGGGGCTGCTGGCAGACAACAACACATGCTGTGAATGTGGAGAGTCACAGAATCTGTCTCATTTGCTAGTCTGCTGATTACGACTGCACTGATGAGGACTTAAACAAAGCCAAGAAGGTGGCTTCGATTTTTCAGTCCAGGGTTTGATCGGGACACAAAAGAAGAAGACTGGGCTATATTAATTTTGCCTACACTCAAATAAGCTGCTTTACATCTAGTCTTGGCAAGGAGAGGAGCCATCACTTACTAGACTGGCCAATGTTCTACAACTTTCTTGCTTTTTCTGTTTGCTAGATATACTTAATATTCATTATGTGTAGGACTAAATGTGTGTGTGTGTGTGTGTGTGTGTGTGTGTGTGTGTGTGTGTGTGTGTGTGTGTGTGTGTGTGTCTCATACCTGTCAAGTATTCCATATTGGCTGGGATATCCCGTAATTCAGCGCCGCTTTTCCTTCTTTCCTGCCCGGAGCCGCCGCTATCCCATAATTTGACGCCGGGGAAAAAGTAGTTACTGCGCATCCCCTTCTGCACATGCGTAGAAACCTTCTACGCATGTGCAGAACCCTTCTATGCATGCGTAGAACCATTCGATGCATGCACAGAAGGGGATGCACAGAAGGGGATGCGCAGAAGGCTTCTACGCATGCATAGAAGGGTTCTGCATAGACACCTACTGCACAAATCCCTTCTGTGCATGGGTAGAAGGCTTCTACGCATGCGCAGAAGGGACCTGCACAGAAGGGTTCTGCGCAGGTCCCGTGTTGTCCGGAGCCGCGCTTGACAGATATGGTGTGTGTGTGTGTGTGTGTGCGCGCACACACACACACACACACACACAGTTTCCTTGTGCAGGCTCTGATTGAATAGGTCAAAGTCTCCTCTTCCCCTCTCCCCTTTTTCTAATTTGTTGTATTTTAAATAAAGTAGTGGCAAATCTTTGGCAATTATTTGTGGAAGTATTATTATTTTTTGCTTCCAGAATGGATAGGTAACAAATACACAGCACTTGGGTTAGGTCAGTGGTGGAGAACCTATGGCACGCATGCCAGAGGGGGCACTCAGAGCCTTCTCTGTGCGCATGTGCGCTCTTGTCCCAGCACAGAGTTCGTTCTGCCCAGCAGCCCAATGGGAGCATTTCCTCCCTCCCCCAGCACATTTCGCCCTGCCCCTCTGCCCAGCAGCCCAATGGGAGCACTTCTTCCCTCCCCAAGCACAGAGTTTGCCCCATCCCTCTGCCCAGCAGCCCAATGGGAGTGCTTCCTCCCTCTGCTGTCTGGGGTAAGGCGGGTGGCTCACATGCGGTGTGAGCCTGTTGAGTCTGTGGTGAAGGTGAGTTTGGGCTCTCGGTCTCTAAAATGTTTGCCATCACTGGGTGAGGTAATGAGTGGACATACTTGGGCAAGCAAGATAGGGGCACTGAAGAGACCTCTTCTGTACCTCCAAGATATACAGTAATTTCCCTGAGCATGGCTCACAATGACAGGGAGAGATGGAAGGACAGAACTTGGAGAAGCTTTGCCTATAAATTGATGGTTTGTGACATTCCCAAAGTTGATGCTGCTGCACAGCATCCTCCATCCTGATTCATAGCCTTTTATTTTTCATATATATATATTTTCCTGTCCCAGTCCAGAAACATAAAATTTCTGCAGAAACCTAAGAACAAATCGATTCAGGCCACCTCCAAATTAGATCTGATTTGTATGGCAACTATTTGAATATAAATTGCATTAGATGGTATTCGCACACCCTTAGTTTAAATCTCCTCCAAGTCTTTTCCTGTCCTTAAATCCCTCATTTACAGGAGCTGCAGCAAAGTTTTTTCTCTATCTTTTGAAAACAACAACCCTGTATTTAATATAAGGAACTAGCATAGTTTTGTCTGGCATGGCCAGGCAGTTTTTATGTGTGTGTTATTGGTTAGGGGTGGTTTGGTTGGTGGTGTTTTGTATTTGTTGTTTGTGACATTTTTGACCTATTTTATTAGATTTATTTGTCATTTTGATTTATTTCTAATTTTTGACTTGTTTTTACTCTTGTGGCCTCTAGGTGGGGCTGTTAGCAAGAGGGGTGCTTTGCATTTTTGACTTATTTTTAATCTTACGGCCTGCAGGTGGTGCTGTTAGTAATAGTGTTGGATTCTTTTTTGTGTTTGACTTGTTTTTTCTCTCTCGGCCTCTAGATAAGTAGTCTTCATAGGCTTCTTCCGGTAAGTAGTCTTTGTTTCTTCAGTTCTGCTCCGGACTCGTGGAGGGAGGACGTGCTGGTGAGTTCTGTTTTGTTTTTGTGGTGTTGGGCTGATAGGTGTTTCTGTTTGTTTGTTTTTTGTGGTTTTGTTGGGTTTTAGATGTGTTTAATTGTTTTGTTTATTTCTGGTTGTTTTTTATTTTTCTGATTTCTTTCGTGTTTATTTTTTTAATTTGTGGTATTTTTGTTGTTTGAGTTAGGTATTTTCATGTTGTAGTTAGGTGTTTTTTCTGTGCTTTTATGTTATTTTGGGTGTTTTTTGTGGATTTTGTTGTTTATAGTTTTGTTGGTTAATGTGTTTTTTAATTATTTAGTTATTTGTGTTTTATTAATTTTGATGGTTGGCGTTTTGGGTAAATGTTTGGTTTTGTTGTTGTGTTTTTTTGTGTGAATAACGGCCTGTCGGTTCCTCTTTTCCCCATTGCTGCTTCGAAATTTGGTTTCGGTGCAGTAATGGGGAAAAGGAGGAGCCGGCAGTCAGCTCGCTCTTCGACCGGTAATGTTCGTTAGGTAGGTCAGATGAAAAGGAGACAGAGAAGAGCTATCTGCCTGATGATGGTTCTCTCCTCTCTATCTCCTTTTTCTCCTTTCTTACCTAACCGGAGATCGGCAGGCAGCAATCCGTAAGGGGTGGTGCTCTTGCTTGCGGATTGCTGGCTGCTGCTTTTGTATTACCTCTACTGCTGTTTTGTGCTAGTTCTCGAAACAGTGGTGTCGGTAGTCATTCGCCAGGGAGTGTGCTTCCCCTGACGAACTGCTGCCTACTGCTGGTTTTTTCCCCACCCCGGCTTAACTTACCTTGAGGCCGGTGGTGGTCTCGCCATGTCTTCGGCAGAGTCGCGTGGAGGAGAGGGAGTCCCTCTTCTCCCCGTTGCTCCGGGAAAGAAGGCCGGCTGGCGTCTCGCCGTGGTTTTTTGTTGGTTGTTTGTTTGTGAGGCCATGAGGCGCTGCTTCCGCCTGTGGCGGACTTGCACTCCTGTTGCAGGAGGCTGCCGTTTTTTCATTTTATTTTGCGTGTGCCGGCTTTTTCAGTGTTCTCCACGCTCGCGCCCTTCAGGCTGATTGGCTGAAGTGCTCACGGCACGTAGGACACTGGGGCTTGGAGTTTTGTTTGGTTTGTTTGCATTCATGCGGCAGTTTTTTTTCCTGCGGCTCAATTTCAATTGGGCGCACTGCATTTCCCAACTTTCTTTTTGCTCATGCCTGTCAGGCTGATTGGCTGAGGCACGGCACAGCGCAGAGGACGTTGGGAATTGAAGTTGTTTCCCTTTGTTCGTGTTCGTGGGGCTGTTGCCCCACTGCCGGCTTCGGCAACCATGCGCCGTTCTGTGGGCTGGGTTCGGGCAAGTGCAGGAGGCTCGGTACAGGATAGTATGGATGGGTGTGGAAACATATGCCGGAGTCCAACGGTTAACGTCTGGATTTATAGGTTAAGATAGTTCATTCCTCAGTTCCATCCATGTATCTATGGGTAGATCTTTTCATAAGCAGGTTCCAATCATAGAAAAGGCCTTTGCTATCATTTCTGCATTACTACAGGGACTGCAGTGGCTCAAGTGGCTAAGACGCTGACTGGGAGGCGGAAGGTCAGCAGTTTGATTCCTGAGTACTGCAGGACGGAATGAGCTCCCGTCTTTGTCCCAGCTCCTGCCAACTTAGCAGTTCGAAAGCAAAAAATTGCAATTGTCTAGTCATGCCTGCCACATCACCACGGAAACATCTGCAGAAGCAGACAGCGCTGGCTCTTCGGCTTTGAAACAGAGATGAGCACTGAACCCTAGAGTCGGATACGACTGGCTTTTGAGCAAGGAAAACCTTTACTATCATTACTACCTATTTTGCATCAGAAGGTAGAGGAAATCAGAAAGGATCTTGGGGGGGGGGTGATTTTGTGTAAGATTGTGCTATCAAGTCACTTTCAACTTATAGTGGCCCTATGAATTTAGGCCCCAAATTGTATTGTTTAGTAGTCTATTCCTCTAAAAAGAAAAAAAGTGGTCCTTGGGATGTGTACAGGCCCCTGAGAATCATAGCAGAAAATGTTTGCTTATGGGGAAAGAACAGACTGAAAGGTAGAAGTGGGATTTAATCCACTTGGGGACCATCACCCTTCCCTTTGGATTTTGCCACCCAAGGCCGTTAATCCTCAAGGTTGTCAGGTTACTTAACCACCTGATGATTGGTGTAGAGTCCCTGGCAGTATGGTCTACACTGGGATAACCTGGCCAGACAGTCCCTCTCTTTAGTAAAGATAAAGGTGTCCCTTGCTCAACAGCCAGTCATATCTGACTCTAGGGGTCGGTACTTATCTTAGTTTACTACCAAAGAGCCAGCACTGTCTGCACCTGCAGACATTTCTGTAGTCATGTGGCAGGCATGACTAGACACCGGAGTACATGGAACGCTGTTTACCTTCCCCCAAAGTGGTCCCTATTGATCTACTTGCATTGTCTTTCTCTTGAACTGCTAGGTTGAGCTGGGACAGAGATGGGAGCTCACTCTGTCCTGCAGCACTCGGGTCTCGAACTGCTGACCTGCCAATCTTCCAATCATCAAGTTCAGCATCTTGAATGCAGTAATCAAAATGAATGCAGGGAAATGAAGGAATGAAAGAAAGAAATGAAATTTTCTGCCATGCACAATCCTACCAGTGATACAATTCTCACTGTGCTGGGAGGGCTGTACAACAAGATGTTGGTCTGCTGTGTTTAACTGTACATTATTTCCAGTATTTCTAGTACCTTAATAAAGAGATGATGTTATTGCTTAATGGTCCTTTAAGGTTCATTATTTAAAATATGGATGCTTGCTTTTGTTTTTACTCTTTGCTGACTTAAAAGGCTTTCTATAAATGCTGTTTGCCTCAAAGCAAAGCAACCTCTCATCAATATATTCAGGGACGTTATTTATTACAGTATATTTAATGGCATATTAGAGTACTGATAAATTAGCGAAACAAGTAATACGGTGTTTTTAGGTGTGCCAAGGGTATGCCATTCTGCTAATAATTTGTACTAATGCAAATTGTGAAGCGACATTTATGAACTGCATTTGGCAACAGACATAAAACTCCAGTGAAATGTAGGGACATTGATCTGCTCTTTTATGAGCCAATATTTTTCCACAGGTCAGAATGGTTTTTGCCCCTAGCCTTTAATAATGCCAGATTGTTAAGTTAATAAATGGAAGGCTTAAATTTTATAGACTAATCACTGGCAGTAATCAAAGTTTACTTTCCTATAGCAAACCATAACATCTATTCTCCCCTATCCTGAAGAAAATATTGCACTCCAGCTTTGCTGTTGAAGTTCTTGTTCTTTGTTACTAGTTACCCTACTGCAAACCATGGTATTCCCATTGCTTTCTATGAAAGAGATAAAATGGAAGCCTTTCATACAATAGCAGGGGTGCCCAGATTATGACCTAGGGGCAGGATCTGGCCCCTGATGCAAATTTATCCGGCCCATGAAGCCCTCGTCGCTCCTGGAAGTGGAAGTAAAACGCTCCCGTACGGGCGTGATTTACTTCCGCTTCCAGGAGGGACAAGGGTTTTGTGGGCTGGATGAATTGGCATCAGGGGACAGATCCTCCCCCTGGGCCATAGCGACCGGCCCCCTGAACCACATGACCAGCCTGTGGCCAGATAAGTTTGGGCACCCCTGTACTATAGGGTAGCTATTGTTACGTGCTGTCAACTTATTGTGACCCTATGAATGATAAA
This sequence comes from Bradypodion ventrale, assembly GCA_035047345.1. Taxonomy (NCBI): domain Eukaryota; kingdom Metazoa; phylum Chordata; class Lepidosauria; order Squamata; family Chamaeleonidae; genus Bradypodion; species Bradypodion ventrale. The sequence continues at coordinate 225,769,643 of JAWDJE010000003.1, read as the reverse complement.
TCCCTAGAATATTCTGTTGTCAACTGCACTGCGCAGTTTTTGAAGATAATAGTTGTGACTTCCTTTTCTGAGTCAACCCACCATGTATTTGATCTTCCTCTTTTCCTTCTACCTTTCTCAGTATTATTATCTTTTCCAGAGAATCTTGACTTTTCATGATGTGTCCAAAGTAGGACTGACTCAGTTTCATCATTTTTGCCTCTGGAGATAGTTCAGGCTTGATTTGCTCTTGTTTGTCTTTCTGGACATCCAGGGCTAAGCTTGGTAAAAACTATAGTTGAACTAACATGGCCCAACCTACCACTAGTTAGGCGAGGTGGTGTCTTAGCTGGCAAATGCTGGGAGGAGCAGTGTAACATTCACCACCAGTCTTCCTCTGAGCCATGCTGTAAATTCCCATTCATGGCTGGGAGCCAGACAGCAACAGTTACGGAAGAGGAATCCAGCCAATGGGACACACTTTACTAACTTAGTTTATATCTAGCACAATGTGGGGGTGATTAATGGCAGGTTTGTTATGTGTCAGTCTCAGTCTAAGAAATGTTTTCACTATATGATTATTCAGTCTTTTATAATGATAAAACTTGTGTTATGTACTGTCAAATTGTTTCCAACTTATGGCATCCCTAAAAGTGTCTTTAATGTATGTATGATATGTTATTTTACTGAGTTCTTGAACTTGTGAAACATAAGCATGTACATTTGTTTTGGTGACACACTCTAATCCTGTCTAAAATATATAAACGTGTCAGTAGGAATAACATTAGAGAATATTATCATTCTTTGCATAGAAAAATTGGACATTTCCTTAGATACTAGTCTATAAATTATTCTGAGCCATAGAAATATATATTATGACAAAAATAAATCTGTGATTTAAAAAAAGCCATTTGAGAGGTAAAAATTGTAATATATAGCTGGTGTACACTCAGTAGAAGGTAAAGCTTTTTTATGCCATGCCTGAATGCCTTTGCTGAAAATGGGAAATCTAAACAGCTGCACTATTGTACTCAATTGCTGTCAAAAAAATAATGATTTGCTGAGTCTAATAGATCACCATTTGTGCTTGGCAGCTGTTGCTGGCAGGTTATATAGTACAGAAGACATGCTGTGCATTCTATATTTCTGACTTGTTGGGATTTCTTTCTATAAAGCTACTAAAATATGCAGCCGTATCGAAAGCTAACAGCATCTAGCCAGGAATTCTTAACATGTGGGCCAGGAATATGTTTGAAGAGGGATAGTATAGCTTCTTCTGTCTCCTTTCCTTTCATAGCTTTTAATAGAATGTGGTACATTTCTAGCTCTTATGTTAGATCATGGAAATAACCTTGAAAACTGTGAACTGAATTTATATCATCACAGAAATGCTTCCTGAGTCCTGCAGGCAACTTTAAGAGAGCTTTCAGTGCTATAAGCAGCTCTATTAGTTCTAACAAAAAAGACTGGGGAGTAGGGAAGATTTTCCACCCAAAAGGCTCGAATCCTCTTGGTGTTGTGAAATTTGCATAATCTGGTGCAACTAACTGCAGCTAATGACAAGGTGCCCGTGTGCATCTCAGAGGTGCATTCAGATGTATGACTACTGTAACCAGAACAAGCCACTAGGGCTAAGCCCCAGGCTGTCAAATTTAGAGGGCACAGCATTGGTGATTGTCTTACCCTCTACTGATCCTTCTCAGAAGGGAGGAGTTAAAATTAAGGCATGTAGCGATGTCTGGCCGCTAGGGCGGCGTTACGTCCCGGAGGAGACTGATCAATGACAATACGAGGCAAGGAAGCAGGATCAGATCAGTGTTTATTGGGAAAATGCATACACCTTTTATAGATCAGAAGGCAGGTAGAAAAAACCGTCACCAGTGATTCAATCAAGTTACCTGTTTACTCAGGTTAATTGGGGAAACTCCTCAGGGGAAGTTAATTAGCAGGGGCAAACATGGGATAAGGAGGACTATTGTTTAGGGCTTAGACAGGGGTAAACATATACACTGTTTGCACCGGAGATTTCCTTAACCAGGGGATGATTGAATCTTCCAGGTGATAATTGAGGTCTGTGAGATGCTGATTCGGCAGAGTCGTCGATCAGGCTGGATGCAGCCGAATTAATCCCTATCAATAATTCACCCCCCTTATGCCCTGACAAGGGCCAGAGGCCAGGAGTTTGCCCGCTGGTTTAGCCTCTGCCAGAGACCACTGGTGCCCAACCGGGCACGGGGAATCTTCACCTCCCCTTACTTTTTTATATTAAGAGCCTGATTGGCGACTCTGCGTAACAGCGGGATCAGCTGTTGGTCTGGAATGACGTCACGGGGTTTCCTTCTGCGGCATCTCGAGATCAGCGAGGGAATACATTGAGCAAGACAACAGACTGTAATGCCTAGTATAACTACCCCCACCACCACTTTGATTACCGTCTGAAGCCACCCCCATGGGATCCACGACCACATCCATTTCCATAGTGAGCTCCACCAAGCCCCCCATGCAGAGCCCTCTGTGATGCCAGCCACTATGGAGTGAAGATCTTCGATCTGGCTTTGAATCTTACGAGAGTTGTCCGTAAGATTAAAGCAGCACATACCATGAAAAGACTCGCAACCCAAGTGATGAAGCAGTAGGAGATAGTCGATAGCCGCTCGATTATCGAGAATGGCATGGCGAAGTTCCGCCTGCTCCTGATTGAGGAGCGCTATCGCTGAGGATGTATGGTTGATGGCCTTTGCTAAACCGCAAGCCAAGCGACCGATCCTCTTTGCGTTGCCGACGGCTAAGCCTGGCACGCCAAAGATGCTGACTGCCAAGGAGAGGTACTCGGCGGGTCTCATTACTCTGAAGCTGCTTTCACATGAGCTGTCTAACGTGGTGGTGCGAGTGTGCCGTATGAGTGAGGGGACATGAGATACATTGGAAACAATAGGAACATTGGGACTTGGGGCAATCATATCCTTAGTGGGGAGCAAGAGTGTCAAGCGGCTAATACAACAAATGGCATCTGTAATGTTAGCAGGAATGTAGTTAAACGTATACTGGTTACAAGTGAAAAACCATCCAGATGGTAGGGTGATATGTGCATATGGTGTGCCGCGTGGCACTGGGTCACTGCAAGTCCAATTGCCGCTGCCCACATCGAGGCATCGGCGCCGGGTTCGGCCGATTCCGGAACAACCGTAAATTCGGCTACAGGTAGAGTTCGGGCTGACCGCCACTCGAGGAGTGTGGAGAGTGGCCGCATCAGCCGGTAAAGTCATGGTTAGCCGCATCTCCCAACGGGCATATTCCGAGGCAGCTGTTGGGATGTACGGGCTGAAGAATCGCTTCACCAGCCAGTCCCCATCCCGGGGGTGCGCGCCTGGAGAATGACACACCGGGATGAGGCAGGTGCTGAGGATTGAAGCAGAACCGACGTCCTGTCTGAGGCAAAAATCGGACTGGTTGACAAGGCTTGCCAACCTTTCCCAAATGTTGTACTGCATGCGGGCAGAAAGGTCTCCGCCCGGCATTAAATCGCTGGCCTCCAGTGAGGCGGCCTGAACACCTCCCCCCAAAAGCAGGGTGAGGGTCAGGATGATGGTGAAGGTCGCTGAGTTGATATTAATCTGGGCGAAGACTGCTGCAACGAAGTTCTCCGGCGTTGGCTCCTTCTCCTCGCGTTGGAGGGCGTCCTGGGCCTCACTGCAAAGGGACTTGACCATCCCCCAGGTTATCCTCGGTGCTGGGGTCCGCGTCCGCCGCTTCTCCCGGTGGGTCTCCTCGGTCAGGGTGAGGTCCTCCATCTCCGGGATCGGACTCGGGTCGGTCTGGGTCCATGCCATGAGGTTCCAGGTGAGGCTTGACGCACCGAGCCGGGATCCAAGCGACACCTGTAGGAGACATAACTGCAGCATACCCTCTTCCCCAGGTTATGAGCGGCACCGGGCCCCTCCAAGAAGGGTCTGGTGGCACCCGGTACCGGACCATAGGTCGCGGGAGAGCTTCCGAACAGCGGAAATGCTTCTCCTGCGGTGTACAGTCCGAAAAAACATTAAGGTGATTGTATGTGAACAATACCTTATTTAAGCAAAACTGTGCTTGTCCCTGTGATTTGGGGAGGGCTGGTGGCTCCCCCCTTTCTGTTTGTTTGCCAATGTAGGACTTTAGCGTCCGATTGACCCGTTCTACAATCGCCTGCCCTTGCGGATTGTAGGGAATCCCAAATGTATGTTTGATGTCCCATGTGGCCATGAAGGCGGCCAACTGCCTGGAGCAGTAAGACGGGGCGTTATCCGTTTTCACGTGCCGCGGCTTGCCCATCGCCGCGATGCAGGAGAGGAGGTGCTGCTCCACGTGGGAGGCAGTCTCCCCCTTCTGTGCTGTGGCCCAAACGAACTGGGAAAAGGTATCAATACACACATGCATGTATTGCCATCTGCCAAACTGCGGTACATGCGTGACGTCCATCTGCCACACCTGATTGGCCTCTGTCCCCCGTGGGTTGACCCCCCACGAGGGCCCCCCCGGCGCCCCTGCACAATGCTGACAAGAGCGGACTATACCTTGGGCTTGAGAAAGTGGCAGATTGAACTGTCGGGCGAGTGCCTTGGCATTTTGGTGGAAAAAGGCATGACTCTGGATTGGAGTAGTAAAAACTCCCAAAACCGAGCGTTGCTGAATTTCCTTTGCGGCCGCGGCCGCTCTGCTATTGCCCGCGGAAATCGGACCCGGTAGGTCTTGGTGACTTCGAATATGGGCAATATAGAGCGGCTCCGTGCGGTTTCGCAAATGAAATTGAGCGGTGAGAAACAGGCTAAGCAAATTCTTGTCTATCGCGGGAGTGATGTAAGCTCCCGGTAGACTGTGCAGTAAATTCCTAACATACAGGCTGTCAGTTATGATATTTAAACGTTCCTTGGCGAAGGTGCGCAAGGCAAGGTTCACGGCTGCCAACTCTGCCCGCTGAGCGGACTTCTGTGGAAGAGTTAGCAGCGTGCGCCAAGCTTCGCCCTCCTGCCAGGTCAGGACACCATATGTGCGTCCCCCATCGGTAAAAACTGTCCTGGCCCCCTGAAGTGGGACCAGCGAGAGCAATTCGAACAAGCTGACTGTTCCTGTCTGGAGTGAAACGAGTCTGGGGTCCTTGGGCAAATGGTATGCTAAACTTCCAGTGAAACCCTCCAAAGCTATCGGAAGCGAATCACCTAGCTGCATTAACTGATGAATTTGTTCCTTGGTGAAAGGAACCACAATTTTGGCCAAATCATTTCCTGAAATGTCCCTAGCTCTCAGCCTGCCGCGGTAAATCACCGCGGAAACCAACTCTTGGGGCGGAACAATGTTCCGTGATGATGTGTTAGGCAAGTAGACCCACTCCACAATTTTCGCTCCCTTCTCTGAGTCTACGCCTAGCGCCCCGGTGAACATGGATCCTGACCGTACGATGTACAAATTCAGGATCGGGGCATATGGCCCCTGGGCGATCCTATCCACCCATCTCTGGCTGAGAGCTTGGTTCACTTTCTCGAGCGCCAAGCGCGCGTCTCGAGAGATTTTTATCCGGTCTGCCGGCTGCTTACCTAAAGTTAGCAGCGAGAAGAGCGGTTTTAGAAGATCCGTATCCAATCGGAAATACGGCCTGGCCCAATTGATGTTTCCTAAAACTTGCTGTAGCTCTACAAGAGTAACTGAATCCTGTAAGTTTATCTGGGGTAAAACCGGTGCTGCAAAGGAGCGGAGAAGCCGATGACCCAAGTATGAAAAGGGTTCGGTCTTCTGCACCTTTTCCGGGGCAATGAGTAAGCCTTTGTCCCCCAGGCTGGCCTGGAGGTCAGAAAATATTTCGCTGCCAAGTTGCGGCAACGCTACTAAAATATCATCCATGAAGTGACACACAATAGCTTTAGGGTGAAGGCTTCGGAACTTTGCCAGTGCGTCGTGAACATATATTTGGCACAGGGTGGGCGAATTGAGCATGCCCTGTGGCAAATATTTCCACGCGTAACGCTGCGTGGGCTCGCTGTGGTTCACGACTGGCACCGTAAAGGCGAACCTTTCCCGGTCCCTGGGGTCTAAGGGGATTGTATAAAAGCAATCCTTGAGATCTACAACTAGAATCTCCCACCCCTCGGGAATCATATTAGGATTTGGGATACCGCATTGAAGCGGACCCATCGGCTGAATGCATTTATTGATCTCTCTGAGATCGTGGAGGAGTCGCCACTTCCCCGACTTCTTCTTAATCACAAAAATTGGCGAATTCCAGGGACTCGTGGACTGTTCTATGTGTCCTGCGTCTAGCTGTTCTTTCACTAGCTGCTTGAGGGCAACTAATTTCTCTCCCACTACCGGCCATTGTTCTACCCAGACCGGAGTATCGGTGAGCCATTTAAGTGGCAACGCCATTACCCGAAGGTAAGGGTGGCACCGTACTGCTGGAGAATGTCTCGCCCCCAAAGATTGACGTGCACGTCAAGAATGTGCGGCCGAATCACCGCTGTGCCGTCAGCCCTTGGGATTGTGACTTCTACCCACTCTCGGCTCCTAAACGCTTCCTGAACGCCGCCTACCCCCCACACATCGGAGACCGGCTCAATGGCCCACTCTCTCGGCCACTGGCTTCTGCTTATCACGGTCACATCCGCTCCGGTATCGAGTAACCCTGAGAACACTCTTTTGTTCAAAAATACCTCGATAACGGGGCGCTGCTTCCACTCAATGTTGGTCTCCACTGTCGCTAAGACCTGGTATCCTTGCACTGCCTCACTCGCGCTCGAGCGGTCTGCTGAACCGGGCTCTGAGCTGTCACCGAGCCTTCTCGGGCTGCCTGCTGGCGAGTGACAAGGAACCATGATCAGTTGCGCTAAGGTGTCTCCCTTGTGGATTGTCTGGGGCAGGTGTGTCCAAAGTTGGACCTGGAGAACGCCTGAAAAATTTGAGTCAATGACTCCTGGAATTATAAAAATTCCACATGCTCCAGCTACACTACGGGGCAAAACTAAGCCTATGAAGCCTCTAGGTAGGGGTCCCATGTACTGAGAATCGACTAGATAGACTGTGCCTGGCAGATCGCATGTAACGTCCGCCTGGCAAGTCAATTCTAGCCCTGTGCTACCCTTGGGGCTGGCCTGTGCCCTAGTAATGTCTGGAATGTGCCTAGCACCTAGTCTAGTTCTGGGGAGTTCTGGATCTGGTTGAAGGAAGCCTCTGTTTGGACTGGGGCCAGAGACGTGCCCGGATTCCGGTTTCCCGAACTCGGACAAAACCTGGCCCAATGATAGCCTTTCTTGCACTTCGGGCAGGGGGTGTTCGGAGCCTTGGGATGGCCGGACTTTTGTCCTCCTCCCTGGGATCGGCACTCCCTAGCGAAGTGTCCGACCTTGCCACAGGAGTGGCATGCCCCTCTGGTCTTGCTGTTACCCTGAGGTCTTTCCCCCCCCTGCACCGCTGCCGCTAGCAGACCCATCTTGTAAGAGTCTGTGCCAACGTCGGAACATGCTCGAATCATGTCCGTTAAGGTTATATCGGGGCGATTGCCCATGGACTGCAAGATTTTACGGCAGTCCAGGTTGGCGTTGTCCTTTGCTAGCTTGATCATGAGCTCTTCCTGGGCTTGCTCATTCTCAATCTGCCTGCTAATTGCCTCTTCCAGGCGATTGATGAAGTCCATGTAGGGTTCCTGGGCTCCCTGCTTAATGGCGGTGTAATTCTTTGCCGTTTTGCCAGATGCTGGGACCTTGAAGTATGCCCTATAGGCAGCCTCGGCTGACATTTCTAGGGTGGCGAGAGGCAAGTTAATCTGAGCGTTGATGGGCTCATAGTTACCAGAGCCATACAATTGCTCAGGAAGCACCGCGCCTCCCATCCTAGCAGCCCGAGTTTGAGCCTCTAGGCGAAACTCGCTGTCCCAGATCATGTACTGGCTAGGGGTTAGCATCATCCTCATGACGGCTTTCCAATCATGGGGAATCCACATGGTGGTCTCGCACACTTGCCGAAGCGTGCCCCTCGTAAAACGACTTTGGAGCCCTGTCTCTGAAATTGCTTTCCGTAAAGCCATGAGAAGCTTGTACGGGACTGGGGAGTGTACTACCTGCTGTGCGCCCGTGAGCGCGTCCATCTCCATGCGGATTGGACAAATCTGTCTGAGTTCAGCTAGCTCTTCTGCTGACAATTCCCCCTTTTTTAGCTCTATCTCAGCTGTGCGCTGAAGGGCACTCTTTGCGGCTAGGGAACCTGGAGCTGTCAGAGAAGCGCCTGCGCTTCTCATTCCTTGCATTCCTTCGGTGACGTCTGCAGCTGTCACCGCGGGAAGGCTCCCTACGCTACTCTGCTGATAGCTAATTGACGGATAGAGCGCCGTGGGCGCAGTCGGTCCGACTGGCTTGCTTGATGGCTCAACTAACGGGGGTTCTTTGGCCTCTATCCGGACTGGTTCGATCTGCTCTAAGAGTCTCTTACACTTCCTCCATGTACTCACTATCCCTCCTGGGGCTTTCGGGGGTTGCTGAATGCAGTCTCCTATCTGATCCCAGAGCTTCAGGGTTAACGTACCTACTTCTGGGTAAAGTAGGCAGT